>JAOPTO010002143.1:64526-172998 GCA_033822845.1 Tetrapedia diversipes
AGGCTCTGACCTAAGGGATACGCGATGGTCAGGTCCATACCACGTGGTAATAAGCGAGAACCGGTTGTCATAATACATACAAATAATTATCGACCCCTAATAAGAGGCAAGATTCGAATGAATAGAAGAGGCTAAAGGACACAGTTCGTTAGGGTCCTCTAATTCTTACACAGCATGGTAATGGTAAAACATTTCACCCATTAATAGAACCTCTTCAGCGCATAGCTGAAAGAATAAATATTCCTTTGAGGAGATTAATTTTTATTTATTCGTATTTTATTCCTAAAAACCATTTTCACACGACGGTTCGTGGAATCGCGATTCACGCACGACGCGATGCAATGCGGTTACTAAGTCCGCCTAATTTTGCAGATAATCTCTCTATTGAACCGTATTACGTTTATATCGCTACCGCGAATAGGCGATTTCGTAGCAGCCGTGTGAATGTCGCCGTTTGTTTGTATGATTCATCGGTAGCTAGTGATGGAGTCAAGTATATCGTTAATAGGTTCGAATCCAAGCTAGATAGGTTTGAATCCTTTCGAATTGAAATTGAAATTAAAATTGAAAAGAAACAGTACTTTGAAGTATACTCGAACCGAGATGAGATATGTACGAACCCTTTGTAAATACTATGAGAAAAAAGATCAGTACTTGGAAGTATACTCGTACTTAGACGAGATAGGTTCGAATTTCCTGTGAGTACTTTAATAAAAAAAAGGCGGTACTTTTAAGCGTACTCCCGATAGCCCCTATTCTAAAAAGGTCGTCGACGTCCGACAGATCGAGATACGACAAAATTCGTATCGCGCGATTCTGTATCCTGCGAGAATCGCTGTCTGAACGCTTCTATCGAGTTACATGCACGATCGGTATCCATTATGCGTGAATCGCGCGATTCACGAATCGCCGTGTGAAGGAGGTCTGAGTAACCGACGAGCCTGTCACGATGAAACAGGGAAACCTAGCGTCCACACCCCGGAAATTGCAGGTGCTCGTCGACTAAATTAGTATTCCAGTGAGGTGTTTAATTCAACGGCCCCCGTAGACGAGGCCACCCCTTCGAATGGCGTGACTCCGGCCGAGGAGAACGCGACGCCCATCCTCACGCCGGCCTGTTTATTTCACGTCAGTCTGCGCGATATTAACAAGCCATTTGCGGCTCTCCTCGACTTCGTCGCCCTTACCCGGCAATTTCTGACCGTGCTGACGTTTCTGCCGTTTGCCTCCGTCGATATCGCCCGCGGGGATTGTTTTTGTTGCGAAAACGCCGACCAACCGGTGACGGTTCGTCACGGCTCAATTTCGGGGGTTTGTTTTTCCACGGGGAAGCGTTGCGTTTGTTTTTCTCCTCGATATCCCCTATCGATTCTTATCGTTCACAGGGTACATACGTATTATGCGTAGCTGGGTGAGTTTGGCATTGAGAAGAGGCCGCGACTGGGTGGCGATTGGTAGCCTTTGATAACATCGTTTTCTTCGACATAATTATGAAAATATTTTCATTTTTGTAAGAGGAACCAGATAATCAGGGGTGACGATGGCCAGGGTGGTCATTAGGGCCACCATAAACCAGAGGTCCTCAATAAGGGTTGGGACCGAGTACACGCGAGACTCGGTCACGGCCGCTAACACTTTCCAGGCCCGCACCAACGGCGGGTTTGTTTTTCGGGAAAGTGCAAAGTGGGGATGCGCCCATAAAAGCATGAGGAAAAGGGCATAGTTAGTTAGTAAGACAGCAAACGTATTTTATGAACGAACGGCCTTTTTGTAAAGAATTTAAGTAACCCTCACATTTTCTAGTAAATCGATAACACCGACGAATCGAATCTTACTTCCATAGTTACTTCCTAATTTAAAATTTCTTGCCTCTAATCGTATGTTGCAATGTTCGAAGTTTCACGTATGTTCTACTATTTAACTCTTTGGTGTTAGGTAAACCTGGTCCCACCTTTCGCTTAGCTTCTTATGCATGGTGGGATATATTTGAAGTTACCCAGTGAAACAGTTTAATGTTTTAATAATTGAAATGAGTATTCTTCTCCATTTTTTTTTACATTAAAAAAAATTCTGTGCGACTTTGGTTTTTATTTTCTTTAAAATCATGTGCTTCAAAGAGTTAAACGAGGTTAGAAAGTCCTTTGGAACAAGGAAGGCTTTGTAGAGGTCTAGAAACAGTCTAATTCATTTCTCCTGTCCACTTTAGAGTGGCGTTACTAATTTAATTCTGATTAAGCTTCAGTGTTTCAGGATATTTCCAAGTGCTAGATAGGATACTTTAATTTAGCAGGATAGTAGTTAAACGAATTGACGAGTGATCGGCGGTGCAAGCGAAGTCCTCTTGTCCTTGTATTCTCTGACTGCCAAGTTATCAGTAATGCGCTGCACTTAATATCACAACTGCTGGAAGTTTATTTTATTGTGTGCTGTATCGAATCGACAAGGAGCAAACTGAATTCAGACGGATTCGAGGCTACCTTATCGGACGAATGTCTTAAGGCTAAATCCTTCGATAATTAAACGCTCGAGGAACGAGTGGCTTAACCTGCGCCCGATCCCTATAATTCAGTGCAACCCATCGACTTTCCGTCCGGGTCCAAGGGATCCACGCGATCTTCCCTCTCGCAGTTTCTCATTCTTGAAAATTATCTTGCTGTACGTTGTTACGCGGCTGGCAAAATAGACAGTTTCAGTTTCATCGAACTTGGAAAGGATTTTTCTGGCTGATTACTCGAACATTGTGTCGAATCATGATAGCGAAAGTTTTCACAGTAAGAAAATATGAATCACAACTTTTAAAGTTGCTGCTTACTAAATAACGCTTGATCGACGTCAGACCAGCATCGTCATATTTATAGCATTACATATATTTTTAGTTCAATGCAAAGGAATGATTTTCAAGTATTCTTGTTTTCTTAATTGAAGGCAATAAAGTCAGGCGTACAATCGCGTGGCAAAAAGTCGCTCGTTTGTGTCAGATTTTAATAGAAGTGCACCCACTTAACCTTTTGAGTGCTATGAACGCATATATAGGTTCTCACACAACCACTCAATCTGGGTTACGAACGCTGTATAGTTTTATAAAATAGTGTGCTTTGTCGTAAAAAGTAGCACACGCTTATCGTCACACAACTCAGCGCTCAAAGGGTTAACGATAACGTATACCTTGAGAGTGAGACGTTTGCTTATTAGCAATGATAAACGAGCGTGAACATATTTGAAACAAATTTTATGGACGATACGTGACCAAGTGAACGTTATTATTTTGATGTCATACCAATCAGTGAACGAGGACATTTAAGTGTTCAAGCTTCTCGCGATATTCTGTTGGAGAAAAGAGAGAGAGAGAGAGAGAGAGAGAGAGAGAGAGAGAGAGAGAGAACATCATACCCCAGTGTCATCGCGAAAGGGACGAAAGTGAGTTTTATCGATTACGAAATCGGCCTCGTGCGTGTAGTCCGAGTTTAGCTGCTCTTTACTATCATAGAGCGCGGCGCATGCCGAAAGAGCTTAATTGAATTTCTCTTAATTAACTGCCTTCACGGCGCTACGATAATTGCAACGCATGAACTCTCCCATTACCGTAATTGTGGGTCTAATTAATGTAGTCCTGGTGTTCTACCCGGACCTTGCAGCGCGGCAGGCAAGCAGATTAAATTTTTGACGAAACGTTCCCGGACCATTGTTCCGGCTTTATTGTAAGCCTGGGTTCTTAAGTCGCTTTGCGTCGATTTCGCGAAGCTTCTACAGATTTCAGGTTCTCCGATAATAATTTAAACAATAGTTCGGATAGACGTTACGTCTGTTACGTCTTCTATGCTCCCTCTCTCGTTACATCTTTCCCCCGACTTACGATTTAATTCATTTTCTCCGATTTTATAAAATAGAAACGCGATCAGTATGTAGGTTTGCCCGTCGTTTGTAATTTATTTATGTATTTATTTATGCGGGATTAACCCATTAGATAATCACGAGGAAATTATTACAGTGAGGTATGGAAATATAATAATGGTAATAGAGAAAAATAAAAATATACAAATGGAAGAGAAGTGTATAAAGATAAAAAAATTTTTACAGAAAAGATCGATGTAGTGGCTATTTTATAGAGTGAAGAGACTGGCTGAATAGGTCTAGGATAGGATAAGTGTTGTTAACATTAATCATTATTTTATTGATAACTGAGTGGTATGCAAAAATAGTTTTATGTGGCTGTGTATAGAGAAAGTTGTATCGTAATGATTAAAGAGAATAAATGGACTCGTGAGTAGTTAAATTGATAGTTATTTAAATAAACGACTAACATCGACAGCCTACCAATCTCTACAGGTGGTTAGAAAAAAATGGAAAGTATATTGTTAAATATCGTCGAAACGCCAACCGGTTATTTAAATAATTATTTATAAAACAGGTTTACGTGGAAAGATTTAACATTTCTAATCCAATATTTCCTATATTCTTCATACGTTTCTCCAACTTCTAAAATTTAATTTATTCTCTTGAATTCTACGAAAAGCTTCGAGGAATTTAGAGGCGGATAAATAATCGGCTAATTAACAGCGGAAGCTGTTGTTTCCACGGTAAGCGGAGCGAACAAGAGAACGAAATATATTATTACACGGTAAACAGCTTTATCACCGGTGCCCAGTGACTGCTTTCTTGACACCGAGAAAAAACTTCGATCATATATTTCGCTTGGCCGAATGAAACTCGGAAGAGAAGAACCGTAGGTAGGTACAGCTGCAACGGTGTACACCCGATGTACTTTTCACGAGAGAACGAATAGAGGGACCATCGCGTTCGACGAGGCTCCCTCCAGCACGAAATGGACGATTACACCGAGTGCTGTATAGCCGACGTGGAACGGGAGATTTATGGGACCGCAGGAATTGTGCGGCACGTAACTGGGATGAAAAAAATGCGAAACTATTCTCGCTCCGTGGCTTTGCCTATTCCCAGAAACTCTGACAGAACGGTCGCTCCGCGTTCCCACCGACGCCGGGCTGCCCCGCCTAAATGTTGCTTCAACTTTTGGGCGAAAGGTTGCATTGTCTAGCTGGTTATGCAACAAAACAAAGAAAACCGTCGCGTGTTTGGATATTCATGGGATAGAGAACGTATTCGGTGTCGGGGCGGTGGCCAAATTTATGAACCGAATGCCACCGCGGCGAAATATTCTGTCGCCGAAGCATCAGCCGATAGTTTTTGCAGCGCGAACGGCAAAAAGGTGTGCAACGGTGTCGTCGAACAAAGAAACGGCTATGTAAACCTCGTTTTTCGAGGTCCCCTTCAGCGAAATGATCCGTCACACTGAAACTTCAGCCAGCAGTTTTTACGCAGCGCACAGGACAACGGAGGGTATCCAACGGGGGCGGTTGAAGAACGCCATGTTTTTCACGAACGCAATCATTTTTCTTAGTTAGCCGGGGACGCTTCATCGCGATGATGCAGATCTCCGGTTGAAGAGATCCGAATGGAGCTCGGCCAGGTGGTGGAAAAAGCGTTGATAAGGCCTGCGCTAATCGATGCCGGCAATCATCAACGGCTATACAACGGAACCGTGAATTCGATGGAGCCCGCAAAAAGCTATGGAGATCGTGTTTCCTTATTCACTGGGGATCCCCTTTTCATTTGCGCCGATGGAGCCTGTCGGCTGGTCGAAATTGCCATTAACCCTTTGCGGACGAGTGTCGGATATATCCGTCCAACTCTCACGCTGCGGGTGGCGTTTGTCTGTCGTAAACGACACGTATAAAATACGTATGGGTATACTAGCCTAAGAAGTTGGCCTAAATTTGTTTGTTTATGATTTGGTTAGATTTTATGAAAAACTTATTTAAATACAGCTTTAGTTTTTATAACACAAACGCGTGACGTGACTATTTTCTTTACTGCTTCGTCCGCAAAGGGTTAAAACCGGTCGCTAACGATTTCCCAAGCGTGCACGCGTTCGGGTATGCTATAATAATCGCGTGCGAGCTACGAATGTTGTTTCGCGCGTATTAAAATTGAGATAAAATAGAGGAATAAAACACCACATCCGACTTCTTCAACGTTACATTTATTTCTGTTCTTTGTTTCATAACATCAATCGTCTCCTCGTTACCACCCCTAAGTGAATTCCCCCGCTGTTATTCAAATTTTCACTCAGAATATGTTCAATTTTATGAAATACGAATAAAATTAATTATATTTTGCAAATTTTTGTGCGTTAATTCAACTACGAAACGTATGCCCTACAAACATCGGGGTCATACTACTTATTATGCCAGTGCGTGCCGAATTTGTCGACTGCGAACACGTCAAAAAAGGGGACAGGCGATTGTATTACTCTCTTTATCCCTGTGCCTTTATTTTTGTAACTACGTTAGAGAAGATGGGCTCGTAAGGATGACAACCAATCACATTTGCATTCCTTCCATTAGCCTTCTTCTCATCAGCGCGCAGGGATTTCTTTTCGATCGACCCTAGTTACATTAGCGCGAACGCAGAGTATTATTGCTCTTAGACGGTAAAACTAATGCTGACCAGTCGATATCAACGAAAAATGTCGGCGAGGCGTGTGCGGAACAAGCTAGGAGCAAGTGTAACCGACACTGATATAAACGGGGAGGCAATCAACGCGTCGCCCGGCCGTAAAAGCGTTGTTAAACGCGCTTCGTATATCGTCTGGAAAATAATCGGTGGCAAACAGATGGGTACGTTTGATTGTCTAAACCGGACAAAGGCCCGTAAACTTTGTCTGACCGGTGCACGCGACGCGCCCTACTAATTAAGAGCCAAGTTTCCCCTCGATATTCTCCGAGCGCCGATGAACTTGGCACAGTTCGTCGTTCAGAATGTTCGCGAAATTGAAGCGCGGTGTAACCTTGATTATTGCAGAAAACGGGACTGAAAATTTTTGTAAGAACCAATATTTTGCAACAGTCCAGGTAACCAATCACCATTGATCCGACAAGTCGCGACTGCAGCTTTGAATATTTCGTTTCCAACCAATAGGCATTATCATGATTATAATTATGATACAACTGCCTTTAAACGTTTGTAGGCAATTTAGTAATCAATGAAGCCTTTGTATAGGGTAGAGCGGCAAAGAATAACGAATGCCGATTGCCATTGCTTTCTTTAGGCGACCGCGGATTAGGCTTCGAGGTGTCGCCGTGTTATTTTTTCGGGGTCGCGTTATCTTCCGGCGCCGTTTTAAACAACGCCTGCGTTGTAGGGATAAACAGTCGCGGCCGTAAACCTGATCCCCGAAGAAAATGTGGACGGCCGATATCCTAGAAGCAAACGCGTGGGGATATCGAAGGCGGGCATTTTTCCGAAGGTCCTGATTGGTAAGGACAGGAACCGCCTATCAGGCTCGAGATAGATAAATAGGAAGACTCGCGATAATTAGGGTTAATTCGTTAGTTCGTTCATGAGATAGAGTTCATAGATAGTTCAGAGTATATAGTTCACGGTGCGTTAATATAAGTCGTTGCACTAGCTCGTAATTTAGGTAAAAGCCCATCGGCCAATAAAATAATTTCCTACACGTTCATTATTCAGTCTGATCAATAATTTGTAATTATAAATTCTTAACTTTTTTGTGGCATTGCCATACCATAATATAATCTATTATTTGTAATTTCATGTAGTCTAAGAATCTTGGCCCGTTCATTGTTAAATAAATCATTATTGTCCTCACTAGCCACGGTTGACCGACAATGAACGAGGTTTCTATGCAACAATCGAGGTTGTAGTACACCTACATATCACATGCGTGAAACAAATCAGACAGGCGATCATTTTGATTGGGCATAGACGAAACGGTCGAACGACCGGTCGCACCTTGCTCCACGCTCCACTCTTTTTCCCTTCGCCACTGTTTCCTCTTTCTTCTCACCCGGGATTTATTTTGATTGTCCGCTTCAAATGTTCCGACCGAATCGACGAGCGGAGTTTATTTTTTCAGCAAAGCTTCCGCGTGATTGTACACGAGAAACTAGAGCGCTCCGGTTAGCCGTGTCCGTTTCTCCTGTCGCTTGATTGTTAAACAGCTCTGCGGAACGTGATTTTTCTACGCCACCGAAACCGTTTCGCGTTCCTGTTTCGTTCTCGATACGTATGTATTTTCATTGGGATGCTGGCTGAAACTTCTACTGATCAGTGTCATCGCGCCCTTTCTTGAAAATAACAGAGACGGAATTAAACGAACGAAACGCGGTAACTCATCGATCGATACTGTTGGAAATTGAATACAGGAATATTACGAAGCAAAAATTAACCGAAAACCAGTTTTCTTTTAACGTACTCTAAGAACGGTTTCTTCTAAGAGCCCAAGTTACATCTGGAATTTTAGAAATTACGAAAATGTTAAGAAACAGAAGAAAGGAGCTGAAAAATCCAGATGGGGTCGTAGGAATTTCGACCTCTGCGTTTGCCAGTCTTATGACAAACCTCGTGAGGTTCAGTCAGAGTTGTTCTTTCCACGCGTTGTATAAAAGTATTATAGTATTTTAATTCTTTCACAGTTTAATATGGCAGAGATTCGGGCAAACCATCATCAATTACAGTAATGTAAGTTTCGTGTTTTAATCCATATCACAGTAATATAATTACTGAAACTTATTGTAGAGAAACACTTGAAGTTACGTGTGTATGTTTCAAATCTGATGCAAAAGGTTGTGATAAGAGACTAATTACTTTTCAAGCTGCTCTTTACATATTGCTCACCACTTTATCACACTGCGAAAGAGTTAAATAAGAGTATATTTTACTTAGTAATATTAAAACCCCATTTCCAATAAATATGCTACGTTACAGCAAGGAGTTTGATATTTCATTAAAAATATTGCCAGGTTTAACGCGGAAAAATGTTTACCCAGCGGCGCGCAGGGGATGCATTAAAAAACGCACGTATTCACAGCGGCGAATGAGTACGGAATTCGTAAGCAACCAACTGGAGAGGATAAACGTTCGTGTCTCGAAAACTCGCTCGTACAGGTTGCAATTTCAATTTGCCATTCACTGTCATCAGCGTCTTCGTAGCGTCGTGGCCAAATTTTTTATAAGCTAATCCGCCGAATGCACAGTGTTCGTTATCGTAGTTTCGTCAACGGTATGCAAAGTCCTCTTGCTAAATATTTATCGCAACGCGATTCCAGCTCCACGGAAATATAAAAATGCATCGTCATTTCCTGTGTCGCAGCAACGTCGAAAAAAAGGAAGGAGAAAATGTAACGGAAATTCGTATTTTTGGTATCGCGATTATTGCAGATGCTGTTATTCTCAACACTTGAGGGATATTTAAGAGAAGAGTTTTGTACCGCGAGGTTAAGCAGATTTACTACAATTATACGATATGGTAGTTGTAGGACAAGTCTGCTTTTTGAGTTGCGTTCTAATCCTTTTAACCCTTTCGCTTCGGCTGTTCAGTCCGCCGAAGTACCGTCACTGAACAGAAGCACGCGTCAGAAATGTGCAGAGTGCGCGTTTTTGTAAGTCTTAAATAACAATTGTGCTGAATAAAACAATCGCTGCTCTAACGTAACAAGTATATTTACATTTTTTAATATGAAAAGGCTTACAAAATTATTGAAATACAGAATTGTTAAAATACAAAATTATTAAAATACAAAATATATTTAGATGCCGCCTATAAGCGGCGCTCGGAGCGAAAGGGTTAACACTAGATTTACGGACATTTCTTGTATATCTATTTCCAATATACATATACTAAGGAATAAGCTATACATCAAACAGAATTTGAAATTGCGGAACTGAGAGGGAAATAGATTTAGGTACATTTGTTTCACTATATCAGTAAGAGTTAGAAAAATTTGCTAGGAATAATAGTAGTCGGTTTTGCAAATTTTGTTGAAGAAGTTCAAAACCCGTAACAAATTGACGGGTCCCGTAAACCTAGTGTTAAGGATCGGTAAAACTTGGAGATAAGGTGAAAAAAATTTGGGAAAAATTCAAGGAGTACGAGTAATTTGGGGATTAAAAGACATGGATGAATTATCAGTAAGCGGCAAAATATTTGGAAAGAGATGACTGTTAAGAGGATGACTATTGCGGATAAGCAGGCTTGTTTGAGTAGATGCGAGTATGATAGCTAGGCATACAACGCAGAATTTCCGATCGAACGTTACATAACGATGGTTTTCGTTCTCGTTTGATCAAAAGTTTAGGTTCAAATTTAATTAATTTTTGTACCCTTGATTGGTTTAAAGTTCGAAAGATATTCGATAACCAATTCCCTCCGCAGAGCCATAATTACGACTATGACGCACGAAAGACCAATTAATGATTGCTAGATGTGTGTAATTATTAAATCTGCTCCAATATACATATAATTTGTATGTCCAATCAATGATAATTAATCGAGTAACTAGACGTATTGATATCGATGTCGAATTAGCGTCCGATCATTGAAACTTGGCGAAATTTTGATGCCGCCCCCCCCCCCCCTGCGTAACGATCGATCACTTGAATTTCACAGGCCCAAACATTTACGAGTGCTAAACAGCCCCCTAACCCGGTCATTATTGTCGATAATTGTGCCATAGCCTCGTATTTCCGGTGATTATTTGCGTTTCCACGATGAAGGAAAAAACGTTTATCGTCTCTAAATACTCCACTGTTTCAATCGATGTTATTAAAATAATATACCTTAAGCGATTGCTTTAACGAGTCCGTTTGGGTTGAATTTTATTAGCTTTAGCGGATACACCAATTTTATGCTCCAGATTCTAGATCGCACGTTTATGCATGCTGTACTATTTTTTCGTAGTTTTCGATTAGTAGATATTAACTTTAAAATTTACGATCGCTATAAGCTTCGAATTCACTTCAAAAAAGGGTTGACAATAATTTCTTACAAAAATTATAAATATTATATAAATACTCTGAATCTCTCGACTTTTTCAATGTATCTTTCACCAAATTCTGTTTTAAGCTTAACAATCTTTTTTAATCATGTTTAAGGCGCGCTGTATATTTACTTCTGTAAATCAATAATTGTTATCCATTTTTTAAAGATTTTCTATAGAAACGTATCATCATTAATTCCGTTACAGTTTCGAAACTCGTATTCGTTTACAAGAGAAATGGGTGATATTATTTTTGTATTCGTTTTTAGGGCTTTTAAAAATTCTAGGTACCGTTGAATAGAGACTTCGTACGTTAACTCATGCTGTATTCATGCATGTGACGCAAACGGTACAATATGTATCATAAAGGAACCTCTGTATGGCGTGTGCCTAGCCAGAGAATTGTTTACAATATCAAAGCGAACCTGATATTATTATATTGATACGGCTTTGTATTCTGTTCTTTGTTGCATGCGAAACCTACGTGTTCCCAAAATCAAAGCGTACGCGCAATTGAATCGAACAACGCTGTACCGCGATTATATTTTACAATAATTTTTCTTTTCATATTTAAACAAACATTCACCTAACACGGACGGGCGTCGAAGTTGAACGAAATTTCAATTCGTTATTTTATATTTACACAAACGATGAACGTACACATTTTTAACACATTGACAGCCGGCCCCGCGAAAACGCGGGTTTCTGAGTCTGTCGTTTGAGTAACTGCTCCACGATGATGTGGATTTTTTTTAACGTTAAATTGTATATGACGAATATGCAAATAAAATGCACTATTTCACGAAAATATATAATGTTTTAAATATTTTTTTTTGGCTATTCAGTGGTTAGAAACAAACGAATAAAGCCGGCGCTCAGGCTTTAAATGTCTCGCCGGCTTAAAGGTCGCCGGCTGTCAATGTGTTAACGAGGAATAATTTGTTTAAAATCTAATGAAGCGTCAACTTAATTGAACACGGAAACTAGCAGTCACGTGACTGGCAATGAAACACAGCAATTACTTCTTCATTTTTTAATTAAAGCTTTGTTAGCGCAATGAAACGAGAACGAAGTTGAACATTCTTCAACGGTTTCAAAACACTGCATCGCGTTTCCGTTCGTTAATCATAGTATCCGTTCTATTTGTGTGCGGCGTCGAAAATTGTACAGAATTCGAGAAAAAGAAGCTTCTAATGAAAGTTTGATTTCGTTTCGATTGAGAGGGAAACGTTCCATTTGAGATCGAATATTTAAAGATTGAATCTGAGGATCGAAAATTTAGATTGTAATTTCATTTCTTCCGCACAGACGAATGAAAGCTGTCCGAGTGAACGGCTTCGAATGTACGATTTTTAAGAACACCAAAATTAATCAAACGTCGCCGAGTTTCACCCTTTGATAGAATTGAGTACACTATTTTCGCAGTCGACCACAAAAAAAAACGCAATTGAAATTCCATTTTCATTAGGCATTCTCGATAAAACATCGCCGTGCGCGCGACCAACCCTCGGGCTATACATTTTACGGATTAATTAAAACGTTTTGCACGTAAAGTGAACAGAATTGAATGGGCCGCGTTGCATTTTTTATTCGACCAACTAGACGAACCTAACCTCATTTTTTGCAACAAGTCAAGTTATTTATTTAAGCTACGTTCTTCACTCTTTCATCATGCGTCGCTGTTTTCGTTGGGTTTCTCGGCTTTTCGGCTTTTCGGCTTTTTCGTCACAACGTGATATAGTTACCAGACATTTTCTATTTCTCAATAATGAGTTACAAGGTTAACAAGTTTGTCAAAATGAAATTTTTTTTTTCAATTTGAAATATAGTAGACTGACAATTATCTAAACGTTGTTTAACATAAATTTGCTGAGAAAATATGGGTGAAAAAACCTCATAAAAGTCAGCGATTAACGCTTCATTACGTTTCTTCGTTAAATCGATTGTCTAAAAATTCGTTCGTATAAGTGGATTTGCTTTTCGATTAACACGTATAATCAATGTTCTACTATATGTCTAATACCATACCGAGCAATTTAATGTTCAATATAGTAGGCTGCCAATCTGCCAGCTCTTCAATTTACAAATTTTTCAACTTCATCATCGAATTTTGAATGGAACCACGGTTACTCTTCAATATTTCTTTGTTCGCGCCGGTTTCTCCTCTTTTTTTTTCCCCCTCCTCCCTCCTGTTGCTGCACACAAATTTTCCCGCACAAAGCGTTTTGGTGCATCGACGCACACCTGTTTCAATCAACGTACACGCCTCCCAAGTCCATTCATTTATCCTTTCACATGCCCCTCAAAAAGTTCTCGCCCGAATACCCGAGCCGTGGTGCCGGCCAACTGTTCACAAAGAATTCACCTGCAATTTCCGTTGTGGCGCGGCCTATTCGCGAGAGAGAAGGCGGCTTTTCAATAAAGCGAAGCGTGACTTCTGCACAATACCGGTGCGTAGATACTGTACACAACCTACCATCGGCCAGTCATCCCTGCTGGAAGTGGACTAGGGGAAAAAAGGGTGAAAGGGTGCGCGAGGGAAACAGAAGAGACAAAGAGAGAGAGAGAGAGAGAAAGGAAGAGGGAAAGAGAGGGAGAGCGAGAGAAAAAAGAGATGAAAAGCGAGAGAGCGGAAAAGCAAGAGACCGAGCGAGAGAAAGAAAGAGTGAGAGGGAGATAAAGAGTGTGTGAGAGGGTGGGAAGGAGAGAGAGAGTGTGTGAGAGGGAGAGAGGGAGAGAGAGAGTGTGTGAGAGGGTGGGAGAGAGAGAGTGTGTGAGAGGGAGAGAGAGAGTGTGTGAGAGGGTGAGAGGGAGAGAGAGGGTGTGTGTGTGTGAGAGGGAGGGAGGGCAAGAGAGCGAGAGGGAGAGAGAGAAGCAGGGAAAGAGGGAGAAAGGGAGAGATATGTACTGAACAGAAGCGGAGCACTCGATATATTGAATTTCCACTTGGACCACGACTGCCTCTGGTTCTTTCGATCGTCAATGCACTGGTCGCTTGTTCCGCTGGAAAACGCACCGGATGATCAGCGGGGAAAAAAAAGGTGGATGAAATTGTAACAGATGTTAGTCGACTGTGGTTAATAAGCAGCGGTATATTCTGTTCGAGAGCATGGAAACGTTGATGGGACAAACGAATGACCCGACATTCATCCGGCGCAGATATTACGGGTTTCACGATTGAATAAGCACAGTGGTAAGTCGGTTGGAATGATCGGTTAATGATTTCGAAGCAGCGAGTTGTTGCGGCTCATGGAAGTTGATTAGTTTTCGAATCTGTAAAAGGACGCGCGATGTAATAGTTTCGAATGCAATAAAGCGCTAAATTCGCACGTCGTTTAACGAACAAAGGAATACGCGTCGAATATATATCTATTTAAACGATTACTTATCGAAGTTTTATAAAAATCAATGACTGTCACTCTGGGAGTTCTCTTGTCAGATTAATGATTGGAAAAGTAATTTACCGAAATCGCTATATTTCTCTGTTAATTAAAACGATGGAGATTTCATTGTACGCACGAATCTTTTCCAGTGTAATGAACTACAGTAGCGGACAAAAGTTTAAGAACGAAGAGTCAACGAAATTAAACTAAGTAATTTATAAAGAATAGCATGATAAACAAAATTTGTATTCTGTGCTAATCAATAAATAGTGTTCTACCATAATAACAGTAAAAACGAATGTACAGCCAATATTTGCAGCCCATAAAACTATGTTCTACATTGTCCCCTCGTCTTATATTTCTGTCTGCCACTGTACCTATAATTTTGAGCGTACGCTCCCGAATCGTTATCTTTGAAATTCTGCTTTTTTCGTCCAACCAACAGGGAAAGAGGTACAGAGAGGAAGAGAAGAAGCGAGTTCGATTAAACGCAGAAGTTAAATGTAACAGAGAACCGGATGGTTATCGAAAGCACGGAAGCGATTGAAGCGTCGAGCAGTTGCAATAGTTCCTCGAGGCAGCCTCGTTACTTGCCGAATTTTGTCGAGCGTTGTTTTCCAAGCCCGGTCCCGCGTTTCGGCGAGCCGTGTGGAAGCTATTTGTCAGCGGAACGGTGCACGTCCAATTCGGTCCCGTCTCGCCGCTTTGTCCCCGTTTTCCTTCTTTCCCTTTCTTTTTTATCCTCCCCCTCCAGCGCCGGTCCGCGTCTACGTGCTCTCATTAACGTTACCTATCGGAACCTTCGCTAATTCACCGGTGGCCACGTTGAATATTCATTGTTCGCCACCGGGACGAGTGTAAATAATTACTCGGGAGCGACCGCTCCTGTGCATATCGCATTATTTGCCGGTTTCACATCCTGCCAAACCCTTCGGGGGTGTCTCAAAATCTCTTTAGCAAGTATTTAGCCGTGACCCCGGCATTGACGGTGGTCGGGAAATAACAACAACGCCCTCGAACGGCTGGGCTGCTATCTCGGGTAATAACAGCATAATACGTCCTAGGGTGTGCGCACAGGTCCGCGGGAACGCGGGATATCATTCTTCCAAAGGGCTTTCATTCCTTTTCTTTCACCTGCTCATTATTTTATTTCACGCGACTGCGTCGAATAAAAAAGTCTCTCCTGCCTTCTCTTGCCCTCCCACGACACCGGAGGCATTCTTCTCCTGCATCGTTTCTCTCCCTTCATTTCTTCCTTTCAGCTTCTCACTTTTATATATCGCATTTTCGGCCCGAGAGACAACACCGAGTGTCCATGTTAATGCCCCTCTCGTAAATCCTTATCTCGCGCCCCCCTGACTCCCACCTCTCCTTGGTCTCTCTTCTTTCAAGACGATTTCATCTCTGTATGACTTCAGGGACCGACATTTTCCTTTTCAATCCCGCCCACCATTTTTCCCGCGTTATCCTTCTTTCTGAGAGTCATTGTGCAACGCGCAGCTCCGTCGATAATTGCATCGAAGACTGTTAACGCGCTGGATAACGTTCAATTAGGTCTATCGTTCAATGGCGAACGGACAGATCCGCGATTCCTTTTCGTTTCTCCGTAAATGATCCTGATTCGTAGGACGGGGACCGCGGGGGACGTTCGACGCGTGCATCGAGTTCTTCGATCGCGTCAGAGAAACCGGGCAGCGAATGCAGGAGGAGAATTCAATTTGTATATTCATGGCCGGCCACGCAATTTTCGCCTCGTTCCTCCCCTCCTTCGGCGCTGACGCAACATTTTCATTCGACGGGGCCACGAGGCCTGATTGTCCTCATCTACTTGCAACCACGAAGTCCCCTCGTGCCCTGGTTCCGTCAAATAAAAGAATAATAAGCGTCGCATCGGCGCGGATTACCGGTCGCAACGAAAGTTCCTGGCTTATTTCTTCCCCCCTCTTCTCCTTTTCCTTTTTTTTCAACTTCTCTCTCTCTCTTTCTTTCTCTCTCTTTCCATCCATCTTTAACTCTTTTCTCTCTCTCTCTTTCTTTCTCTCTCTTTCCATCCATCTTTAACTCTTTTCTCTCTCTCTCTTTCTTTCTCTCTCTTTCCATCCATCTTTAACTCTTCTCTCTCTCTCTTTCTTTCTCTCTCTTTCCATCCATCTTTAACTCTTTTCTCTCTCTCTCTCTTTCTTTCTCTCTCTTTCCACCCATCTTTAACTCTTCTCTCTCTCTCTCTTTCTCTCTCTTTCCATCCATCTTTAACTCTTTTCTCTCTCCCCCCCACACTTTCTCTCTTCAACTATCCTTTGCTCTCTTTCTCTACATCGTGGCACCGCGAAGCGATGAAGAGCTGGCGCAAAAATAAAAGGTGGAAATACCCGCACAGGAGGGAGGAGGGCGGAGGCGGAGCGAGGGTCACGGAGCTCAGAAGGGAAAATTGCATTTTAACTTAATCGCGAAGCGGAACTTGAAACTTTCTCACGGTGAAAACGGCGGGGAGGTCTCGACGCCCTGTAATCGAATGATCAAGCATTAAGTCAACTATTGGCTAATGGACCGGGAGTGCTCCGTAAGAAAAAAGGCGCACGATTTCCTGCCGAACCTCCAGCGATCGCGGCGCTTATTGTCGAGGCTGCTTTAAGCGGAAATTGTCCCGGCTCGAACGATAATGACGAAACGAAAATATGATAACTCGCCGGTCTGCTAGCGTGCTTCGCAGAAATTGCTTATGGTACTCTCCTACCGTGCGATTAATTGTCAAACGAGGAAAAATTACGAAGTTCGAGCGTTTTTGAACGAACTGGTGGTGAAACTGCTTTTTATTTAAGGATATGCAGTATCAACGAGGACTTGAATATGAAATTGAAGAGGGGGATTCGTCCTATTTCTTTACGAAACCAAGAAGGACAGTTGCGACGAATAAAACGTTGGTTCTTATATTCAAATCTGTAGATCTCAAGGCCTTCGGATATGAATTTCCACGTTGGGATTGTGAATTCAGAGCTTAATAGTGTAATATCATCTAACCAGTATAATAGTACTTTAAATCTTCGAGAGCTTGGGAAATCTTCATAACTTGGCAAAGATTTTATCCGCTTAAATAGCAACGATTTCGATCAATAATTGCAGGTGTATTCAAGAAGAAGAACAAAATCTCGTATTTACAGCGCATTGAACATTTGGATCAATATTATTAAAATCGAACTTTGAACTCGAAATTGGTCGCTGTTTGGCGTGTTAAAAATTTAACGTCTATCACAATATGCTAACATTGAATTTCACCGCATCGTCGGAAGTGATAATCGTCCGTTGTTTGCTAACAATTTTTTCGAACAAAAAGGTCGGACCAGCGAGGCAAGCATTTTCCCGTGTCCGATAACGGATCTCGTTGTTGGCATAGACAAATATTTGTAGACGATACCCGGCGATCGACGGTACGTGAGATTTTGATTCGATTTAGGGATTCAAGCTGACATTATACGGCTGGCATAATTTACAGCCCGGGCACCGCGTGCGCGCGTGACGAATAATGGGTACAGATAGGAACGTGTCCAATAACACGGTACGTTGTGCCTGTTTGTAAATCGAATGCATTGGCTGTTAGCCGTAACCACCGTAAGGGATGTTCGAGTTGAGCATCGGGCGGTGATGGTGCGCTAAGTTATCCGAGATGCGAGGCCGTAAAACCGAATTCCAGGTGACTTCTGTTTGCGTTATCGCGCGTATCCCTAACGCAGTTGCTCTTGACGAAATTCTAACGTTTAATCCTTTCACGACGGGTGACGTACATATACGGCAGTCACTAGATGTATCACAGCGGTTGACGCCGTCTATATACGGCAGTCATTTATTAGTTCGCAGAAGCTGATGCTAACCATATACGGTACAGATTTTATTGTTAGAGAAATAAAGCATGTTCTTAGTAAGAGCGTTCTGTACAAAATCGGAAAGTTATCATGCTAAAAAAGATTATTAAAAGATAATATGTAATAAATATTATTAAAATCATAATTATATTATTGTTTTATTTCGATAGCGAAGTCAAAATAAAGCTAGTACAGGCATTAGGGTGAAATCATCGGTTATCGGAGAAGGATTGTGGGTTGTTTATTGGAGGATAAGTACTTAGGTAGTCTTAACTTAAAATGATACTAAATGATCTTAACTAAAACGATACAAAACAACAAAAGCGCTAACGCGCCGCGTGGCTCTTCTTGACAAGATTTTTTCAACCACCCCTGGGACTCGAGCGGTTAACCTGCGCGAAACTCCGTGGAATTCGTGGGAGGCGACGGGTCCGCTGATCAAACAAAACCTTTAACGCGACCCCGGTGAGGATCGGTTAACCGCGGGCAATTAAAAAGCAATTAACCCAGGGTTAACGTTTGCTGTGAAAACGCGAAACCTTGTGCAGCCGGTATATAATGAGAAGCAGTATATTATATGCGTAGAGCGACGCAGTTTCGTTTGTTTAAACGAAAATTTCACCAGTTCCAAGATCTCCAAGTCTGATACATACCGTGGTCCCTGAATACGCTCCGTGCATGCTTTAACAGTTTCATCTAACGCTTTTTTTGCACCCTCAACTTTGTTTGCGATCCGCTGTATTAGCGTTTACGATCCAACAGCGCAAGAAATACTAATCATTCGACGTCGGCACACGCTCTGTGGCCTGGCGGGAAAGTTTTTGCTGAAGCAGATGCCGCGAAATATCCTGGTAATCGAATTTCCAGCTGACCCAAACTAGTTCTAGTTTAGTTGTTCCCTGTATTTGCATGTCCCCGACACGGCTCTGTATTATCGATTCGAGCAAGACACGTGCAGGTATGGCGTGTTTTCAAGACGTTCACTCTACGATGAAATTTTCAACGCTCGAAGTTTTGTCAAACCTTCGTTCGCATCCGACGATCTACGTTGTTCAGATTTCTTGCGAATGTTTGCGGTGACGAACAGAAATATTGTAGGAACTTGAAAACGGATCACTCAAATGTCGATAATGAAACGTATTTAATAACAGCTGATATTAACTTGCTGCAATTCTCACTGCTAACTCTCACTTTGACCCTCTGCTAATTGCTATTCATTCTCTTCCACTCTAATTCAGTATCGCGTCATTTCCAACGCTCGTCATTTACGCCGCAGTCAATGAATTTAACGCAATCAGTGCAGTGCGTAAAACATTTTCGCGTAAGTTTTGTCCTGTGCGAGCTAATGGCTAATGCATAGAATAGAGGAACCGTTTGAAGTAGTTTCAGTTTCAATTAGTGTTTCCGGTTAAATCTTTTCGCATTGAACCTGTTAAACATCCAGTCGTTCGTACGCCTATTATTCGATTCAAGCGATTTTTTATTCATGCTTCCAAGACAATTTGCGTTCACCCGTTTGTCCCTCAATCCATTTACTTTTTGCATCTTTTATCAAAATTATCACACTATTCGCAATTGCATCTCTACAATACGTTTTTTTGATGCTGCGCAAACTTTTAATACGAGCGCGCGTTCCGTTGTATAATTTTGCTTTGAATACAACCGAATCGATACAGCACGGCGGTTCGCGGTCGCAGCGTTGATAAATCGAAACAGCATGCGACTGTTGACAACGCCTTCCCTCTCGGTAATAAAACGATATCGTTACTTTCTGACGACGACCATGAACCGTATTCTGCGCGGGGTTACATATTTCCCAACAGAAACTGCAAATACCTGCTCGGTCGCGGTATCCGTTCTCAAAGTTGTAAACGATCACCGTTTCGACCGTCTTGCTCGAAACAGAAACCTGTATTCTTTAAGTTACGGCGAGGAGCGTGTTCGACGAAATTGTGTGCGATTTTATACTTCTACCGTTTTCCTTTTTTGCTTTACGACAACTACAAACGTTGAAGTTTCGAAAAATTTTTTCTGGAAGATCGATGCAACTCCCCATTTTGTCGGGAAGGCCAATCGCTTGTCTTTTACACGTGAGGAGCGTAGCGATTAACACTATTCCTACCACGATCGGTCAAATGCCCGTTCTTAAAATTTCGATTAGAATTTCATATGTACAACATAATTGAATCGCCTTTAAACTTTAGACCTTTCCTCAAATATACGTATAATACATTTTTCAATATTCACTTCTTTTTTCAGTGTTTATTTTCTGAGAAAAATTTGTAGCCTGTCTTACGTGGGAATGTCGCGGTAGGAATAGGTATACGTGAAGTGTCGGTAGGAATAGTGTTAATTTGTTAACACTTTGACTGTCATACTGATCGTATATGATCGATCACGGTTTCTCCTGTGACGTCACAGGCGGTGGTTATCGGTGACTAGAGCGCTTCAACTACTTAAAATTGTAAGAGTTGAATAAAAATTGACAATTAGTACATTTTGAACGTTACCGCTAATTAGAGGATACTTTGAAGTAAAAAGTGCCCCATTGAACGATTAAAAATTTTCATTAGAACATCGAAATTAAAAGATTAATTTCTATAAAATATTTGCTTCTATGAAAGTTTCAACTGCTTAAAATTGTAAGAGTTGAATAAAAATTGACAATTAGTGCATTTTAATCGTTACCGGTAATTAGAGGATACTTTGAAGTAAAATGTGTCCCAGTGTACGTTAAAAAATTTTTATCAGAACATCGAAAATAAAAGATTAATTTCTATAAAATATCTGCTTCTATGAAAGTTTCAACTGCTTAAAATGGTAAGAGTTGAATAAAAATTGAGGGTTAGTGCATTTTAATCGTTACCAATAATTACAGGATACTTTGAAGTAAAATGTGTCCCAGTGTACGTTAAAAAATTTTTATCAGAACATCGAAAATAAAAGATTAATTTCTATAAAATATCTGCTTCTATGAAAGTTTCAACTGCTTAAAATGGTAAGAGTTGAATAAAAATTGAGGGTTAGTGCATTTTAATCGTTACCAATAATTAGAGGATACTTTGAAGTAAAATGTGTCCCACTGTACGTTAAAAAATTTTTATCAGAACATCGAAAATAAAAGATTAATTTCTATGAAATATTCGCTTCTATGAAAGCTTCAACTACTTAAAATTGTAAGAGTTGAATAAAAATTGACAATTAGTGCATCTTGAACGTTACCGCTAATTAAAGGATACTTTGAAGTAACAGGTGTCCCATTGAACGATTAAAAGTTTTCGTTAGAACATCGAAAATAAAAGATTAATTTCTATGAAGTATTGCATCTAACGGTGTACTCCCGTGGCGTTCTGAGTGGAACATGATTTCGCGGGGCAGTCAAAGAGTTAACGCGATTTGTTTGAAATCCTTCGTCTGAAATGTTCCGGGAACAATTGCCGCAAGTCATGATTAACACGTTCGAGCGTTCATATTATCTAACGTACGTGAAAGTGACGGAAAAGCGAGAGGCCGATAATTGAACCGAGCCTGCCGCTCGACGCGGCATCGTTCCTTTGATCAGGCAGCCGTAGCATAATATGTGTATCATCGTACGTTATCAAAAGTTAACCGAATTAAGGTATCTACATACGTATACCGTACACTCGCACAACATCCCGTATCCATTCCTTTCGTCACACACCTGGTTCTCAAGTTATTCGTTGGTTACAGTTTGCTATGCAATCAGGATATCTGTGTACTTTGGCAATATTTGGGTAACAGCTTCAACTTCCCGTTTCAAATAAAGAGTCGTAAGAGGTCTTCGCTTCTACTGGGCGAAACATTAATTCGAAATGTTTGAGAGGAAAATAGAGTAGGTATCAGATGGTAGGTTTAAAATGAAACGCATGAAAGTCAAAGTAATTTCAGTTTTCCTATTTTATTCAACTCCGCCCTCTATCGTCTTCGAGGTACTTACCACGGGTAATCGTAGTTTCATCCAACTTCCACCCTGGGAAATTCTTCCTATTCCGTGAACGGGTTTGCAATTCGTTTCGCTTAAAATATGCAACACGGTCGAGCACTCGAAACCACGGAATATTCGCGGTGAGGATTAATTTATGAGAGGGTATCGGATGGCTCGATCAACGGAACCCTTCCCGTTAGCCAGAAATTCCGGAAGAACCGGTAGCAGCGGGTAGCTTAAAGGTCCGCCCGTAGTCTTAGAAGACGTTAGCGCAGGTCCATGAATATAATGTGCTCTAGCCAGTACTGGGATACGCTTATAACCGGCTTAAACAGGATTATATCCCTATTGGGAGGCAGGCGGGCGCTCGTGCAGGGCCGGCAGTATGGACGAAGGGTAACCAGCAGGAAGTAGCATGATTACGTATTGAATTGAGCAATTATTCAGTGGATTGCCAGGTTTCGCGGTGTATATACAATCGTCCAGGCGGTCCGTGTGCGGTGTCCGCACCTGGACGCGGCCTACATGCCTCACTGTACGCCTCGATATAGCTGTTTAAGTGTCCCCAAACGGCCGGTGATTCACGGCTGGCGTCCCCATGAAATTGGTCCGCCACCGACGTCCCTTCCATCTACCACGATCATTTCCCCAATAGAACCAAAATCACGCCTCCCCTTTGCCTGACCTGTTCCTTGATCGGCCGTTGGATCCTGACCTGCACACGCGACAACCCCGTATATTCCGTCCGCGTTGGTTAATTCTTGGCCGACAGGCAAGGGAACGAAATTTAACACGCTTAAACGTTTCGCCAGCTGGACTACATCCCTTGCACGAGAGTATATTACCGGCCGATTAATTGCGAGGCGGTGGAAAGCTCTTTTCCGGGCTTGGGCTGGGGGGTTGCGTTGTTTATAGCGTTGGAAGTGGTCGGGCAGCAGGGTTTGAGGTGGGTTAAGAGCGAAACGGTTCGAGGGAAGGAACCCGATCTTCCTCTCCGTACTAGGTGATTTCCTGTGTGCTCTGGCGAGGGAAGCCACCCACAGGGCTTTCGTATGACCGAGGGAAATCGATGAATCGATACAGGTTTCCGAGCCGCTACGTATACACACGTACATTTTATACGTATTTCGATTGCACCAGCTATATTCCGGTCGAGTTGCTGCGATTTACTTAAGATCGTGTATCTTTTGATAGAAACTGTTCTTAAGGGTTTTCCGATTCTTTCCCTTGAAACGTTTTAGAATTCGAGGTTTGGTGATATTGACCGGGAATAGTTTAAAACGTTTACGCATCGATTTCTTCGTAAACTTTTCGCTTGTAGGGAGAACCATTAATGGGAGAACAAAGGGTCATTAGTCGGTGCTCATTTATCAACAGTCGAACATCTGATCGACATCGGGTCGGTATCGACGTATTCACAGCATTACACGTATTTTAATTGAAGTCTGTTCAGTTGACGAGAACAACGCACAACACCGACACTCTTTTCCATCGCTTCGATAGCGGCACGAATGTTTCGTCGATTAAATCACGATCTGTGTCGTTTGTGTGACGGTTATGGATTTACAATGGGGCATTTACTTATTGCTGATGTATCAGCGACGACAAACAGAGGTGAACATATTTATAATAAATTGATTGCGCGGACGATACGTGGACAACCAAATGTCATCGTTTTGATGTTGTGCTGTCAAATGAGCGATAAACGCGAAAGCGTGCGATACTGATCAGATGTCGATTAACCCTTAACGCTCCTACTCTTAAGCGTGAATATCGACCGGCAATTTCAACCTGTTCTCGTCGTATTTTAACTTGCAAGTTTTTAAATGTCAGACTTTAAATGCTACAATCACTTGTAAACGATAATCTTAAAGACATTCGAAACAATCTTTATTCATTTCAGAAGTAACATAATTTTGATCAGAATATTATATTATTAATTATATTGGCGGTGATTGAGAGGCACGCTTAAAGCCATAAGGGTTAAACGTTATGCCGATAAGCGATCGTCAACTTTTATCATGAGTAAATCGTGCGATACGCAGTCAAAACGAAGCAAATCTTCCTTTTGTTTTCACCTTGTCAGGGAAGCATCGTATTTATCCGACCTATCCATCTTCCGTACACGCTACCACCGTGATATATCACGGCTTACGTCGAACCGTCATCCCGACCACCGTTTCGACTATTTGGCTTTCTTGTCAACTGTGGATGATATATTTGTCGGATAAAACGCGATTCTCTATCAAGAAGCGCGACGCTGATCAAAATCGCCGGATGATTTTCTCGCCGGTTCAGTTCACTTTTACGTAGCAAGCTTCGAGACGGTAAAACGAGGTCGTCCGTGGCTTAGATTTACGTCGACAAATAATTTATTTAAATCCTTTCTCCGCCTGGTTCGATCTGTAGGTCCCATGGCACGGTGTCTTCGAATGGAAAGTCAGGAAAAAAAAGTTTAAAATCGCACCGTGTCGGTTCTTCGTTTCCAGGGCGGATGAAAAAGAGGGAAAGAGAACAAGGGACAGTTAGAAAGGGAGAGGAAGAGAACAAGGGAGAGTTAGAAAGGGAGAGGAAGAGAACAAGGGAGAGTTAGAAAGGGAGAGGAAGAAGACAAGGGAGAGTTAGAAAGAGAGAGAGGGGGGAAAGGGGGTAAAGCTTCAAACAAGTAAACGAACGTGCTAGGCATGGAAAGAGGATTTTCGCAGAGATGTTCGATGTTTCGTCGCGTCTATCTGTTCGGCGACCTAGCTTTCATTCAGCCTCGTCGACTATGCTTAACCGCTGATGCTTTAAATATTCATCGATACTCGCACTTTTGACGGCCACCGTTGAATATTCGCCGTGGTTGAACTTGCGCTTCCAACCCTATTTGCATCTGTTTACTCCTACGTTTGCTCTGTCGACTTTCGATTGTCATCTCGTGGGGTTCGTTGCCGGCGCATAAATTTTGCGACTGAAAACCGACGCGTTGCGATCCATTCCCGCGCTTCGATCGCTTCGATTCGCGTTGGAGAACCTTTCGCGATTCACGCCGTTTCAAATTTTCAAATAGAATTAACCGTAACGCCTGGCGGGACCGCTGAGAAACATTTCCAAGAGGTAACAATTTACACCCAAGCTCCCCGTCTAATAGAAACCATAAAAACTCAAGCTGCGAAAGCCCTTAAGACCACCATTCTTCAGTTTCCCCTCATCCAGCGTTACATCCAGCCAGCACGATAATTGCACGTCGCGTGCTGCGAACGCCTCTCTCTTTCTCTCTCTCTCTCCCAAGAGATACGTTCGTTCATTCGACCATGTTTCATAAAGCGGCTATTCATAAGTCAGACTCGATCGTCACGGACGGAGTCGACAACGGGTCTCGATTTTCCGGCCGTGGTAGGTGCGATTCCCGTTGATCTCTCGGAGAAAGCAGTCAGAGGGACAGGGTGGGTAATCGTTAAGCGCATTTAAGCGTTCCCACGAGGATTCAGGGTATCGGAGGCAGAGCTCGCGCGCGATTTCAGCGATGTTCAACGCGTAACCGAAACGGATCGGCAGATCGAGCTTCCGTGTTTGTAGGCGCGCAGCGTAGCGCGTGCACCTATCGTTCACCACCTGTGCAGCGTATTCGCTCGGTTTACCCTGCTCTCGCGCGCAGGCATTCGCAAGGCGTGTGTATATCCCTCGTGTACGTTTCCTCGAGTAGTTTCAAGCAGCTCTATAGTTGCTCTAGCTATCGTTGATGTTGCCGATCAGGACGGGAAGCTTGGCACACGGTAAATGTGCGGTAGATGTATCCCACGTGGGTTACATCTAGGCCACCCGGTGTGTGTCGCTTGATTCGCCCCGGTATCGATGTACACGGGTTGTTTGAACGGTTCGAGGATCGCGTAAACGGGGCTTGATTCTCCTTGGCCTTTGATCCTACTCCTTGTGATGCATTCTTTCGTACAATTTCTTTCCCGCGAAACGGATAGTCTTCTTTTATGATGTTTCAATACTTTTAAGAAGAAGCTGTTACACACCCGCTTTGTGCATGCCTCGCTTTGTTTGCTCGCTTCTTGCAATTACAGTCGCTTTCCTAACCCCGTCTCGTTCCCCTTGGCCTCTTGTGTGCTTACTGCGAATCGAATGGACGGATACGCGATGTTTGAACGCTGCCAGGGGTACGCACAAAGGATTGTTTGAAGCAAGACGGAACGTTGCTGGAAGAATAACAAATTGCTACGTTTTTACGCGGACGGGATATTAAATCGTAACGATTAATCGTACAGATGATCACTTTTGCTCGAAGGTAAGAGCGAAACGTTTTTTACCATTGGCGTTTCGAAGTTTGTAGGTAGGAGGGCGTCGTTTATTCTGTTTGTGTTCGTTAACGGAGAATTGGGCGCTAGTTTCGGACTGAAAAATGTGAACGAAAAACGAGACGCGAGCGAGCGACCGAGTACGCGGAAATTTTTCCCATATTTTGAGTGGGTTGTTAGCTATCGGTATTGTATATTTTTATCCGGAGCGGAAAGAAATAATTGACCAATGTCGCGGACAGGATTTTTAGCCGCGCAAAGCCGAAAACCTTTTTTGTATTTGCCGAACGAAAAAACCGTAATTCTAGTCTGAATATTTTATTTATTTTATTGAAAGATGGTTTATAGAAAAATTCTATGTATTTCTGAAATAGCAAAACTGTACCCTCCATTCATTAAGTTTATTTTTCACTAACGCTGAATCATTTATTTTCGGACCTAACTTTTGAAAGTTAGAAAAGTTCTGAAAAAGTTCTGAAATACTCGTCGATCTCTCTCACTTAACGCACAAATGAATTTTAAGCAGAATATTTTAAACCTTCGTCCCCTTCGTTTCGAAGAAATTCAAAATTTAATTTTTCACCTGACTACTAAAAGATCCAGACTGATGAGTTAACGATTTACTGAAAATTTCTTATTAGCTTATTAAATCACGAGTATCTGGTTTCCAACGAAAGATCTATTCGTTAACTTTTAGTCAACTTTTCTGCCGGAAATAGATAAGCTTCCCCTTAATGCACGTGCCGATCATCCATTAATCCTTCTACAATTCTCCAACTTGCCTGTCCAGCGTTCCAAGCGCGGTAGACTTCGAACGTGACTCTATTCTCAGGACACGTACATACCTATACACGCGCGAACTCACACTCGTGCAAACGCGCTCGTTTTACTTCGGATTTCTTGAACGACAACGAACTGCATCTACGTGATTATCGATTGGTAATATTACCACGAACGTAGAGAGTATGCCCTCCTATCTCCAATCCCGTTCACGGTGTGTTCCGTTCACTCTAGCGCACGCACACAAATCCTGTGTACATTTGTCGGTTGATGTATTATATACGTGTACGTGTATATATATATATATTAGTCGGAGTGAATAGAGACATCGATTCCTCCGTGGACCAGAATCCTGTCGACATTACGATTCCTATGACGTAGCATGGATAGGGGATCGATTGGGTCTGATCGCGGAGTAAACGAGGGAAGATTCTGCATTGGCTACGTGTGCGGAACTCCCAACACGCTGCTTTGTCGGTGTTGATTTTGTTGTCATTATTTTGACGATGTTGCCAAGTGATCTCGTCAACGGCGACACGAATAAACTATGCAAACGATTTGCACGAGCGCGCGTATCTGTGGTTACGTGTACACGTATCGTTATACCTAAGAGAGTACACAGAATCGGATATGCACAAACGTACGTACACATATGCATATTTATGTGTGTACTCGAGGATTCAGTGTATTCCTTGAGACTAACGCTTAACCGTTGTTCGCGCAATTTAGAGGATCCCGAGGCGTTTCGGAAGCAAGGGAATATGATTTTCTTTCTATTTGAAGATTGTAGGTAAGAAGGAAGAAGTAACGATAACTTTCTTTATAAGACTAAGTTAGTTTATTTGTAAAGGAAGGTACAAGGGCCCCTCGATTGCCGCACACAATTGGTTCCTGAAAGTGTGTGCAAATGTTGAATGTTCGAAAGTAGAGGGATATAGAAAAGTATTCACCAAAAACTGTCTTTTAAAGTATTGATCGGAACAACATTGTAGTCTGACGGCTAAAGCCTGATGTCCCCTGAGAGGTGGCAACCCAGTAGCCTGCTCGATTCACGATGTCCTCTCAGAAGAGACATCCTATCGCAAAGGCTTAAAAAGCTGAATTTTTGAAAATGTGCGAAATAACGAATTATGCAAAAGCCTGATCTTTTTGTACTAGATCTTTACGCAGTGAAAGGAAAATACTCGAATGAATAGAAAATGGTAGAAGATACTACAGTTCGTTCTCTAATTCTTATACACAGTTTGGTATAAACACTTCACCCGCTTCTAGAACCTCTTCAGCGCATAGCTCGACCTCACAAATGTATTTTTTTCTAAGGGTTTAATTTTTGTTTATACGTTAGGCCGTATTTTATTTCCAACACTTTCCAATCGCACCGTTTGATATACAGGTGAACGTTATCTCAACTCGGGCTAACATTTAATCCCGGTCTTTTGAACGATATGGTAACACCAGTATTTATCCTGACAAAAACATTGGGCTCGTGATCGGCATGAGAAATATGCGTCGGAAAGGATAAATTTAATTTCTATGGAAATTGTAATTTCATCTCGTTTAATGTAACAAATAAATGGAAAGGACGTGGCGAGGTATGCCTGGAAGCTGGATAAGCGAGGAACGCGAAACAATTTGGAAAATTAACTGTTTATGTTCGGAAAATTATGAAATCTGCATGTCTTCAATTTAAACGTACGAAACAAATGCATTTCATTTATACGTTATCACATATTTGCTGTTAAGTACAGAAAACATTCAGAAATTGTATTAAAATTATACGATACAGTAATAATTTCGAGAATAATTTAAAGCACGTCAGTTTTTGATTTTACAAAATATACTAAAGCTTATTTTATCTTTCGTACCTTCGAATCTGATACTTCCTAGGAGATTTGAATTTGAAAATTCAAGGGTTTTGAGAAGTTTAGAAAATTATCATACAGATCTTCATAAGGATCTTGGAATATTCTATAAATTTTGGATTTACAAGGATTCAGACATCTTAGCCTGAAATGCTTCAGTAACATGAACAATTTTATGCCTGGAACTTCGTGATCTTTGGATACCTTGAACATTCTCTTTCCACGAAATTCGTGCGCTATGTTCAGTATTTATCCGAAACGATTGCATTGCGTTTCACGAGCGCATAATTCGGAGAATCGAGTTCCTTGAGTGGAAACTCGAATGCATCGTGTTCCACAACTCTGATGTCGATATTTGATTCCGCTGGTCACTGAGGTCGCCGGTATCGTATTAAGTGCAGGGTTTACTGCATCGTGTCCTGTGTGCCTGTATCGGGTTGCAGAGGTTTAAGATGGTCTACACACTGGGTTTGGAGAGTGTAGGATCGCTAACATCGAGTCCTATGTAACCAAGTCTGTTGGTACTGAATCCTCTCGAGTTCTAAATCGTCTGTATTAGATCGGATTTTCGTGTGGTTCTCGATTCCCTCACGGTAACGTTTTAAACGTACTTCAACGTTTTTAATATCTTGGTAAAACAGTTGGAATTAAGAATGAAACAGAACATGTTTTCCAAGTCCATTGCACATTTTTAAAAATTCTAATTACACTGTTTCATTTGATAGCTAATAAATTAAAATAGTTACCGTTTATGTTGTTGCATTTTATAATACAGATTTATGTATAAAAAAGTACTAATAACTTGGAAAATTTTGAAAAAGTAATCTTGAAAGAAGATCTTTACGTATATTCGTTCTTTAATGTGAACCAAAATTCAAATTATGGTTAAAATAATTTTATATCGTTCTAAACACAAAAGATGTTCGGTTGATACAGTTTGTATCTAAATATTATTCATTTCATAAATAAACTCAGCTGAGAAAATTGTAATTTTTCTGTTCTATATGACTCCTAATGACTTTGACGATGGATATGTAATTTAAAAATTATAGCGTAGAATTAAATCAAACGCAGTTTAAAATTCAAATTCGAAGTTTAAAATTTTAACGTACATCACACTGTTAATACGCGATCGCGTATGCGTATATTAAAACGGATGCGTTCAAAAGTAAACAACGATAAAAAAAAATACATCACGAAGAAATTGTATGACAAACACTTACCAATGAATCCTGTAGCCATTGTTGGCGGCAAAACTATCGATACCCCTTCGCAATCGATGCAGCTACCGCTAGTGACCACCAGATGCCGCGACTATAGATGCAGTTACGAATTTCAAAGGAACTACGGTGCTCTCGCGAATCCATTGATTTTCGCTGTCTGTAATCAAGTTGCTCGCATTTAACCTCGCGTTCAGTTGACTTAAACATCTCGCGGCGTGTCGGCGTTAGAATTCCTCAGCGCGTCGAGCAAAATCAAACTTGTTTTGCTTTCGCGTTCAGTGGCCCGCGTGCTGCGCCATTACAACCAATATGTTGTCGTGCGTCTGGTCAGTTGTCGTTAGAATGCCATCGTGCGAATCACGAAACGTAACGCGTGATAGCAATTCTGTACGGTTTGTGCGCGACGTTATCGTTTTCCCGTCTTTCACGACCGTGTCTTTTAATCATTACCGTGTGTGTGCTCGTGGTGACAGTTATAAAGATGCTTTCGATTTCGCGGCATTGAAGAGGGCGTCCCTGTAGCTGTTTACCTTACCGCGAATTTTTCGACGACATAAGGTAACAATTGTACTGTACTTTGTTCATTTCGAAAACGACTTTGTCTTGCAAAAGTCAAGCTTTTTACGTTCGACCAGATCATGTGCATTTTATAAACGTTATTTTTTCGAGTTCATCTTCGTCCATGAAATATCGATTGGGCAAAGCAAATGTTAGAAAATAAACACGAAGCAAATGAATTAAGAGATCCGTTTATAGACCACCGATAATTACAGTTGTTTTAAGAGACCACGTGAAAGGTGGTTTCGTAACTGTGACGGGGATGACCGGACGGGAAAGCAGGGAATGTTGTCCCACGATTGTTCGACGAGCTTCGCGTTCGTGAGCGTAAGTTTTTTGGCTTCACCGTTTACTCGTAACGTTACGTTACGCTGTGCCCCAGTAACCCGGTGTATACCGATAGCTGATTGGCGACGAGTCCGGGCATCGATTGGCTCTTCTCCTTTGAGCACCTACTTTATCGCGAGCATGGGGGCGCTCGTATGGCAAGTGTACTTTGCTATTTGAAATTCCGTTCCATCTTCGCTCTACCTTCTACCTCGCGCGACAGATCTAGTATGTATTTCTGCTAGGATCACGATCCCAACAGGAAGGTTTTTCGATCGAATGAGAAAGCGTGGAATGCAAATGTGTTATCGTTATCATGAAACATGCTTCGTATCAATGTAAACATTTTGCAAACGTTTTTTATTATTATTTGTTTATCTATTTATTTATTAACGGGTACTAATTATACTTTGGTAAAAAATACAAACATAAAAGAGATAAAAAAGAAACAAACAGAAAATATTATATATTGCAAAAGTTTTTAACCCTTTGCACTCGAGAGGTGACTGTTAGGCGTCTAATAATATTAATTTCAAAAATTTTCAAATGCCAAATATTTACTAAGGTTTGTTTATATTAAATATTAGTTAATTTAGTTAAATTGTATACTAAAATTTACCAATACGATTTAACCTCGGGGTCTGACTGATAAACAAATTAATTAAAGTCTAAAAATTTGAGAAACTATCATTTGGTGACTAACAGTCCACTGTCGAGTGCAAAGAGTTAACTGTTTCGTTCGACTGATAGTTGTGATAATAGTGTTATAAAAAGAAAAATAATACGTGTATACTTTCCATCGCCCGGTGGTTTTCGTAATCCAACATATTTGGCAGACGGTGGAGCTGTTTTCTTATGCTCCCGAAGCTATATGAAAGTCACTTTGTGCGCTCTAAATGGAACACCGAATTGAAGGCGAAAAAATATACGAACAAGCTCTCATGCCGGTGACTTTCAAGCAGGTCGGGGCTTGTGCTTGAGAGCAAAAGCTATCGAAATAGACGAGAGGCGGACGTCTAGTACTTTGTTTACTTACAAAACACGTCCTGTGTTTACGTATCCGCCATTAAAGGCAGAGTTGTAGTCCATTAAGTCTCGTTAAATTTACTTTCTTATGCGCTTGTAGGCGATCTACGGCTTCTTTCCGTTTGTTTTATTCACTTAAAGGGTGCACAGCTTTCTGCTATTATGTGTTTATGGACTGAAAAGGAATTGCTTAATCAGATTACCCGACTAGAACCACTTTCCTCGATTATATCATCCATCTTAACGACTTGAAGCAAACTTCTTTCTATCGTACCCTAAGTTTGCAGTGGTGAAACAAGATATTCCTTCTTGTTTCTTCTTCCTTCTCGATTTTTTCTACCCCATGTTATGACCTATATTTTTCACATCCGTCCCATGCAATTATGTTTGATTGTTCTTCTCCAATTTGTCTCGTCGCGGACCTTTTTGCCCGCGATACGGTAACCAGCTATCGACCCCGACGATTCGTTCTCGTTTTTGCTCGTCAACGTTCTCACCCCGACAGTGGAACAGCTATGTTTTCCCTTTTTCTGCGCCTCCCCCTCCTAGCGACAGGTACAAAGCGGTCCTATTAAGCCATAACCTCACGGTCGTCGACGGTTTTACGTCTGCTTTGCAATTTCTGTAGGGAAAAAAAAGAAAAAAAAGCGGATACGAGTATCCACGAAAATACCGGCGGCAATTTTGGGAAATTGCAGACAACGAGGGCGGGGACGGGGATGGGGATAGGGGTTGAATGGCTGGTGGTCGATAGTTTATCGTGAATTTATCGATATAGCTTTCAGCTTGAAACACCTTCTCGTGTTTACAGCGTTTTTCCCTACATCTATTATCGTTGCCCCCCTTGCACGCCGCCTCGATACCCTTGTCGACGATGTCGATTTCTGTCTCTCCCAGGCGTAAATCTCTGCGCGATCGCAACGACATGCATCACGGTCGCGATAGCGCGACGAAAGGTCGTCATTTCGCAGTGAAATACGGAAACATGCCGGCATGGAAATGCGGTTTCGCTGTCCGACGGTTTCATGAATTCTAAAAACCGAGGAGCGGACGGTGGAAAAAGATCCCCGTGGAAGGGGGATGAAGTTGCAGTATGTTAACACTAGGTTTACGGTGTGGTGGAATGGTTGTCATAGAGTATGGGATATGAGGAAGAATGTTTGTGTGGAAGGATGGGTGTGGCGAATGTGTCTGATAAATTATGAATAAACATTAAGGATCGTGTTGTGGAATGAATGTAGCGAAGTATGATCTGTGCGATTGGTATTTGCATGATATTGAATGATAGTGAATAGCGATAAAAAATACAGTCAGTGTGTGATAACAGCTATGTTGGTAACGAGATGATGTTGACATAGAGAGAGAGAGAGAGAGAGAGAGAGAGAGAGAGAGAGAGAAAGTGAGAGTGTGTTGCAGAAAGATTTTCAGTGGTGTAGAGTATGTTTATTTGCTGTACTGCGATTGATTATACTGTGATAGATTGACTGCGATAGATCGAATGTATAACTGTGTCGCGCCCAGGGAAGTTTGAGTTTTATATTCCTTGAACGCGTCGAGAAAGGGAAAATGTGGTGACATGGAAGGGACTCTCTGCGAGTGTTTTCCGGATTCTAATTAGGCTGCAATCAAACACCCGTGGTAATGATGATCGGCTGGCCGTTTGGGCCTAATGACGGGCCGACGTTCAGGCCCTGCTGTAAAGTGTTTGATGCAGCCCCTTAGAACACCCGCAGAAGTTCTGTGTCACCACAGTGGGTTTAATATTTTTTTACTTTTTTTTTTTTAATTCGCGTTTAATGTCGCATCAACTTTCTGATCATTAGCGACGACTTGATATTGTTTCTTTGGGTCTAGATTTTGTGATAGATGTTTGTTTCCTTTAGATAATTTAAGATATCTTCAACGTGTTTCTGTGATGTTAGAGTCGTTGGTAATGTTATTTTGTATTTTTGCCTCTGAACGTGGTAACTTTTGCATTTAAATAGTAGATGATCGGTTGGTATAATTTCATTACAATAATTACATATTATGTTACATTTCAACGTGTTTTTAGTGTTAATAATCATTGTATAAATAAATTGTATTCGTCATTCTTACGGATTTACTCACACACGACACTCGACAATTTGACGGGTTCCCGACTTTATGAGTAAAATTTGCAAAAACAATTACTATTATTCCTAGCAATTTTTGCTAACTTTTATCGATTGAGCGATACAAATACACCCAAATCTATTTCCCCTCTTGGTTCTGCAATTTCAAATTCTGTTCGATGTATACTTTATTCCTTGGCGTATACAAGAAATGTCCGTAATCTAGTGTTAAATAATACACAACGCGGAAACAGTGGCACGGGTGAGAGAAAGTTGTGCAAAAGGCTCGTTTGTTATGCTCCTTTGAATTGTACGTTCCAATGAAGACGGCAGGTTGAAATGCCGGAGTGCCATAGAATGGTCCCCCTGAAAAGTCTTGCAAGGGGAGCTTCGCGTTGATTTTCCAGCTGTTTCGTTAAAATTGCTTTTTCTGCGCCTGTGAACAAAATATAAACGGTCGCAATTTTCGTTAGTTAGTACGATTTACGTTCGCCGAGGGAAATGTTTGCCGTGAGAGGGCTGGAAAAGGAACATTATTTCGGTGCGCAACGCCGCGTATAATGCACACTTTTCAATTTGGACGATATTTTATACTCGCGTGCACGCGCGGTTTATGCGGATAGATTTATTCGTTCAAAAATAGAAAGGTCGGTGAGTTTCGTTGTTTCAACGTTTAACCTGTCCGGTCTTGTATGGACGCGCATATTTTGAAAAATGTATCGCTGAGAGAAAGATTATTGAGATAAACGTTTCAGGTTGTAAACACGTTAATACAGTCCGGTTATAGAATTATGAGTATAATTTGTGCTTTAAACGAGGAATAACACATCAGTTGCGTTTCTTCCGTGCACAGATAATTACCTACATGTTAACAACAGTTTCTGTAATTATGTGTTTCACTGAATATTCATAATTCCTCTTTATACATATAATAACACAATTTCTGATGTGTCTGAAACATTTTTGCGAACGTCATATTTATGTTGATCAAAGCACAGTTTAAGTCAATAAATTCTATTACAATACGCTTGTATTGAACAGGGACACAGGATCGAGTTCGATTGAAAGCGAGAAATTTATTTGATCGTAAAAGGGCTACGAGAAGGGATCGTGCACGGTTGTTTCAGTGGTTCTTCGGTTCGAAAAAGCGTCTGAAATGTGCGTTTGCGGATTCACGACAGTTGTCAGCCATTCTTACGCTTCCCGCAGTTAGATTTTGCTTTTTTATGCCTACAAAGAAATACGATTAGCTACAATAGCGGGCAAAATTTTAAGACGAAAAGACAATGTAAAACAGTTTTATGGTTAGTGTAAATGTTAACTATATATTCATTTTTACTGTTATTAGAGTAAAAGATTATTTATTGATTACCATAAAATACAAATTTCGTTTATCATACTACTTTCTATGATCCAATTAATTTACTTTCGTTGACTCTTTGGCCTCACATTTTTTACCACTACCATCGCTTGATCCTGCTCCAGTGAACATTTATCATTCTGTACCTTTTTCTTCGCAAAGCTACTGAAAACACGAACTAGGGAATAATCTGATCACTCTCTCGCAAAGGAAAATTGTTTTTTCATTACGGTCACTCTCGATCGTTCCGCTGATCGAGCAGAGTTTCGAACTCCGCCGTGTTTACATAGGTGCGTCTCTAATTTGCAAGCGTATATGTGCCCTGATGACGGGTCAGAATATCATTTGCATATGCTAAAACGGCAACGCGCTAGATGTCAAGCCGGCTGCCACGGTTACAATAATTAAACGCGCAGCATTGAAAATTGCAGGTAAACAAATGAATGCAAATGAACGCGTATAACGCGTTAACGTACACTTTTTTTCACATTCGACGCGATGAATTTGTTTTGAGGGCCGTCGCGTATTCGTATCGCCATACGGTATACCTGTATGTATATCGTGCTTGATACGATACGCAAATGCACGGCAAAGTTATAATGACCGAGTCTCTCGTATGCCAATGAAGGGATTACCAAAGAGCACAAATCGAATTCGCTGCCTAATTTATGGACTCGGCAAACTATGCTGATATCGGCTTATCGAAGATGGGGAGGGGGAGTGTGCTGGAAATTATTCAAGTATTAAGGATCAAATTGCATCGGCGGAACGTAAAACTGGTATCACGATAATTTCAATATTCGGATGATGCTCCTTTAGAGTGTCCATCGTTAACGGATTTCGTGGACCAGCCAACGCTTGTATTCTGCTGACGGAATCCGGTGTTTATACGTGCGATCGTAGACTTTCGTTTCAACGCTGAACGCAAGATTTAACCCGTTGACATACAATGACGAGTTAGGATCGTCATCCATTTTATGTGCCACTATAGACTTTGACTAGTAGTCTGACTCTTCAAGAGCTGTTTTTAGCGAACACCGTGTAGTATATTATTAGATTAATCAATTATTTCACTCGTGCCTTGATTCTGTTTCATTTTGCGTATTCAAAATGCTCCTCCCTCCTCCTTTCAGGATAAGTTTCAAAACTAAATGTTTTCTTTCTAAATTTGCACGCAACTGTTCAGTTGAGCCAAATTAAATAGTATTTTTCGGTCGCTGCAAATTTCGTTTCATTTCTACGTCAAGAGGTTAATTACACCTGTTATCGCGTGTTGCTTCGTTTCGTGATTATTTGCGCCTTGTTGTTCGCGCTCGTTGTCACTCTTTCGTTTCCCCTTCTTCTCTTTGTTTTCTTGTTAGAGGGAAGTAGAAAGGGTATCAGAGTTTCGAACGCGTGGGAGAATCCGTGTAATCGATGATATAAACCGGAAATATGAACGTCCGTGCAAAAATGGTACTACGGAAGTTAGTTTCTGGATTAATCCCATGATTAACCTCAGTCGGGAATACCGACAACGTTACGTGCCAAAGAGACGACGGTATAGGAGATTGAACGCCCGGACTAATCTCGTTCGAAATTAAGCGGCTTATCTTTCCTTGATGTAGTGCTCGTTTCCAACCACTTAGTGGATTCTTACGAAGAAAAGTTCCAGTGTCGCCAACGGTGTCGAAAAACTTGCCTACCTGTTCACTTGTATTTATTGGGAACTATCTGCTCGTCGAAGCAATATCTTGCAACGATTCACGAAATTTTTGTGCAGACGCAATTTCAATACACAGGCGGAAGTATGCTGTTTTTCTAAACCAAAGCTCTGTATATTTTACTAGCTGTTGCCCGCGTTTTTTTTGTAGTGCTTGCTTTAAAATCGTCGGATTTTCAAACAAACTTTCATCCCTTATTTTACCTCCTTGCGGGTTGATTTTTCGAAAACGTTGAAACACGTATTTCTTTATTTCTAACCAACAGCCCAAATACCAATTTTCATAGCGCTTGCTTCAAAATCGTCGATTTTCAAACGACCTTTCAGCCTCTATTTAACCCCCTTAGGGGTGAAATATCAAAAAATCGTTCTTAGTGGGTGCCTACGTCATAAAATTAACCCATTGTCCAAATTTCATGCTTCTAGCTTCAGTAGTTTAGACTCTACGACGCTGTATCACTCAGTCAGTCAGGATATGTTTTTTTATATGAAAATATAAGAAATTGTTTAATAATTTCCCTGTGTAACACCGTTATTAGTTGAAGGTATACAAAAATGTTATGCAAAAATTCTGTCGAAAATTTAATTAAAATTTTTTTTTTACAGATCTTTCCCTTTAAACGATAAACGTATCGGTTAAAATGAATTATGTACTTTGTTAGGCGGACGGGGTGCTTCGTTTTTAATAAAAATAACGGCTGTTTCATATATTACCGGACAATAAAAGCATCGAATATTAAATCGGACGCGTTTCATCCGATAATACATTTATGATGCATCGATTTCCGATACGGTTGTTGCAAAACATTTAAGCGTTTCTCGTTTCTATATGATTTATTCCGCGAAATTAGCTTGGTCGCAGTGCAGTTTCTTCCTGCCACCGCGAACATTCGACGGTCCGTGGCTTCGCAAAACACCGGTCATCGCGTTGATTCCGGTAACAAGAGGCTCGAACCAACGCCGCAGCCAAGTTGCACCGCGTTACGCCGCGTGTTCGAATTCTGTCAGGTCAAATGATCGTAGATGTTTTACGTACTCGATCCGGCACGATTGGATTTCATATAATTTAATTGGGTACAATCGAACAATAGAAGCTTCGCGAGAGAACGCGAACGGGAACGCACATACGGCGGATCTATTGTTCACCTCACAGCTGGACTTCGCTTAACCCATTCATTACCAGGCAAATTTAGAGCACTTTACCTGGGCGCTAAGATCTTATTTTAAAAACAATATGGATTATTATTTTGACAATAAAAAATAATGTTATATTTGTTGTTTTTTTTTAAATATATAAAATTTTCGTTTATCCTCCCTAGTAATTCGTAACTCAAATGGCTATAAACTTATTTCATGATCAATTACAATCAATCTAAACTTGCAGCACAAACTATGAGATATTTTGTAGTTGGCAGTCTTGATTTATATAAGTACTTACTACGAGATATGTCGTAGTTGGCAGTGAATGAGTTAATAGGTGAAGGGTGTACGAATGGCACATATTGGAAATGGGGTTTTAATATTACTAAATAAAATACGCTCTTATTTTATTATACTACAATTTATCATATTATACAACACGAGGAAGGTGCTACTCTGATAGAATCTTGCGAGCTTTGTTTGTTAGGAAAACGCAGTGGCCGTAATTCTTACGACCCTGTCCAACCCCTTTGTTCTGTTTCTTAACGTTCTCCTACTTTCTAAATTGTCAGATGTGGTTTACTGTCCTTGGAAGAAACCCTTTAGCGAGAACGTTAAGAAAAAGCTGGTTTTTGATTAAGTTTTACTTCGTAGTATTTCTGTATCCAATTTCTAACAACGTGTTTATGGAAAACCGTTGACAATACGTGTGATATCCGAAATGATACGTTCGGATAATATGGATTTTACTGGAAAGCGATCGTTGATGATCTCGATGTAGGATTACAATACGATTAATGATTTTGGGATACACGTTGTTATCATATGCTGCAGAGAATAGTATGCTTTATTTCACATTTTACACAGCATAATTACTGCAAACCATGTTGCACGGTTTCTCGTCATGTGTAAATATCGTAAATATCGTAATCGATGCCGACGCATGTGTTAGCAACAATATGGCGGTGTCCTCGAGCTGGCTTCATAATCAGAGGTCGCCCTCTAAACCATACAGTGCGATCGAGGGTATACGGCGGAGTTTGTGTTTACGACACATTCAAACCAAACTTCCCCGAGAAAATCGGAGTTTCTGCCTTTTCCTAGCATTTGCATACGAATCGGCTTTAGCGCAAACTTGAAAAACCCGCGCTCGCTTCTTCTAGCTTAGAAAAGTTATATCGTTCAAAAAAGTAATATAAATGTTCCTAAGGTATAATAAAACCTGAATAATAGATTCTTATGAGACGAGATGCCTCGATGTAATTGCCGAATCAACTTCGAAAGATTCCTATGAGCGCAGTCAATGACTTTATACAGATAATAACTTTCATTACGGATACGGATATTTAAGCTTTCACGGATCAGGTCAAGATTATTCACTCAAAAGTAGAATAAAATTCAATGCTTGCACGAAGAAATTTACCTTATTCCCATATACAGGGTGTTCGGACAGCCCTGGGCTTAAATTGAAAGAGTAACTCCCTGAGACATTCTAAGACGAAAATCAAGAGTAACGATTTTGCGTTTGAGGCTTTGTTTACGAGTTATAACTAGTTAAAGATATCGTTTAATCCGGACCGTTCGACGCTTGAGAGCGGGTAACCGAGGCAACTCGGTCGGTAACGTCGCTGAGTCCACAGTGGAGAGAGTCCCGCTCTCAGGCGTCGAACAGTCCGGACTAACCGATTTTTTTAACTAGTTATAACTCGTAAACAAAGCCTCAAACGCAAAATCGTTACTCTTGATTTTCGTCTTAGAATGTCTCAGGGAGTTACTCTTTCAATTTAAGCCCAGGGCTGTCCGAACACCCTGTATATACTGGAGCACATATTCGATGCGCCCGTGAACATGAACAAAAATAATCAAGATTATTCGTGGATCAATGCTTACAGCATTAGCATCATTCGATTTATTTGCGAATAATATCCTTTTCTACTAAATCATGTTTCAGTGACGGACAAAAATTTATGGCACTAAGGGGTCGAAGAAAATTAATTAATAAGAAATAAGAATATCAATAAAATTTGTATTTTACGCTAATCAATAAATGGTGTTTTATCATAATGATAATAAAAATGAATGGACAAACAATATTTGCGAACCATGAAACTATGTTTTACATCATCCTGTCGTCTTAAACTTTTGACTGCTATTATAGTTGTGCATATCTGTTTTGAAAGTCACGGCATACAGCGTGCAGTTCTGCTCGCGCATTCTGCTCCGATGTCTTGGCACAAGTTCTCATTCACAACTATCAGGAATAACTGATGCTAATAACCGTCATCCGTCACTGTCAATCTCACAGGCAAGCCCAACGAATGGAGACGCCTGATAGTATCGTCTCGTGTACCAAATGGATGCGAGAATAATACTATTTGGGTTTTGACACGATCCATATCGGCCGTAGATTCGTTCTTGCCTACGATGGACGACACGTTCTCGAACTTTTGCGGCTGATAGCTGTCTGATCGATGACTCGATCAATAGCCATTATCCGCCTTAATCCTTGGCAGTCGAAAGTTTTTATTCGGACAAGGGCCATCGTGAACAATGGGCGCGCAGGTGGGATCAAGCCGGTTCGATATTTGCATATCGATCGCGGGCCCGGCGCAACTGCGTGGAATGCTTAGCTATGGTATTAATAATTCTACCGTACTTTTATGATAATATCTATCAGAAAGTACTTATCGAGAACGGCTTAAGAAGTTATATAGATTCGCTGAGAACGTTTGAGGAACGATGATCGACGATCATCTGTGAAATGATCGTCATACTTCAGCGATAATACCGTTTGAGGGTTTATTAAATCGAGCTTATTCTAATCTATTATGTATGGTAGAACGTCGATTATCTTAAAGCTGTTTAAACTAAATTTCCAAAAAGGAGTAAGCATCGAATATTTTATTCAAATTACATATCGTATCAAAATTATGTAAATATCAGTGATTATCACTTTTTAGCGTTTCTTTGTTAAATTAATTTTCCGAAAATTCGATTACCTCATTTGTCTTTCGAATAATTGCACAACAGTTTATCATTGTATTTGAAATGTAGGTATTACAAGTATTCGTATTATCAAATTTATTAATTCAATATTCCTCCATATTCAAATTAAATATACTTGCATTCTTTCGTTTAAATTGCGAATACTTTTTCCTCTCAGGCGAACAATGGTATAATCGAGTCTTAGCGTGGTTAATTGTTAATAATCCCTTCGCGTTCAAATTGCTCTTTCTTATTAGCACAATGACGTTTGCAGTAGCTATCAAGAAAAGGAACTGTTCCCCGGCAGCGCTAATTCTTCGACGTTGCCCTCGCGAGAAAGGAGGGTCCTTACCTCGGAACAAGGAAGCAGCATAAGAAAAGGGGCTGCTTCAACTTTTTCCTAGCTCGAACTCCGGCAGACTCGAAGTGAAAGTATATCGCGGGGCGGCCCTCGACGTCGCTCACCTCCCGGACGTGATGAAATTAAGAAGCTGAAGCGTATTCTAGATGCATCGCGAGCGCCTTTTCATCTCCTCCATTTCTTACTCTTTCATCTTTCTTAAATCAACTCTTTGCCGCCTCGCGTTGTTTCATCTGTCTCGAAAAATTCCGGCAGAATGTCATTGTCATGCTCCACGGGCTTCCTCTTTCCACTCTTACCCTTCGCTCCCTGTGTTTATGTACAAACGGAGGAAACGTGAGAACCGGTGGTACAAGTGCGTTCAAAAGTTTTCTCAGCTTTCCTTTAAGACGTCCCGACACGTTTTCCTGGACATTCGCTTCACGTTTTGTTCGTTGTTTAATTAAAAACAGAATGGTGACGGGAAACATCGTTGATTTTATTAAAATTTACCGAAACACTGGGATCATACACGTGTCGCAACATCAAAAATACAATTCATTCGTTGCTACTGTTTACTTATTCAATCGCATACGATAAATGAGATCGCGCGCTATTTTTAGATGTTAAACAAAATCACGCGTTCGATTAATAATATACATATATTTATATAGGAAATTTCATATTTTTTATTTAGTAGAGAGATGGTAGGACTCACTCTACTGGACTTACTCTACCGTGAGTAAAACAAAGCGAAGTGCTTAGAATATTAGAATATATTTAAAATAGTTTAATAATAACAACTGAATAGTTGTTATGTTATTTAATAATATAAACGACTTTCCACTTTAGCAACTTCGAAGTTCTTACTTCTTTCTCAATCACACTCTTTCTGCCTCGTACTCGCATTTTCCCCGTCATATATTCTTCGAAACACTCCTTGTTTCCTTGCTTTCTAATTGTCAACCATTCTCACTCGATGCATTCGGTCACGTTCACCCAAAATTCCTCAGTCGCGACGTTCTCTCAAGTGCTCATCTTTCGCGCTTTAGAAACACTCCAATCTAAACATTCTACGTTCACACGGTTATCGCTCAATTCAAGCACTCTTCACACTTTCCCAGAATCGTAACCATTCGATCGCATTCCTGCATTTATTATGTACTACTTGTACACGTTTACAATATTTACACTCTTTTCTCCATCATACATTTTTCTACGCGCATTCCTGCCGATTTTCACTTGTTCAGTTCGTTATAAACCAATGTACCACGCGTATCTTGAAACAAACAGTACAAGAGATTCTATAGCGAGGGCTGTATTTTCCGGATGAGTTGTTGTACGAGCACAAGAGAGTTCTAGCGCGCCGTGGCTAACATTCATCCGTACTCGTATCCTGTGCCGTCGTCGACGCGACGACGACAAATACCTCGAGCCTTTTTTCGTGAAGCAGAAGTACATCATCATTTTGCTAGCCATCCGCAGTACCCTTTGTACATATATATATGTATCTCTCGAAACCCGTACACACAGCTTTATTCGTCCTCGGGATGTCGGGCACATAACATCTTGGCAGCAACCCCGCTGTTCCGTTTTGCGAACGAATCGCTTGATCGAGCAGAATAACTTTTGTTGTATGCCAACGCATAATATTGTTTTAAATTAAGACAACGTTACCTACTCATCCTCCATAAATCAAACTCCAGTAAACATCCCAAAATCCTTTCTTTGATACCTGATGATTTTCACTCTCACGAGTGATCACTGAACCTTGCCCTTAACACCTCAGCCCTTACTGACCGCTAACCCAAGATAACACCTACCTTGCTATTTCAAGTTTATAAAAGCCACGAATTCTCCCCTGGAAAAAGAGAATTGTTTGGACCGTCTCAAGATGCATGTCTACGTTTAGACATGCTAAGATCACTTACACGCTAAAACTATCTGCTCAACCTCTAATAAACATTCCGGGACCCTTTCCCCGATTGCCGATACTTTCATCCTCCCGAGTCATTTCTGAACATTGTCCGTAAAACCTCATCCCTTACTGACCACTAACCCAAAATAACCCCCATCTTTCAATTTTAAGGTTTATAAAAGCCTTGAATCCTTCCCTGAACAGAAAGGAACAGTTTGGGTCGACTTAGGACGTACGTCTGCACCGAATACAAAGTATCCGATTATAAAATATAAAAACTTTCGTCTTTTATTTCGCTCTACGTTGCATTTTTTATTATACACAATAACCTGCAACCCACGGCGGAATACAACACTTTTTCCCAGCATAGTAGCCACCTATTTCGTCATTCGTCTCTTACGTCGGACGAAAAATAATCTCGCATGGTTGCGGAAGCCGTCAGCCGTTCATTAAATCATGTCCCGGCCGACACACGGAACAATTATGGTTGACTTATGAAGTGCGAGCTACGTAAATCACTGTCATCAATAACATTGATCTTTGTCATCGATCCTAGCGGCTAGTACAATGGCAATCGGTTGGATTCAGCTGGAAATTCGGGCGGTTACGAGGTGAGACCCTGTTTATCGGGCAGCACAAAGCAACTGAATCTATTCAAGTACCCGGCTGCATGCTTTCGCTATTAACGCGGCCTCACCCGATGAGCCATCTGTCAACCTCAAATTTCGTGCGTTCCTCGATGGTTGTTCGGCGAATTCCAGCGCCGTCTGCACAGACAATACCTCTAAGGTTTCTCGTCGCTTGTTTACCGGCCAAGTTTACTCGAGGAACTGGAAAGCATCGGGTTCAGCAGTTGTCGCGCACACGTCAATGATTAAAGCGGCCGCTCGACATTGTCTCCGGTGTGATTTATCTTCGATTCCAGACACTGGCCATTTCTCATCGTGCAATCTTCCTGTAATACATTTAGCACCATCGATCTTCTTCCTTTCCCTCGACGAATCCTGCTGCCACTGAATAGTGTAAATTAAAAGGAAGTTTTAGTAGGCGTGTGCTAGCGATGATATCAGCATTTAGGGCCTAGCATGTTGGAATATCAGGACTAATTAACGAAGAATTTTGATTATTAGATGAAGTTTAATATAAATAAGTTTGTATTGAAAGTGGGGTTTAATATTACTAAATAAAATAGGCTCTTACTTAAAATTCTTTAATTTATTATATTATATAATACGAGGAAGGTGCAACTCTGACCGAATGTTACCAGCCTTGTCATGAGACTGGCAAACGCAGTGGTCGAAATTCCTACGACCTCGTCCGAGTCCTTTAGCCCCGTTGTTCTATTTCTTAACGTTTTCTTACTTCCCAAATTGCCAGATGTGACTTGGGTTCTTAGAAGAAACCCTTCAGAAAATGCGTTCAGAGAAAAAACTGGTTTTCGGTTAATTTTTGCTTTGTAATTTTTCTGTATTCATGTTTCAACAGTTTGACTAAATATTTTAAACCAAACGATTTTTTTTCCGTACAAGAAGCACAATTATTTAATTATGCGGTGAATTCTGTTATTCCAACGACCTCGCGTTACTATTACTTCAGATAATCAAGGTTCCGCTGTTGGATTATCCAAAAAAACGCTGGACTATCAAAAAAAACATTTTTCCCTGTACGAAAAGCCGATGAATCTCGACGTAACCACCGTTTTATGGAGATTGCGGAAGCAACGAGCGCCGTGCGTAATACACAATTTTACCTTCACGCTTGGCCGATTTATTTTAGGTTCGTGGGGAACCGAAAATGGTGTATTTGCGTTACAGCGGGACAACCCGTGCCCGTTGAAAGCTTAACTCGTAGCGATCATATATCATCCTCTGGTTACGAAGCTTTCCTCCCCTCCCCTCCGTCCCTCGTAACTTTCCTTCCCCTTGTTTTATAAAAAAGAGCTTTATGAGCCGGGATATTAGATTTGGCCGACCCGTCTCCTCCCCCTGGTCATAGCGCGGCTCCCCTCCCCTCCCCTCACTCCACGGGCCACCTAACTCCTGGTTTTGCTTCCACGGGATACCGGAGATCAGGGGTTTCCGGTTATAATCCATGAAACTCGCGGGGCTATAGGGGGAGGAGAACGAGTTATAATTTTGAGGGCGTCAAACGCTGGAAACTGTTGTCGCATTCCCATGTAAAGGGAATCTAGTAGATACTAGAAGCTTCTGCATTACGGGAACCTAATGGCTCAGCGTTACGCCTACGGGGATGAATTTCGACGTTCGGGAAATCGACGTTAATCTACCAGAGAGGTTTATACCAACTAGGACTGAGCGGATGGTGCAAATTATTCGAGCGTTTTGTGGACACTTGGGAATTTCAGAAGATTTCAGGAAAGAGTAAATTTAATAAATGCGTCGATTAGCGATAAATATGGAGAGATGAGCTAGTGATATGCGTTGGATTCGGTTGAAAAAGGATTAGTTCGGAGCACACTTAAATTGATTTATTGTCTAACTAACTAAATCTACACAGTACACTTTGATTGTACTTTAAATGTTATTTTGCGGAAAGAGTCTCCATTTATGCTCTATTGCGTACGATCGCTCTGCTCTGCTCGAATAATCTACTTGTAACGTTCGTGCTTTTTCCCATTCTTTCGCTACACACTAAAGCCGTATCCTCGTCCCTAAAGTCCTATTCGCAATTTGTTCCATCCATCAATATGTCAATCACTATAGGAATAAGGTACAGTAGGCGTGCGTGGAAGTTTCGGAATATCGACGGTTATCGTTCTGTTAACGAAATGGTTTGTCATCTGGATAATCCGAGTATACAGAATAACGAATGATTAATTTAGATACTTAAAATATTCGGTTTATTTCTACGATTCGAATACTAAATAGAGCAAAAGGACGAAAGTAGTTTGTTTCCAAGTTACGACCCTTTTCGCAGCCGTTTTTCACTTTGAACGACGTTTACTCTTCGAGGATTACTCGTCCAAAAAAAAAAAAAAAAAAAAAAAAAAATTGTCACTCGACGTAACGAAATTTAGTGGAAACACGTGAGCATAAAAACGAAAGGGGTGAAAAGCGACCTGTACCCGTATGAAGAGGCAAACGTGTTTCAACGGGGTTAGACAAATACGTCCTCTACGTCAAACCTATAATGGCCGCCGAAAATTACCGATACACAGTCGACGTGTATCCATACGCGTGCATGCGTGCGTGTGTGCACGCGTACGTATGCGTAAACGTCACGTGGAAAATTCGAAAAGAGCAGAAATTACGATACGGCTCGCATTACGTATCCCACGCGTTTCCCTAGCGCGGTAGAGTGTAGCGTTTCGAGGAGCGCGCGTTTATTTTGCAATAGTCGTAGATAAATATTCACGACACGGTTTATCCTCGGCAGCAGTGTTGGTTGTAACGCACCATGGGAACCGTGTTCACGTTACACGCGAGATAATGGACCGGGACGCGTACAACCACCCCACGTCGCTGGCTACATAAAATACGTACGATTTATATGAATCATAAATAGACGCGTCATGCCGGCGGATCATAATTTCGACTCCTCTGAGCACGTCTATATATCTCGATCTCCCTTCCCACCCCATCCCCCCCTCCACCCATCGCCGCTGTTCGCGCCTATTTTTTATTTCGAGAGCGCAAAAAAGGAGTGAGAACGGGAAAAAGCGGAGAACCGGGGAAATTCGTGTTTTATGCTGCTTTCAGGTGTGTAGCGCGCGCCGACCGATCATTAAGGGATAAGTGGAAAAAATGGTCGGGAACGGATAGAAGCGTTCGTAAATTCTTTAGCTGCAGCCGGGATAACGATCTCGAATATCGAAATAACATTTGTACCGTGCTCTAGCGTACAGCCATAAGGCGTGCCTCTCGTATAAACTCCCCAGCCGCTCTTACCCTATCTCCGTCTCGAAAGTAATCAAGTAATTGAAATAAAAGTAAACGTTGTAGTAAACGTTTATCTGTGTACGAGAACTAGACGATGTACGGGAAGATGAATTAGAATTTTCCTTTATAGTTTTTGCTGTGTATGCAGAGAGAGGGTAGAGATGTCGTAAAAAAGGAAGGAAGAGAAAATGATAAAATTGAAAGAAAAGAGCACGATGAGGAATTCAATAATTTGATCGTACAATCAATTCCTTTATGGCACAGTAATTTTGTGACGTGATTTCGTTCTAAAGCGATTCAATAACAATTGCGGGAATCTGCTGTAACGTAATATTTTTGTAACATAATTTCGCACCAGCGCGGATAAATAATCGAGGAACCTCTGGTGTTTGCCTGTGAAAAGCAGTAGCAAAGAAAAGTTATAAAAATATTATTACAAGTTAATTAAAAGTTGTTAAAAGTTATTAATAATATTAATTACATATGTATAACAAGATTCTAGTAAATGTTCCATATATCGTTCCCAAAATAAACATTTCTAATGATTTCATAAAAATTTATAAAATTTTATTATTTTTTCGAAACCACTTGCGTTTTCTGTTCTTGCAATTAGTAATCTTCAGTTTTGTACAAAACTGAAGCACTCTTTTAGGACACGAGATTGGCTGCACTTACGGAACGATGGTTTCACCGGGATAAAGGGGCGTTGATATTCCTATTCCCTCGGAATGTTCATTAACCTTCGATGAATTATTCAGCGGAGAGTCTCGTAAAGGTCTTCCGATTTGCGTATCTAACGGAGAAGGTCTAAGCATCGGCACCGTTCCCCGTTCGAGGAGACGTCCTCTGTTGCGCGTCACACGTAATTCTTTCCACGCTTCTTCTTCATAGCCTGCTGAAACGGGGGCGAGATGCATCAGTGTCGAAAAGACCGATTCGCTCGTCACTGTGTTCGATCTTTCTATTTACGTTCCAGTGCCGCGAAACGGATAAACTCGCAAGCGAATACGTAAGTGACCCGAGCGGGAAATAGAAATTTCGCCCGACACGGCTTACATACGTCGACAGTTTTAGAGTTTCGTAGCCGGGGGGACGGATAAATTGGAAAAGTTATTCTAATTTGAAAATTGAATGGAATTGAATCGAGTTTAACGTCTGCCCGATTGATTTGAATATTCATAAGGGCGAGATCTACTAGGTTGGACTTTAATTAGATTCATGGAAGTTCCCTTCACTTTTTTCCCCATTCCATCCGTTGTTGCTGGTAGAATTAATGAAGAGTGAGCGCGCTGTTTTATTGAAATATATACCGGTTCGTCGAACGGATTCTTCTCCGTTTTGGTATTTCCAGGCACGTCTGATGAAAACAGACGGCCGATAGTGTGGGTAAAAACGTAAGAATAATAAGTACAATTTATTTATACAACAATTATTAACAGTAAAAACACGATGGAATGTAACATAAAAATATTAAACACACTGAAAATCGTTCTGCAACACATTCTCATTTCCTGTTTCTGTCTCTCTCTGTCTCTATATCAATATTATTCGTTACTATGATTGTTGTTATCACACACAGACTGTCTTTTTTGTCGCTGCTCTCTCTATCAATATCAATGCATATACAAATCGCATACATCATACTTCGCTACGTTTATTGCACAACACGAACCTTAATGTCTACTCATAGTTTATCATACGCACTCGCCACACTCATGTTTCCATACAAACATTTTTTCGTATACCCCATTCTCTATGATAACCGTTCAACTACAGATAGTTCGGTGTAAAAATTGATCGATTCGATGCCGTTAAATGCCTCTCTATCTGTGAACTCGCAGTCATAAAACAATGAAGTCGCGCGCGATTAATCAACGGTACCTAGGTGTTGGCCACGGTACGGCGAAAATATTTTTTCCGATCGAAAATTTCCTGCTCGAGGGTGACACATGCCGAAGATTCTGGTCGTGATAAAGCAGCTGTTAGTTTCCCACTATTTTCCGGCTGGCCGCGCGTCTCTCAACTGTTCGAAAACTTTTTAATAAAGGACCAAATTGACGACAACACTTCAGAAAGAAATATCTCAAGTGCAATTCTTTTTCTTCTCAGTAAGGACCTCCTCGCTTGCTCTTTTTGTATATATCTCTCTCTCTTTGCTCTCTTCGTTCCTCAATTTATTTTCCCAGGAAGTTGGCCACGTTATTGAAACCTTTTTCCTAGGCACCGTTTCATTTAGACTTTTTCAACAGCACTCAACGATCACTTTATAAGAAAGTAATGCGCTTTATTTCGATCGTTACACTTTAAACGAGTGTATACTCATTTAAAACCGAGAAACAGTGCGATTGCATCGCATCGACGAAGCGTCGTAGTCAGGACAAATCCGTCCACCAATTTCAATGACTGTTCTCGTAGACCTATTTTCGGGGGATTCGAAAGTATCGGAGAACGTATCACACGTCGGGCAGAGCACGAGAAACTGTACGGGGAAAGAAACGAGGATGTAGCTCTATATCGGGCATATAATACCTTGTAAATATGTATCTGTTCCGTGTACACGGTTGCAGCTTTCTAAACCGTGGCGCTGACAAATACAACGGTACGAGAGAGGTCGTAGGTAGACGGTACAACGAAACCAGCTGGATAGCCGGGGCTCGTAAAATCCACAGTCCTCGCTCGCGCAGAAGTCCGGAAATGGAAGTTCTGGTGATCTTCAATTTATAGAAGGAAGGAGGCGAGAGCGTTCTTCGATTTATCAGTCAATACTGGTCGTTGCAGTATTGTTGGTTTTATTCAAATGACTGGAATACCGAACGAAGGCAGCGCGAAACGCTACTAAAGCGACTGAAATATAACGGCGTAACCGGCAAGGAAAGGAGAGGGTGGTCCTGGGGCATCTTTCATGCGAGACACAATTCCATATTTCGAAAATCCTTTTATTTATATTGTAGAGTAAAGGTTCTTAATATTATTTATTTATCATTAATATGAATAATGGCAGAAGTATACGTTGTGCAGAAAATTATAATTCAACTCTGCCACGAGACTCTATGTTTAATTCTCAGCTTTTTTTACAACTCTGCAACTCGATTCTCTATACAACACTGGTCCCTTTTCCCTTTCGAGGAAACCCTTATAGGTCTTTTCCTCTTCCCACCCCACGCTCGCTAAACATTGCCGATCCATCGGAGAATTATTTCACATTCACTTCTCTGGTTCTCAAAACTACGATACTATTGGGTTGGAGGGAAAGTTCTGTCGTATTTTAAATAGGCAGGTAATTTTTCTTGTAAATAAAAAAAACATCTGGCTAGTGAGTCATTGGGAATTTTTTTTTGTTTCTTTACTTGTTGTATAATATAAAAGGAGTCCCTTTTTACCGTTCATCGTTTACTTGTGATATTTAAAGTGAAAAACATGTCAGTAGATAAAGTGCATTTACAACACTGCATTTTGTATGAATTCCAAAAAGGAAGCAACGCATCGGTTGCATGTAAAAATTTATGTGCGGTATTTGGAAAAGATATTGCAAATGTTCGTACTTGTCAAAGATGGTTTAGCAAATTTCGTTCCGGGGATCTGAGCCTCCAAGAAAGTGATCGATCTGGACGACCATCCAAGATCGATAATGATGTTTTGCGATCCATGTTGGAAAATAATCCACATTTAACAAGCCGAGAAATTGCAGAAGAGTTTGGCATTCATCATACAACTGTTGGAGATCACATTAAATCTCTTGGGTTTGTGTCAAAGCAAAGTGTTTGGGTTCCACATGAATTAACGGAAACGAAAAATACGACAGAACTTTCCCTCTAACCCAATACAATAGTCACCCGTGAAATTTCGCAAACACAGTATTATTGCATTATGCGATAATTTTTTAACCCTTTCCTTTTAACAGCCGATTACAGTCGTTCTGCGTAAGATACCACGGTATTGAAAGTGCGACGGGCAATTAAAAAGTTTTGTTAGAATTTTTCATTTTACAATGAGTATACCCACCGAATGGCTTGAACGGAAAGTTTAACGAGGGGCGTATACGCCCCACGCGGCACGAAACGTGTTAATATTCATGCAGGTTTTTCAACGTTTCACTTCGGACCTGTTTCGAATGTTTGTGCTAATGGCCGTAGGCTGGAACGCTGAAAGGTGCGCACGCTAATTCGCCTCGTATGGACTACGGCCGGCCTCAGGGGAAAATTGAGATTTATGGGCGTGCAGAGTGTCAGGAATTCCCTACTGGGAAATAACCAGCGGCCAGTTCGTCTGTCATTCGACGAATAATTGATGTATCCATTCCTTGTTGGGCTGTCTTCCTTCAGAAATGCTTTACCACGGAAGAATCTTCCTTCAATCGAGATTCCCACTTTCGAGTTCAAAGTTGTTCTCGTCTGCGGCGTTGAATCTTTTATGTCGACCCATTGTGGCCAAATCTTTGCGTCTATCGACGCGATTATATTACAAAGGTCAGACAATCGTCTTTCTATACAACTTTTTTCGTCCGGCTTCTTTGATGCGATGGAAAATCGCTCAACTTCATCTTCGTTTTTAAATTTAGAGGAAATCCTTTCATTTCGACCATTATCTGAAGCATTACCAAGATTAAATCGATTAAGAGTGAAACCAACTTAATTAATATTCAATCGAGTATCGAGCAGGCGTCAACCCTTCCTTTTTTTTAAGAATCTATCAATAGTTGATAGATTTCAACATTTTTCCCCGCAAGGCTTTCACGTTTTTGTAGATTTGTTTTAAAGCAATTTTCTCTGAGTAACTGAAATGCGTACTATATTCTTATCAAGCTTGTTAGTCACGCCCAACTTCACCTCTAGGAACACGTGACGAATATTTATGGCATCCCATTATCTTGAAGGCTTTTGCCTCTATTCCGAAGTCATAGAAAGCGATTGCACAATGCCGTGAATCCTTTAAGCTTCGATCAAATGTCTTTCCAATATGCGCATAACAGCACACCCGGGTCCATTCGTGCTATCGGTAAAAGTGATACGTGTTAGCAAAAACAGTGGTCGCTTTTTTCGTGCATGTTAGTGAATTCACTGGAGACAGTTATAGTCCATAAACCTGACAGAGACATATTGCACGGTCGTTGTTAAAGAACCTTTTGTTGTCGTTATCACACAAATACATTATATTATGTGCTGTGAAACAAAACAAAAAAAATAGGTTGCGTGAAATTTGTAAGAATTTCTATTTTCCAAAGTATAATATGTAAGTGCTACAAAAAGTACTTGTACAACGTTATTTCTATTTTTATGCAGCACAACCTCAACTATCGGAACTAATAAGGAAATAAATGTGTTTCGATAATAGAACCTTCGGGTAATAGAACAATTACGTTTCCTATGTTAAGCTTCATTTATTTAAATGGACATTAAAATAGTTAACAGTTTGTTTAAATGCTTATGTGTCCTATAATGTTCATGGTTAAATTTCATGAAATTCGTTAGGACAAACAAATTTTCGGACACTCGATTGAACAACAAAACGGAACAAATTGATGGCCACCAATTTTTATCGAATCGTAGTAAGTACACGGTATAGATCAGAAAAATTATTTCACGCGTATTCTTTCTTAGCGAATTTTATTTTAACGACGTTGAAATAATCGACATTCTATTGTACTACACATTTATGTGGTTGTATAACGTAATACATTTGATGTTATAAGAATGAAACGTTGAAATTAATTAAAAACCCCTTTCGTAGTAAAAATACCCGTTTCAATTTGTACGAGGCAACAAAATATAACACTGAACTTATATTAATTACCCTATAAGTCATAATTACTGGTATTATTAGTAGGAGATGGAAGTTGTTTATTCCTAAAGGAAGAATGCCACTATCCGAGCGCATTGCGAGCACTGATTCGATTCTCGCGGTACATTCGTTTCTACTTCCCTTTGTCTGACCATACATTTATCGACGCCACTCGTGGCATTATTTCAAGATACTGCAGCCACCGCCGACCGTGTTCCTTTCCACACACACATACACGCGCGTAACCCTCTACAACCGTACACACGTTTATATGCGAACAACGTAGTAGCTGATGATAATTTATGTGGAGACGTGCAATCGTTGCCAGGCGTGCTCTCAAAAGATTTACTCTCGCAGAAGTCCCTTCGATTTTTCTCTTTTTCCAGGACGAGCGAAATGAAATTTCCAATTTTTGCCGTACCGTCTCCGTACTGCGGTCGATAACCCTGTTGCGTTCAACGACACATTTCTTTAACGATCCACACAAATCGTTCGAAAAACAATACAAACGATGCTCGAATCCGTAATGTCCCTTCGATTATAATTGTTGTAACAAATGCACACACTTTGGTTAATATGTAATACATTTGATTACAAGCAATATAATATATAACATATAAATGATTAATGCGATATCGACTGTTTCGATGAGTTTATTCGTTACCACGCTACTGTACGCTACGCGTTGTTCACACACGAGGTGATACCAATAAAAATGAACGTCACTCGTATTTATCAGGTTACCAACCATCAATAATTTTGGTACTATCGTGCACACTTTCATTTAGAATATTTTGCTGTACCGCCACGATATTTTAACCCAACTGTAGTTTTTTTTTGGTTTGTACCTTAGCGAACATGCGTATTATTCACACACGTATGGAAATGCAACGACCCAGATGAGCAGCGTTCTCTCTGCCTACGCGCGCATATCCGCGCGATGAACGTAAACAGTGTAACCTGCGCGTAATTTATGTTACGGCTGCAATCGCAGTTCAACGAAACATTCTAGATACTGGTAGCGTCTCGGTCCCCTGCTTTCTGGGCTCAATTATTCATCCCGAAGACGCACTGCTGTATAAAAACTTTCGCGCGAACCGCATTAATCTGCCTCACCCTCCCGTTTTCCCCGGCAAATGAATTCCCGTAAATTTTCACGGGAGTTGCTTCCGCGATTCCGTTATTCAAATTTCACCCTTTTCTTCCACCCCGACATTTCCCTTTCCTTTTCTTATCAAAGAAGCTGACTCGCTCGCCATATTTAACCGCCGTTGTATCCCCGCTAGCATCGCGCTAATATCATCAGTTTCGGTAATTAACATTCACAAACACTTCCGTTTACCCTCCTGGTTGTTGGAGCCGCGCCCACAGGCACGACCGACCGTGTCAGAAGCGCGGACGCGTGATAAAGGGGCGGGAGGTGCAGGAGGGGCCGATAACGATTGTGGACGGCGACGTAAATTAGTCGCGAGGCCTCGTTTTTCTCGCCATGGTGTGCGTGCGTGCGTGCGTGCAAGTCGAGGGCACGGACAGCGAGAACGCGCTATCTCACCGAAATAAAGCGCGAGGTAGATTCAATGAGGGGGTGGCTGAAGGGTGACGGGAAGGGGCGCGGGATGAATGGGAATAAAAGGTAGGCCAGGCCAGACAGGCGAGCACGTGGGGCCGCGAATTAACTGCTGAAAAGCGGGTATAAATAGAATGCCGGCGGTTTCCGCGCGAATTGTGTGCACGCGCCTCGTACACAGCCCGCACACTCCGTAATTCCTGTCGTCCAATTCGGAAAATCGTCCATGAATATTTTACGGCATTACTTCCGGTAGCAGGGATCTCCCCGCACGTCATACCTTTCTTCCTGCTTTTAATCACGCCTCCGTCTATTCCACTCGGACGCTTTTCTGGTGTCAGCGGCACGATGCCCGTGCACGGTCGCACCTGGCGCCCTACACGTTTTGCTGATTTTTCCGATAATTAGAGTGCCGCTGGCCTGGACGTTTCTTGCCGATTTACATTCAATTTGCTAAACACGCTGTTCGTTCGCTTCCTCGTCTCCCCGTATTCTTCTCCGCTACGAGAACACGGTCTGTGCGCGTTGCTTTTTCCCGACAATCAACGCGCGTTCGAGGTCGCGGCAGCCGACCACAAGGTAGGCCGAAACAATGGCCGGGGCAAGAGGTTCGCGCAGCGCAGAAAGAACCCGCTGGAATTGCCCGGAAGGACAAACGGTCGGCGAAACTGGCGGAGCTTTGTCTCGTCTGACGACTCGGTCGACGCTGTTAGCTCGCTGTTACCTCTTCCCTCCTTCCTTTTCAGCGTCGCTGATTACGTGCCTACCGAGAAGTCCAACGAAGTGGCGGTCCGGCAAGATTAATCTTGCCCGACCCGTCGCGCTCGGGAGCTTCATCAGCTGGATTTACTTGGCTGTGTTACACTTTTTTTTTGCCAAGAGGTCCGGGAAGAGTAACGTTACCAGAGCAATAAATATAGCCGGGGGAGAAGATACGAGGACGAGCGGGGCTGGGGCAAAAACACGTGGACTCGTCGCGGAAAAGGTGGAAAAAGAGCAGAAGCTTTAGCAGCAGGCTCTGAGGGAGCAGTTTCATTTTAACGAGACTTTAAGGTAGCAAATATTCGTTCGAAAACGAGTGTGTGTGCTGCAGCTATTATTATTTAACTCGTTGGATACGAGTACTCGTAATGCACTCGGAAGTGCTAGAAATACTCGGCTACCCTGCCTTTGTTATTACCCGAGTACTTATAATGCTTCGTTTATTCCGATGGAGTGCTATAGTTTACGTGATATTCAGGTCGACGTTTCAAATCTTGAAACTACTATCGCGGTACACGTACAATATTTTCTCTGCTTCCAGCTAACATTTCTAATAATACTTATAATATCGCGAGGAAAGAAATTTGTTTATAAAACTGCAAAATTTTATAAACATGTTCTTTCGTTTATGCGTACTGCGTACATACATTATTATTCAGCTTGCAATAAGGATAGACGATGCTCAAGATCTTGGTTAAAAATGTCTTGATGTCCGAAAAGGTCAATGAACAAAGGGGTGCAACGATTTTTACAGAAATTACTGTATATTCGAAAATTTCACCAGCTTCGTTCTTACAATTACCATCCTTCAGTTTCTGTTATCACATCTCGAACAGGACTCGGTGATCGTTACCACTGAATCATAGCATCGTTCTCTTCATCACGTGTACCACCTGCACGCGTGTATACGGTTAAGCCCGCGATAGAGGCGCTTTTCCGCTGCCACGGAGAAATACGTTCCGTGGGAAGATAGGTGTGACGTGCCGCGGTCGGGTGATACAGCTGAGGTTTACACGGTCCCACTTTATTCGGCTGATGAAGCGCCACAGCGCGGGGGAACGCCCGTCGAAACTAGTCGAGCCCCGTGCCAAATTCGCGACCTAAATCGATCTTGGCAATTTAAGGCTATCGCTCGTTAATGAATGCTTATCTGTGTATAGTACAGCGTGGACGACTATTGATCGAATTCCGAGACCACCCGTTCGCTAAGCGAATTTACATTTAGTTTGATAGTTACTAACCCCTTTGATACGATGGAGCGTTCGTACGGAGAATGATTTCGCGAAGGTATTACCAGTTCATTCGAGATATACGTCTTTGATTAAATGTATTGGAATAATTACATTTCTATGGATATGTGCGAAATTGAGTGATCGCTGAAAGACACAAAAAATATTATTTCGTTTAATATTCTGTGTAATGAGAAAAGTACATATTGTTATTATAATATAAATTGCTGAAAACAATTAGATGACCACGAATTGTTACCAACCTTTTTTTATTGATATGATGCCTAACGTGTAGTTTTTATTGTAATTTCTAATAGTAAAGTTTGGTATCAGAAGTACATCTTTATGTGAACAGTTTTTCAGCTCAATTCTTTTCCGTTTCATTAATCTACAAATAATACGTCACACTTGTTTATACTTGCAACTCTCTAATTACTTCAAACGTGGTACCTACTGATTTACCAGTTTATTTAAGAATTTACATTAGTATTAAAATTTGCCGCAAGACTTTCGAACGATGGTCCAATGTGTAAGTACAGTTACACTGTTGGTAAAAAATTTAACCCTTTTCACCGGAGGGGTAGTTTACCTGTACCTCAACGTTTTCAAAACAGATACGACGGTAGGAAAGGTTACAGGCAGATTACAAATAAAACATCGACAGTCTTGTTCTATGCACGAGAATTATTAGTCGCGATCGCGCGAGCAACGGACAAAAGCGAAGTCTTACAATAATTCACGCGGAACATTTTTCGCTTTGTTATGCAAAAACAATAAATGTATAGTATCCACTGGTAACGAGGGATGACGAACGGCCGCCCCGGGAATATTTCAATCGAACAGAGACAAATCCGACGAATATTGTGCAGGAAGTCGAGAGAACATAAAACATTTTCCCGCGGTGGCCTTGTTTTTTTTTCAACGCGTCTGATGGGACTCCTGGCTGGCTGAGGTGAGTTACGCGAAGTTACCAGGCGCGCGCGGATTTATCGTGTATCCCATTCTACCCCGGCTCGGCTCCGCTCGTTTACGTTCGTAACCCGATATTGGTGTTCGTGAAAACGGCATCGGCGTTTCCGGGATAGAATCGACGCGGAAGAACATTATGAGGAGGACAAGAGTCGATGCAGTGGCGTTTATCTACGATAGGGATGGTTTTCCCACTGCAGCGCGACATCCTGCTTCCGTTATCTCTTTATTGTGTCGCGCGAACCTTTGCGAAGATAATTCCACGGTTTTTAACTCTTCGCGATCGCAATTGCGAAATTAAACAGTGATTTTGTTTATTGGAGATGGATTAAAAATAGAATAAATGAAATTCTCATTCGATGCCTTAGTCGTTTTTGTTTGATGCACAGGGTAGGTGTAAAGGGCACGAGCCTTCGTCCTTAGACCACTCGGTTTAACTCAGCGATCGAAAATTTCTTCGATTTCATCCGGGTTTTTAAGTTCTTTCGTTATACACCCTATGCATTCGAATTTTCTGATAACCAGATGTGGATTAGGTCCGTGGAACAAACTATGCTTTATGTAGCGGATAAAATTTTTAAACGATAGGACAATGTAAAACATAATTTTATGATTCGTAAATATTGTTTATCTATTCATTCTTGTTGTCGTTATTGTAAATACTCCGTTTATTGATTAGTATAGAATATAAATCTTATTTACACTGTTCTTTCTTATTAATTAATTTATTTATTTGCTTTGATCCTTCGGTTTTATACTTTTGTCCGCTACTGTATATTTCAACGTTGTTATGTGAAAAATATTTGCAGTACAGTTAAATTATACACTCTGCTGTATGTTCCCCAATTCTTCGTAATTCACTCAAAAAAAAGGCTTACTTAAACTCTTAAAACAAAACATCGCACGGTTAGTTTTATGTACATTTTCAAGTTTCCTGAAATTCCAATTACACGCGGTTGAGCGAAATTAAATTAAACGAAGGCTCAGCTTGAAAAGCCTTTTATTGTCAAATCTCATCGCAACGATCCCTACGTTCAATTCGGCCCCTCTATCGTTGCAATATTCTACCTCGTTCCTTGACGTTTTATTCGAAATTGCCTGCGCGATGCAGTCATTTCGAGCACAGCACCGATTCCACTCCGCTCGCCCGTTGTTGCCACAACTGACGTCTTTATCGCTCCCGAGTAATCCTCCTGAGTACTTTGGGCGAAACAGAAGGGACGCCCGCGGATTCCGTAATAAATTTTTGCTTCAATAAGAGCTTACGGATGTTACGTTCTGGCGAACGACGCGCGCCAAAGATGATTTGCCAGGTTCTCCCGACACTACGCTAGATGCCAAAAGATTTGAACGATCAAGCAATTCAGTTGTACACACAAGGGGATCATGGTTTTGTATGTGCATTGGACATATACGTGTACACGTGTATTACATATGTAGAGGTGCCGAATTTGTCATAGCGTGAGGGAATGCATGAGAGTGAGGGTGAGTGTGTGTATGAGGCGTTTGTCGCTTGTTCGTCGCGAATGTTTGGTCCTGGCGGGTAGCGCAGGTGCGTGGAAAGGAGCCTTTTCGAATGTTCGATGGCGGTTTACTCTAATGGGTAAAAAGAACGCCTTCTCGAACATTCGATGATGGCAAACCCCCACCACCTGTGCTAATGCATATAAAAAGAGATGCATGCCCGCCGGGCGACATTCGTTGGAGATTCGTTGGACACTCGTTAGAGATCCGTTAGAGATTCATTAGGCGACATTCGACGACGCGATTAAGTGTAATTTATCAGATTAATATAAGCCTGCGTGTACTTGTCCTACACATATACACGTACTTCAGTACGCGTCACATTAACCTTTTAGGAATTGTGCGCGAGGTCTATTCCCTGGATGGCGAAGTTTGACGCGAATTACGCGTAAACGGCACAGCACTGCAATATGTAAGGGATAACGCCGTTCTCTACGACGAGTACACTGGAACACATTGCGGATGGATGACGAGATATCTCGTCTTTTCTGTTTCAGCGTTAGGGACCGCTGACGAGATATCTCGTCTTGTATCTTGCATGTTTCGTCGTTCGGGGCCGCCGGTGCATGCATGTCTGGTCTTTCATATTGCGTCGTAGGAGGTCGTTAACGAGACATCGTACAATTGCTACGTGATAGTCAAGGGCAGTTTTCGGTCATTTGTATCGTGAATTAATTATTTGAAACCCTGAAAAACAAGAAAGAACAAATTTTCGAAAAACAAGAAATTTCACGACAAGATGTTGCAAAGTGTGCAAAATCAACGGAAAAAGAAGTGAAACTAGCTGTGTTTGCAACCTTTGTGGTGTTCCACTTCACTTAGTTATGTTTTATTGAATATCATACTTTGAAAAATTTTAAGTTTGCACAAATTTTTATTTATTCAAATATATTAAAGAATCATTCACTTTTAAAGTTGCTGTTGAAAATAAATATTTCATGTGACAATGATGTTTAACTACTAACAAATCATCAGTGATTTAAAAATATTTGACACAAAAGAAGACCCGGCCACTGGGTACGGTTAGCAATAAAATGTCTGGTCCGCAGTGTGTTAAGAGGTTAAGGACACAGTTAATGTAACTGTTACCAGAAAATGTTATAGGAATTTTATTTTATTTACAGAGATATTTTATTTAGGATTCAAGTATAGTTAAAACAAAGTAATGTTCTTAGATATTATATATTTGAAATAATTCAACGGTAACGTATAAACAACTTTTCAACTTAATAGCTTCAACGTTTTTGTTTTTCTCACACACTCTTTCTGCCGCGTGCTCTTATTCTCCCTGTCATATATTCTTCCAAACCTTTCCTTTCTCTCTAATTGTCAACTTTTCTCACTCAATGCATACGGTCACGTTTACTAAAAATTTCTCAGTTGCGACGTTGTCTCAAGAACTCATCTTTTGCGCCTCAGAAATACTCTGGTCTAAATGTTCTACGTTTATACGGCTATTACTCAACTCAATCACTCTTCACATTTTTCTACAATCGTACCCGGTCAGTAGCATTCCTACAATGTTAACGCAGTATCTTATTTTTTACATCACAGTAGAGAATGATTCGATAAATTTCGTTGATAAAAATGACGTTTTAATACAATTTTAACTTAAACTTCGATGCTTGAAAATAATTAAGAAATCCGATACAAAGTGGCTGCAACAACATCGTTTCATTGGAGATGCGATACAGCGTTTCGAAATGACTCTCAGACTGTACAAAAATCGAATACCGGGAATTTTTAATTTCTTCAAGTTCCGAAATTTTTAAAAATTCCTGATTGCACCAATCTAACTCGAATTGATCACTCTAAAGAAAAAGATATTGTAAGCGGTTGTAATAAGAGCTTTTAATTAGATAACAGCGTTCAGAAGCTTTCAGCAATGACGATTGCCCTTTAACGTAGTACGAGTTGGCCTTTCACGTTGCCGTTAACAGAGTTGACCATTAATATTGGAGTGTATGTTGCCACTCAGATCTATCTGAAACGGGAAACCGTGAAACTGTAATCGCGAGGAGAAGGGGAGGAGGGAAGGTTGCTGGCTTCCAGCGATGCTGTAATCATCGATTTACATATTCAGAGTTTGGCCATGATACGTTTAATAAATAAACGGAACAGCGAAGTAACCCAGACACTAATTATTGTAGGCACGATATTTACCTTAAACTGAATTTTCAACGAATACCGTCGACCCCATTAATTTCACCAAACGCAAATATATGTCGGCGCTCGATAAACGGCCGCTTGAGAACAGGCCCGTAAAAGTGGACTTATTGACGCAAAAACGAGTACAAAACACCCACGGCAAATTGGCCCCGCGTAAGCGGTCGCGAATTTATAATTGGTACGTTTAACGTTCGCCGTGCGTGTCGCGTCGAGTTTATAAGCAAGAAAATTAATGAATATATAGCAGTACGTGCGATAATCGAATACGAGATTGCAAATGTCGTATAAATATCGAAGGTAATTTTTTCTGGTGAAAAATGTATATTTTATCGTACCACTTTTTTGAGTATTCTAATTACTTTATAGGTGAAACAGAAACACATGGATTTGATACAACGGAAATGGGAGGGAATTACTGATTACTCGATTATATGAATATATCAGAACCTTCCTTATTCGAACATTTATTATGCAAATATCCTGAACAGAAATTTTTTTTTTATCCAAACATAGCGTCATCCAATAATAACATTTTATAATAACTGTTAACCCTTTTAATACCAATTTGAGTAAATGAAATTTAGCATAAGAACATGCGATTGTTCTGTTATCCGGCAAAATTCTATTATCGAAACACATTTTCCTCCCTGTTAGCTCCGATAATCGAGGTTCTGCTGTATTTAGGTCAATTAGACGTAATGGAATATACAACAGAGCTTGTTGGTGTGCAACGTCGTATAACGGTCACAGATTGTGGCCAGAAGTTCTTGAAGGTTGTATGCCGGATCTTGTTCCCCTGTTCATAAGTCATGCGCTGTCGATAGTTTGTCAATACCGCGTCTTGCCAGAATCTATACCTTTGATGAAACAATACGGATGGGGTAGAGGCAACTTTAATGAGATTTATAACTAGAGGCAGGATATACCTGATCTTCGAAACATCCGAACTGTTCCGTAACGTCTGAGTCATCGTTAGCCTTGAAATACGATATGTCAAGTTTTCAGGGGTTCCGATCCCTCAGATGGATGAACCTGAAATTAAATTGCACATCATTGCATATATACGACTGTATAGCGTGTTTCTTGTGATATTGAGGCATATGATTTTTTTTTAATGTGTTACAGCAACGATAACACTGGAAGAAAGACCGATTTTTACGACCATAAGCTACGTTGACAAAGTCAGTATTCTAAACAACTTTTTTTGTTATACTCATAACTGCCATTTGGTTCTAATTTTCGAAATGTCGGCAAAAATATTTGTAATGTTAGATAGTCGTATTTCTGAAGCTTCAAATGCGTTCAAAAAGGATCAGGGTGAGATTTTGAGGTTAGGTTTTTCGAAGAAAGCTTTTTTAAAGCTTCCAAAATGGATCTTTTTAAATAGGTAGGGATACTCTTCAAAAATTCTATTCTAATTCAATCCAAAACTTACTCTAGAGTAAGATCTTTCTTAGTGGTACACTTGGAAGTCAAAAATCGGCGAGGTTTCAAGAGGCAAAAATGTTAACGCTAACGGATAGCGAATAACTGTACATCTAAAATAGGTAGACTATGCCCATTGTGCTTTCCAGTAACGTGTGTACAGCGAGCTGGGACGTACGATAAAAGCTTGAGACCCAAAATATATTGGACGTTGCACATGCGGTATATTTGGGGCTCGTGAAAAGTACCTACACGAAGTAGATGGGACCGAAGGGAGCTCGAGTGTTGCGCGGGTCGGGGTTGAAAAATCGAAAAAGGAGATAAGCTCGACGAGCGAAAAAGGAGAAAGTTGGGGATCTAAAATGTTCGACGGAAAAAGAAGTATTCGAGGAATTTTTATAAAACTTTCGTCGCACAAAGGGAAACGTTCGACAGGGAAATATTTAGCGGGCCAAAAATCCAACGAGACCCGGCGGGAAAGTTCTCCCTTTTCTGTTGAAAATTATTAGAGATTATTCTGACTCGCCGACGATGAAAAAACATGGGAGCAATATTTTCAGACGGTTTCTCTGACAGCCTCGCGGCGAGCATTCCTCCTTCAATATTGATCTGTTCTTCAATATCCCGCCTCAACAAATTTACTCATGACGGTCTATCATCTTGTCGGTCGTGTTCTCCGCGGCTTTCATCAACTTTGAAATCGTGTTCATCGACATCGGCTCCACCTCCCTTCCGGCCCCCTTTTCATTCTCCGTGTCTGGCCGCGCTTCCTGTCATTTATGCCGGTACTTCTAATTAATCAGGAGACACTTTACCTACTTCTTGCCCGCGTATCGCTATCTGCTTTGGTTCCGTTATGTTTCTGCATGCTAGCTTGCCGTGTACTCCGGCTCTTCAATTACACCAGCCACCGCACGCGAGTCTCATCGTAATTACTAATTACACTTCCCGGTTCGATACTTGTTTCAGACCGAATTCCGCAACTCGAGACCCTGTGCAATTTTAACAAAAATTACTGCTCGATCTCCTTAATCGAATTACGTACAATTCTAACAACGAGATCAAATTGGATCGCGAAAACAATACAATATTATTCTTTCGATCTGTGAAAATTCGGATTAACCCTTTGCGTTGGATTGTGAGGGTTCTATGCGGTCAAAGAACCTGAGAAAATTCGGAAAAATCCAGAGAAGGCAAAGCGTCTTGAGTAGGCTTGGACTGCGTCTCGAGTCGAACCCTTCTTTTTGTACGCACTTTGGAAAAAGGAAAAAAATAAAGGAAACTCGGTCTCGAGAGCGATACGAACGAGTGAGGTCGCTTTCACCCTGAAAACGCAGCGCCCTTGTTTTATTTCCCGTGCATACCCTCTCAACTTTAACACTTACTGCTCTGGCGTAAGCTACTAGTGTGAACTGTGGACGCGTATATGCGTCTCTGGTCAAAGTTACTCGTGTGAATTTTGGCAGCATATATGCGTCTTTGGTGAAAGTTATTCGCGTGGATTACTTCGAGTAGAGCACTTCGACCGGGAGTATTTAGCGCTCAAAGGGTTAAACATTTCAGCTGCTGATCATCTTTTCTAATCTCTACCCAAGCGATTCCGAGTCACGAGCTCTCGATTAATTCAACTCGGTCGTGCATTCCGCCCGACTAGTGATCCGTTTTTGTCTCATTATTTCGAGCGTTCAGCATGCTTCAGCGAAACAACCAGCGAAATAGCAGCTATCAATACATATAAAAAGACCTGTCCTGTCTGATTGTAGATGCTAAACTGATTCATGATTGTAGATGCTAAACTATTGAAACTAGAAACATGAAATTTGAACAATGGGTTCCTTTTATGACGTAGGCACCCATTAAACGAAAGTTTGTTTGAATATCTGTCGATCTTGAAGCAAGCACTATAAAAATTAGTAAGTATTTAACTTTCTGGTTAAAATTAAAGTTAAAGGCATGCAAAATTGGTGATTTTACGTGTATGAGATTTTTTCAAACCTCATCCCCAAGTGGGTCATATAGTAGATGTAAGTTCGTATGAGGATTTCGTTATTTTTTATTTTCCCATAATTGAAGTAGCAATTATTGCACAATGGGATGTCTCGAACATCTCTTGAAAATAGTTAAAATTGAGCGGGCAACAGCTAGCGATATGACATTACTTCGAGCTATCGCGAAAGATCTATTCGAGTTCCCATCGAATTGCCTGGTGGCAAATCTAATTGTGGAAAACCAAAACGCTTTCAGAATTAAAGGTGGTACGTTCGCCCGAGCGTAGCAGCATTTTACGCGAGACCGTTAATCGGTGGTGGATAGGCGACCAATTTTCCTTTCTGTTGTTTGGACCGGGTCAGGTTTTGTCAGCTTAGCGAATTGCCTGACAGCGCCAAAATTAACTGGCCGCCGGCAAAAACGTTCGAACGACTCGCTAATTTCAATTGTAGCGCGTCGAGGATCGGTGCGTATAAATTCGAACGATCCAAATTGAAGGGAACGCGTACGGGAGCACGCGTTGGCTAGCTGAAATAAATTGTTCGCTATCGAACGTTCCGTTTCGTTATGTTGGTACCCGAAACTGTTCCTCCGTGAACGTAATTATGAAAACGCACTCATGAATTTTAACGAAAAGGGTCCAGTCCGTTGTGTAGTAAAAGATAAAGTCTCTTTGTATGAAATACATTTATTAACCCTTTGCGCTCGAGAGGTTAACTGTTAGTCACCAAACGATAGTCTGACAAATTTTTAGACTTCAGTTTGTTTGATTGTTTGTCAGATTTAGAGGTTAAAGAGTCATATATGTGAATTTTAATATATCAATTAACTGAACTAAATGACGTTTAATATAGGTGAATCTTAGTAAGTGTTTCGAATTTGAAAATTTTTGACGTTAGCATAGCTATACGACTAACAGTCACCTCTAGAGTGCAAAAGGTTAAACAAATGCGTACATCCATGTCGCAGACCCTCTAATGACAATTGACTGTCGATCCTCCAACCCACTCATCTTCCACGTCACTGTGGCGTGTTCACAATATTTAGGGCCAATCTTCAGGAACTGTGTGATTCATACTACACGTTGAACGTTCGAAGAGCAAGATGTGTACTCGACCGAGGTGCATGTTTTCTATGTCGGTTTAGCTACGAGAACGATGCGCTGCTCTCGAAAGACTTCCCTACCCTAATGAATCGCCTTGTGTAGCGAAAAGGTTTGCTCTTGATGAGGTTGATGATATTGCAATCGGGAGTTATTCAGGTGTCAAAATTGAAACGATAGAATTGAGTTGTTTAGTTTAACGTATAGGCTTGTACTCTCTCTCTCTCTCTCTCTCTCTCTCTCTCTCTCTCTCTCTCTCTCTTCGCTGATCTTTGTGATTATTTTACAATGCTTGTAATTACCCAGTATCTGTACGAAAACTGACAGCTAATCAATCACTCTTGTTTAACCGTTTCGCTCTCGCGGACGTGTTTTGTCGCGACGCCGATACTGTTCGTAATAGGTCAGTGACGAGTAATCTCGCGAAGCAATGCCGCTTGTGCGATGTTACTGACGTGTTATGTCGCGACGCGATACCATTCATGCATTGCCACGGACGACATATCTCGTTGTGTTTCAGTATTACAATAAGAGCTTTAATTCGAAAAAAATTTTAATTCCGGAAACGGTATAAGACAAGGAAAATATTGCTTTCAGAATAATTGACATCGTGGCTTACTCTCGTGAACAGCTAAATAGAAACTAACTAGCTCAATAGAGAAGAAAGGTAATGGATCATAATTGGAGGAAAAATAAAAGTCACGTGTTTACTCGTCCGTGGCAATGCATGAACGATGTCGCGTCGCGACATAACACGTCTGTGGCATCGTACATGCGACATTGCTTCGCGAGATGACTCGTCTGTGACCTGATACAAAGAGTATCGACGGCGCGACATAACACGTCCGCGGGAGCGAAGCGGTTAAAGGTATCGTAGAAAGGGAGGGCTGGTCAGCGCTTCTTTTTACCGAGGACGCACGTCTTGGCCAGATATAGGGTCGTGATTGTATATACAGGGTGTTCGGACAGCCCTGGGCTTAAATTGAAAGAGTAACTCCCTGAGACATTCTAAGACGAAAATCAAGAGTAACGATTTTGCGTTTGAGGCTTTGTTTACGAGTTATAACTAGTTAAAAATATCGTTTAATCCGGACCGTTCGACGCTTGAGAGCGGGTAACCGAGGCAACTCGGTCGGTAACGTCGCTGAGTCTACAGTGATGCTCAAGCGTCGAACGGTCCGGATTAAACGATATCTTTAACTAGTTATAACTCGTAAACAAAGTCCCAAACGCAAAATCGTTACTCTTGATTTTCGTCTTAGAATGTCTCAGGGAGTTACTCTTTCAATTTAAGCCCAGGGCTGTCCGAACACCCTGTATACCTCTACCCTAATTTAAAACGTAACAGTGCGTGCATGTATGCAGGTGTATTCCGTAGAATTTCAGCGAACACAAATTAGCCAAAACAATGTCGCGATGTCAATTAAAAACGAGTTTCTTTTTGTTTCGATCTCGGCGGAAAACGATTGCTTTCGCGGCGACACGCGGAAAAAAATTCAAATTTCACCAAACAGAGGGACAAGCTTGAAAATAGACCACTGTAGCTGACATTAATTAAAATTTCACGATAATTGAGCAGAACGAGCCGCTGTAATTGCTGCGCAAGCTCGAAATTTTTGGGTGACCCGTCAAAAACTTGGTTTCCGCCGGCACCGATAATTGTATCGACAAGTGTATCGCGCAAAAATTCGCGCGAACTGAAGCACGGCCGATTAATTAAAATAATATCGTGTCAAGGACGGGAGCGTGTGCACCATTGTAGCTGTCGCACAAGTTGATAATTAAAGTTTTCAACGGTTTCTGTCCTCCTGACGAGCGGCAACCGAAAATTTTAATTCTGAATGCTACGTGACCCGATCGTGGTCGGGCTTGGGTCACCAATTTTGTGAAATTCCATACAAATTGATGAAGTTTGATATGCAAAATTATTCGGACGTTAAGAGTCGAGTTTTCGTTCGAAGGGATCACGAATGGAGTTATACAGAGAGCAAAGAAATCTGTTCGATTAAAAGCACTTCGCTCACTACTTTCGAGAGCCTGAGAGCTTTAAGAGAATTGCATACATAAGTATCTACAGTTTGATCGAGCTAAGCTGAATACTTACGAATAAAATTTGGGAATTAGAGTTAAAAGGTAGGAGATGGAGGAATTTCTAAGCGCGATTACAGTCAATTAGGCCATCGCCTATAAGTTTCGAAGATTCAAACATAGTTACTTGTATGAAATAAATCAAATCAAAAATTATATGGTAAAATGGCTAATCGAAGGAAAACAAGGTTCAATTTACGCTTTTCACGGAAAATTGTAATAAATTTCCGAAAAATACGCTTCGTAAATTTGTAAGCTGCATGGAAGATTGCGAATTGGTTATTTTAACGCACTCGGTAGTTCTAGCGTTAAAGAGAGAAACAGTCAGTTCTAACTGAAAGTACTGTTTGAACTTGTACAACATTGAGATTTGATCAACTTACTCTTTTTTCATTCATCGCATCGCACATGCCTACTGGAGGTTTCACTTTTATTGAGACAAAAAGTAGTGAAACGTTTTAAGCGAAGCGTTTACGATTAATTCAAACTATCAACGTAACAAGTTCACAGACGCCACTTCCAAACATTTTCATCAACGTCCTTTTCATTTCAACACAATCGTTGTCTTCTCCTTCTTTGACGCCATACCCGCTCTTTGCATTTCCTCTATTTAGACAGATCACTTATTCCTCAAGAGTCTGGATCGGGCAGACCTTTCGATCTTTCGTTATTAGTTTACCTTGAAAGCGTCTTGGCAGACCGTATCTTGTTCCACTTTTACCGTGGTTACGAAACCGTGGCCAAGTAACCTCGGTAAAACCAAGATAGATCGGCAGTCCTCGAGCCCGCGACTTAAATGGGAGCCTCTTAGCGAGCTGCGGATATAGAAACGCGGTTTCTATTATCCGGTCGCGTCGGAAGATCTTAGCCCCCCGAAGGCGACGTCATTCGGAAATTGGAAAATATATCTTCGCGTGGGAAAAAGGTTAACTCGATACCGGCCCCGGTTGCAGGCGAGCGCGGCGAAATTTTTCCAGGAAGCTGCTTACGACCGTTACGTTTGATTTATCGCAAAGATGTACGCTTCGCCACGTTCTGGCAGCCTCGCCACCGGAATTAAGTATCCCGTGATAGCTTACCGCCGGCCGTATCTAACGCGCCGTGGAATATTTATCACGATACGCCGGGAACTCGATTAATTGTTGAAATATGGCGACTCGACTCGTTCGCGTGCTATCCTTTCCTCGTTGATCGAGTGGTTTCCTATGCAGATAATGGACCGCGAAGCTTCGACGCGACACAGCGTGCTGGCATAATCGAGGCAAATGATTTCTTGAATGACCAAGTAGGTGTTACACGAATGTGGCAAGGTTTCGATTAAAGCGAGTCAGAAGGGGAACATAATCTGGGATGATCAACTGTGGAAGTTGTTCGGAAACGTTTAAAAGATTCGCTGAGAATTATTTTAATCGCTTCCGCAAGGGATTCCTGACTTTTGAAATTTCCTTGTAATTTATATATTAATATTTATATCCGATAGCTACTGCAGCTCAAATAATTAAATCTAGATTAACGTTCGCTAAATATGCAAGTCGCGGACAACTCGGTAAATAATCATCGATAACACATTAAGTATACGTTTAACAAGTCTATCAGAATGTCACGTAATATTTCTAGACTTTATTATTCTTAAATAGTGTTTGCCTCCTCCGTTACTATAGCTTCCGTCACTCTTCGTCTCGCGGTGGTTGCAGGTTGTAACGAATTACAAGGGTTCGCAAAACAGGATTGTAGCTAGCTGACAAAAAAGAATCTGTCCCCGATTTGCACTTCTATCCAACAATCTCACAGTTTGCTCCGCTCCGGTTTCTCCGCTCTGTTTTCGTTTGCTCACGAGTCGTCATTTCCCTCGTCGTTACCATCCTGGCTCGACGCTTATCCAATCGCGTCAGATAACCGGGCGTAAAAGACGGGACGTGGTCTCGGCTCCGCAAGAATCCAGGAAACACGTTCGCGCGCGGACTTTATTTATTCTGTCATTCGCACGACCGGTAACATTGAGTCCGTGGATGAGATCTAGAACAACATGGCAGTCGAAACAACCGCTCCTACGCGTTTATTTACCACCCGCCCCGTTGCAAGGAGACACGGGGAGGCGGTGGTAGGGACACGACGCGACATCGAGAAATTGTTTTAAAATACAACTTCACGGCTGCAACTTGAAACACGCCAGCTGGCCTCCTTTCCGTTCAACGAGGATCTCCCGACGATAAGGCTCTTACGTTTCGCGCCCGAGAAACAGACAGGCGGGGAGCCAACCCCGCGACCCAATAACAATTCCAACACATAGCGACGCATTCAGAGCAGGCATCATAAGCTGTAAACATTTTTCTCCCGTCCCCGTGGCCGCCTCCCCTATCGTGCATTATTCTCTTTCGTTTTTCCACTCTCTCGCCCACCCTCGCCGCCTGGCGAACGCTCTTTCGCTTTATCCGTTTCTCCCTCGCTCTTCGCGCGTATCACTCCGGGCTCCAGCCCCTTTTCTCGTCCCCTGCCGCTTTCAGCAGTCACGCTCAAAGCTCGGAGGAAAATCGCCCGCCACTCATGACACTGTCATCCAAGATGCTGCACGTCCGTGACTTCGTTACGGGCTCGCCTACATTTCTAGCCGAGTTTATACCCGTGTATGCGTTTTTGCCGCTCCCACCACGTCCTGCCGGGCGGGTACCGTAATCTGTGTCGGCAAAAAGAAGGTGGTTCCGACGTTACGCGTTGCTGTGGTTCGAAGGGTTAATGGAATTCTACTTCTGTTTCGGTTTTTGCACGAAATGACAAAGGATGGGGAGATACTTCTTCTTTGATTATTAGTAACAAGATTGATAACAATAATAAGTATTAATCACACGAATTATAAAATAGTAAGCATGTCATGGTGATATTGAAATGACTATTGTTGGATTAAGAAGGAAATAACGGTAATATTAATGAAATAATATTCGTATTCATATTGTATTCATTGTCATACTATAATATAATCCATTATTTATAATTTTATATACTCCAAGCTGTACTCTTGACACGTTCATTATTAAATAAATAATATAAATAAATAAATATTAATAACAGGATTGTGTTGAAGTAATATAATAGAGTAGACTATTGTATTATAATTTCATTGTTTGAAATGTATTAATTTTAAGTTCTCTGAGGTCATCATTTAAATTTGCTTTGACCTTTAATTATTTTTCGTGCCATTCGTTGGCAGTGGCAGAACTAAGGGTGCTGCTAAAAGGAGATATATACTTTAAGATTTATAAGATCGAGACACCCTGAAGTGTGTATGCATAGGACGCTCGAAAAGTCGGCGCAACGTCCTTCGAAACGGAAATAAAAGCGGGATCGAAAATTGATCGTCGACGAATTTCTTTGTCACTGCAGATAGCACTGGGTAAATCGTATTATTAGACGCGAGTCGGTTCTCTACTGGTGTCGCGAGGCCTCGATTGAGAAGACTGACTGTAGAAACCGTGCGAGAATGGTGAATCAATCGTAGGGACGGAAGTTCGGGTAATAAATTTCGTCGAATTGTGACGCTCGCCTACCACCTTCGCGATGCTACCGTAGAAAAGAATAGAAAACCGTTTCCATGGTAGGCCGCGTAAGAATGCGAACGCGCTTGCGGCACCATAAAACAGTGCTGTTCACTATAAAACAGGTTCATTGGATTACCCCACTCGCTGAACGAAACGTTTAGGAAGCGGAAATTAAACGTATCAATTCGATTTTATGATACGTAGTAAATTCAATATCGCTTACGCATTTATCGAACTGGTGTAAATTTTTACAGCAATTAAGTAATTGTTTGGAGTTTGTTTTGAATATTTAAAAAACATCGCGACGCAGCTTTTTTATGATTGCACTGCACGATTTTAATGCATTTATAAAAATTGTAGACGTACAAAAGGGGTACATAGAATGAACATGATTCTTAACTGTCATTAACCCTAGATAACTAAACATTCGTCTAATAGACTACCGAATTCTACCAATTTTACAAATTCGAGATCTGCCAGGATCGTTTAACATCTGTCAAGATTGCAAACACTAATTTTTTACCACTTGTAAAATATTATAATACTTCTTTTAAGTTACGTTAATTTGTTTCAAATAAATAAGAGAAATATAAAAATATACGTGTTTTTAATTCGTATCCTACGAGTCGAACGATTACTTACAGAGTAACACCAATTTAAGTTTAGTTATCTAGGGTTAACATGGAACAGTTTCAGTTACTCGATCAAGTAGTAACAGCCAATTGTAAAGACGATGGTTACTTTAAGTGATCGAATTCTCCTCCAAAGAAGAACGAAAAACGGAAAAAAAAAAATGAAATGAGGTGAACGATCAAAGGGTGCCGTATTACATGTCACGCGACATTCGATCGAAACTGTGTTTCGCGTTGATGTTGCTAAACGAGTGTAGGGGCGGTCGCGTAGCAATCGGCGAAAGCAATTTGTGTACACGGGAGAAATTGTTTCGAGTTTGCAGCGGGCGTCGATAGTTCTCGGCCGTTTTGATTTTGACGAGCATTTAATGGACGGCCTGGGTTAGGAGACATCGACGATCGTTCCCTGTGTTTGTCGATAGAATGAAGAGTCAATACACATCGAGTTCGAACGTGATCATACGGTCGCACACGAATAATACGATGAAACAGTTCGTCGCGGAAGGGGTTCGTCGATTCTGTTGGCCGTCAGCGAGCGCAAGTTATACCGGGCCAGGTAAACGGCGCGAGTAATTATCGTTGGGGAGGCGAACGCAATTTCGAAGCGGGTCACGAGATAGCGAAGCCCACGAGGCAGACCGTTTTGCACTTTGACCCTTTCCCTTTCCTCCGTGCCGCATTCCTCCACCTCGTTCATTCTCTTAATAAACCGACTCGTCCTTTATTCTCCTGCTTGTGTTTCGCTGTCTCGAAGTCGCTGCAATTTCACCGCAATACCACTTTAGCGCCGACTTTGTTCCCCGCGACTCGCGGCCGGGACGAAGGAATAAAAAGCGGTCGTCGTTAACGCGCTCTAAATTAACAGATAGTTAGTTTGCCGTTAAGGGTATAGCGGACGTGGTGTGACAGGAATTTCGTATCCAATGCATTTTCTACGCTCTTTTATTGGAACTTTTTATTAACACCATTTATAAAGAATATATTAAAAGGAAAATACGCATAGTTTGGTTCATTTGTATTCGTCAATAATTTCCTACTATATTTGTTATCAAATGATAGATTAAAAGTTAAAACTTAAAAATTAGTGAAATGTGATCATAAAATAGAAATGTGATGGTAAAATAGTAAACGCTGGAATAACTGGTCGATAAATTCAGCAGCATTAGGGAACGATGAAATTCACATTAAAATTGGAACGTCGTGTTATTTGAAAAATTACCTTCATACATACCTGTTAATAACAGTATTAAAAATATGAACATTTCTTACTATATTATAAAGCTCTTGTCGTTGCAAAAATAATCGAACGCTTAAGAAGTCCAGAATCTTTCCACGTAGTACATGTTCCATACATTGAATCTTTTTTAATGCTTCGTTGGATATTCTTTCTATCGGTAACGTATTACAAAGCGATCGCAATGAAACGGTAAGAACTGCTTGTACACCTAGGGGAAATCAATAATTTGCCGTGAAACCGTACTGTGTTTGGTTAACTGTCTACGGGGACAGAGCGAACGCGTTCTGTTTGACAAAACATGGCGATTCCCTGTTACAGTTTCAATTTTCTTAGCGGAAGCCCGAACATGGCCCGTCTCATTTTACTGAATCTTTCGCTCGATTGCCCTCCCCGAACTTTTTTCGTCCGTGCAGGTCTCCCAGTTCAAACAGCGGGTAGTACGGGTCCAATTCTTATCGGAAGGAAATTCCACGGTTCGGGTACAAAGGGGAGCGACGAAGTTGCTGCAATATGTTGGCGATTCCGAGCCATCACCGAAAGACAATAAGAACGGGGATGCACGAGTGCGCTGGGGCGGCGCGTTTGTGTGTTCCGGTACTACCTTTTTTTAACGTGGCGTTACGCTTTCCTCGTTGAACGGCTACAAGTGCTCCGGTTGTTCGTGTCCGGTGTCTGAAATGCGTTTCGAGGGTGTGGCATTCGAATTTTCTGCTCACCCCTCGAGCAACCTGACAGCGATTACGGACAACAAGTGTAAGATCATTTATGACTCGTGATTTAGGTATAATCAGATTTCAATAATACTATAATTATATTATTATATTAATAATTATAGTATTATTGAAATCTGATTTATTACAGAGTAACCCTATAATATTATAATTGCAGAAAGTCTTACGAATATTGTATTTAATGGTATACTTAGGATTATTAGCAATGGTATAAAGTAACTCTGAAATTATAAATAATAACTATATATAATTACTCTTAACAGAATTCTTAACTCTTGATACAACTCTGGTGACTCAGTCTAAACTCTACCGTTAATTTTCCGAAGAAAACCCTCCTTGGTCTTCCCTTTTCCCACCACGCATTCACATTTTTGCACAACCCGCGCACACTAAAATATTGCTGACCTGTCAGTGGATTTTTCGTCGCAAACGATTTTCTTCAATGAGCTTGCCTTTCGTTTTCGACACTCGCTTTCATCTTTAGTGTCCTTTCTTAATCGCGGTTTTTAAAACTACGTTCTTTGAAGTATCCTAAAACTACGAAAATACACTATGTTAGGTTGCGAACAGATAGTAAGAAATAAAATGAATACGTTTAACAAGTTTGATCATAAAGTTGTTATTTATTTAGCATCAAATAGCCGTTGATAATTTACATATTATTTGGTTTTGTAAATAAAGGTTAATCGAACGCTTTGTTATTAGAAAGAACTTAAGATATATATAGCTGTATATGTGTGCAAGCATGAAGTTTGAAAAAAAAATGTTTATCAGAAACATAATTAAATAACAAGCTTGTAGTTTAATTGTTCCTTATTTACTGTATGCATGATTTATATAATGCGTTATCTTCCGTTTCTGGAAAAAATATCGGAAGAAAACATTGAACGTATCCATTATGTTTTCTTCTATTCTGAAAGAAAGAAAAATTGACTTCTTATCCTGATAACATCATCGCTTGTCTGAAAGTTTCACAAACTCAGTTTTGCCCTGACTTTGATATATTTCGTACGGTGTAGCCGTTCGTTAAGGCTACTTTAATTACTCCGTGATAAATAGGGTGGTGTAGCGTACAACCTAATTTTTGTGTTGGTCAATGAACAGTGACGTAAAATTGAGGAAACTTGTCTACGTTCCAAGATTGGATCGTAAAAATAAATTAATTAAGAGTTTAGCATTGGGTGTACTTACTGTTAATACAAATTGCTCCTTTCACAAATAATTATAAAAATAAAATTTACAAATTTAAATGTTTTCCAAACATCGATCAGAACATAAATTACACGTGAAATATCAAAATTTTAAACAATTCAGACATTCAGAAATCCTCATAAATATTTATTCCTTAAGAAAGATAAACCGGTGTACCAGATTCCATATCCCCTGTGGCCGTTTATCTCTTAGCATGGAAACGCGAAATCACGGGAGGCCAGCCAAAGAGAATTGCTGCGGCAGTGCTATGGTAAATGATGCATTACCCAACATCTGATCTGATTTAGTACCCTCAATCTCCACTGTTTACGTTAATTGCTTGTGCTTTGATTAGGGAACCATCGATCGAGCTGGCCCAGCGCTGCCTAAAATTAATGCCAGCGATTCGCGTTTACGCACGATAATGTCAGGAAATGATGGTGCGCCTTGGCTGGGTCCACGAAATTAAACCAATTGCCCGCGTAATTTCCAGGCTGCAACGATATCGTAGTCTAGATAAGTCTTCGGATCGAAGCTCTCTCGCTTGCAATTAAACCGCTTTGCCGAGCGTTTGCTTCTCGAAGTTAACGAAGAAGCGGCGTCTCAAAAATGGATAAGTTCCCGGAGAGGTTCCAGGGGCGTATATAATTGAAGCAGGGTTTAATGCGCCGATTGATTACCTATGCAGATGTTAATTCGATCCTGATTGGAACTGTTTAACTTTTAATTAGAATCCGCGATAGCTGGAACGATCTGTGTTCTCGATCGGGGGTGTACGCGATTACCTGAGCGAGGCAACGAGCCCGAGGTACGGATCGGTTCGCGAAATTAACTTTCTCGGTGGTTCGTCGGTTAAGCCGGGTTACGTGAAATCAACATGGGATAAATCAGCGTAATACGAATAGCGGTGCATCGTTTTCCGGGACGATAATTGCGACTGGGTCTGCCTACCGTTATGTCCATCAAGGCCAGCCATTAATCCTCGCGCGAGGAGGTAGAGAAGGTGATATTAATTACAGCCGCTTTGCCGTATTTTCCGGTGGCCTGTCGGCAAATATTTCTTCCATTGCACCAAGTCAACCTTTTCGCTTTGTCGATAAAGCCGCGCGCTCGCACGGAAGCAGGTAATTAATGAATCTGCTAGAGAAAAGGGATCTTTGGGAATAGAGAGTCATTGACTTTGTGCGTTTCCCTTCAAAAGGATACCTCACGATGCGTGGGGTCTGAAGAACGATGTAACGCCTATTGATACGTGCATACGTCAATGGGACATGGTAGCGATGAAAAATGTAAGTACGTGAAACGAAGTAACTCGACTGAAAGTGTGAAATACCGTATGATTTCGAATAAACGGAAATTTATTAATTCGTCGTGTTTAGAAAACGTTTCGTATTAATATTTGCCGGTGAAACGTAAACAGAGTGTGCAAACATTATAATAGACCAGCATAATCAACCGCAACATTAATGTATTAGTAATTAAATTTCTGTTTGAACTTCAATTAAAATTTAACGATTTTGAACCATTTCGATTACCGAAATTTTCGTTGGTCCACGCAAACCGACGAAAAGCTCTCTTCATAAAGTTTCGAAACGAGGAAAACGCAAACCCATATTAAATCCATCGTCGCAACACCTCGAACGCGTCCCCCAATACCGAAACACAATGCGCTCTTTTACTCGCGTCATTATTGGACTTCGTGTAGGTGGAGCCAGAAAACTGATCTTTATATTTTTCATTCGCACTGAGATTTACAAAATACACGTCCACTATGTTCGATTACCGAAACGAGAGTGCCGCACATCAACACGTGGCTCGGCCATGCGACATCCCACTCATCATACATATAGGAAATGTTCTATAAAGTGTAGAACGGAAGATGGAATTCAGGTGTGAAAAATAAAAGTGAAGCGATTAAAATATTAATAAACGTATATTTAAAACAATTTAACAAAACAACTTAAACGATTTTACAACTTAGCAACTTTAACACTCTTTCTACGTTCACAACCAAACCTTTCTGTCTTCACCGTCCAATACTTTCTGCCTCGCGCTCGCATTTTCCCCGTCATATATTCTTCCAAACACTCGTTTCCTTTCATTCTAATTGTCAACCTTTCTCACTCTACGCATTCGGTCACGACCACCCAGAATTCCTCAGTCGCACTGTTTTCTCAAGTTCTCATCTTTCACGCCTTAGAAACATTCGAGCCCAAACATTCTGCGTTCGCACGACAATCGGCCAACTCAAGTACTCTTCAGATTTTCCCAAACTCGCATCCGCTCGATCGCATTCCTAAGTACATACATACAATAGATTTCGCGATTATACTAGTGTTCCAACAGTCATGCTTGCAGCTCGTGCAGCACTGAGTTACACGAGATCCTCACGTATGACGTGCGATCCTTCTTCGTCCCTGCGACGCGACGATAATTCTTTCACGGAGGGCACTGGCCTCGCGAGACGGGCGTGGAATCGGGTCGAGGGAAACAGAGCCGAAAGAAAAAGAATGGGCCACGGACATTTCGGAGAGAGAGAAAGAGAGAGAGAGAGTTCGCGAGATAGAACGTGCGGCGTAATTCGAGTCCATTCTTCGAGCTGTCCAATTCCTCCGACCCCGCGCTTACATTTTCGGTACATTCCGTGTTTAATTTCGCCGGTTGCCTGGTCGTTGCGTGTTGACCGTAAAAACTGAGTGCCTGGCCGTTCCCTTTCTGGAACTGTTCCATTAGCCGGGCTGAAAATACACACGGAACCGCCGCGCGCCGCTTCTCTAAGTACTACAGTTCCCGTCAAAAAGGGATTATCGTGTTCTGTTCGTTGTGAAATGGAATTTTCAAGACGTCGTTCGGAAACGCGAAAACTTAACACTTAGCCAATCGGTTGGGGAAATCTCCCATTTTTTCAACAAGGGCGCTGCCATTGATTCGATTTAATTTTGTTATTAATTACTCTTGAACCAGTACTGTTCTCAGTTCATCGAATTTTAATAAATTCGTTTAAAAATTCATTTTTAAAAATGATAATTTTTAATAAATTCTTAACTCCTTGACATACAATGACGAGTCTGACTCGTCATTCATTTTACGGGCCACTGTAGACTTTGACGAGTCAGACTCGTCAAGCGCTTTTTTCGGCGGACGCCGTGCAGTATACAATTAGATTACATAGTTGCTTCACTCGTGCGTCGATTATTATTTTTTAATATTATTTAGATGTTCTTTATTAACATCAATCTGAATGAAAAATCCAAATTTCAAAATAAAATATACTCTTTCTCAGCCTTCACGTAACCGTTCAGTTGAACGAAATTAAATGGTATTTTTCGGTCGCATCAAGTTCCATTTAATTCGTATGTCAAGGAGTTAATACACAATGGACAGTGTTCGGTTAGGTATGACACCGTGTAGTTAGCTAAATGTTAATAAGCTCCCGATCGGTGAAATGTTAAGAAGGACGATGGCATGTATGTTAAGTAGTTTCAAGGTAATAAAGAAGAAACTGAGCGGACTGTAGTGGTCAGAAGAAGCGAAGGATTTGGTTTGCGTTCACTAGAAGACATAAAAATTACTGGACCCGGGTTTTCGTTTTAAGATTGGCTTTGGCTCGTTCCCCGTTTGCTTGGTCTCGATCGAATCGGTGGGCTGGTTGCCACGATGATGTGGACCCGAAACGATCCACGCTCCTACCCACGATATGGATCGATCGGGTCGTTACTTCATGAGTGCTACGCAAAAGCGGCGCGAGAAGGGAGTCCGATGATATTAATGGCGCCACCGTGGAGTAGAATGTGGAAAGACATTTATACGGACGGCAGACAATGCGGGGCAATAAACTTGGCGTGGAAATGGCTTGGTGAAACTGTGCCTTGTAAAATCTCTTTGTGCGAAGATTTACGTGGACACTTTTAACAGGGTCACCTTTATCATCCCTAGTGGTGGGAGCCAAACTTTTTTTTTTTTTTCAAACATTTTCAGGTGAAAATATCGTGTTTAAATATTTTAACTAAGACATTCATCGAGCGAAAATGGTTTAACCCCTTGACATACAATGACGAGTTAGGGTCGTCATTCATTTCATGTGCCATTGTAGACTTTGACTAGCCTGACTCGTCAACAGCTGTTTTCATCGAACGCCGTGCAGTATATAATTGTTAGGTTGGAGGGAAAGTTCTGTCGTATTTTAAATAGGCAGGTAATTTTTCTTGTAAATAAAAAAAAAACATCTGGCTAGTGAGTTATTGGGAATTTTTTTTGTTTTTTTACCTGCTGTATAATATAAAAGGAGTCCTTTTTTACCGTTCATCATTTACTTGTGATATTTAAAGTGAAAAACATGTCAGTAGATAAAGTGCATTTACGACACTGCATTTTGTATGAATTCCAAAAAGGAAGCAACGCATCGGTTGCATGTAAAAATTTGTTTGCGGTATTTGGAAAAGATATTGTAAATGTTCGTACTTGTCGAAGATGGTTTAGCAAATTTCGTTCCGGGGATCTGAGCCTCCAAGAAAGTGATCGATCTGGACGACCATCCGAGATCGATAATTATGTTTTGCGATCCATGTTGAAAAATAATCCACATTTAACAAGTCGAGAAATTGCAGAAGAGTTTGGCATTCATGATACAACTATTGGAGATCACATTAAATATCTTGGGTTTGTGTCAAAGCAAAGTGTTTGGGTTCCACATGAATTAATGGAAACGGAAAATACGACAGAACTTTCCCTCCAACCCAATAGATTACTTAGCTGCTTCATTCGTGTGTCGATTCTGTTGTGTTTAGAATATTCAAGATGCTCCCAACTCCATTCTTTCAAAAGGAATATCTAAATAAAATGTTCTGTTTCCAAGCGTGCACATAACTGTTCAGTTGAGCAAATTAAATAGTATTTTTCAGATGCATCAAATTCCATTTTATTTCTATGCCAAGGGGTTAAACTTCTAATAACTCATTCTCTGCTAGACGTTATCGCGGAAATTGTCAGTCCTTTTCAACTTCCTGTAACGATTCAACATGTCGAACTTTTAAGTAACAAGAATCGAACAGAAAAAGAGAGAGAGAGGGAGAGACCAAACGATAATCTTCTTTGCCCTCTCGATGATGAATCGATCGAAACATTCCTTGATATAAGCAACGACGTACCATCTGGAAAGTTTCGTATCCAACTTTTAAATTTGATTGAACCATCAGAGAAAGCTTAATGAAAAAGGTAATTTGGAATCAGAGGTGGTCTACCAGGATGGATGGAAGGATAAAACAGAGCACGTGAATTTTTGTACACGGTGTAGGTGTGGTTGTGAAGTCTGAAGAGTTTGCACGGTAGCAAGCGACTCCTTAGCCAAGCAAATTCATTAAAAGTTTAATTCCGTTGCCACTTTGGAAACGCCCAGCGTCACCCCCTTTTCCGTTCTCCTCGATCTTTTATTCCGTTTAGAGGAGCAAAGACGTTCAGTTCGTTCCGATTCCTTCTCGTTATTATTCGGCAAACTTTTAATTGCCCGTGTATACAAACAGCTGAATGGTTATCCAGAAGTAGACGCAGAGAGTCGGCTGCAATTATAGTGGACACCCGTCGATGTGCCCGCCTACTCGAACCACTTCGTTGTAGTACCGAATTGTACTCGATATCGCATTGTATCGGCGAAATTTCCAGTTCTGGCTATAGTATCGTGTTTTGAGTAACCGACGGTGGTGTGTTTCTGTACCTGTACTTTCGAGAGAGATGGCTGAAAATTCATTAACAAAAGTAACGTTCCTGTATATTATTTCGTTATACGGTAGCGAACAAAAGTTTAAGACGACAGGATAATGCAAAATATAATTCTATTGTACGCAAATATTGTTTGTATACTTATTTTTATCATCATTATGATAGAACACTATTTATTCATTAGCATAGAATACAAATTTTATTTATCGTATAACGCTATTTCTTATTAATTAATTAATTTGACTTCTTTGACCCTTTGATCTTAAACTTTTGTCCGCTACTGTATATATATATACATTACTCTTGTCGTAAGTGACCGATAAGAAAGGTTTAAAGATCTTAGGTATCTAAGGTCTGTGAAAACAACAAATCTAGGTTGCTTAAAACCTTTAACATACACCAATACTTAAAGGGCATCAAAAGACCTCGAACCATTCCAATAGCTAAATAGTATCCTGGAATGTAAAATATCTTTGCGTCCGAGAGTACTTCAGTAATTTGAGTTACTAAATCATTATTTAACGATATTACGTGTTTTAATATCAAATTTCAATTTGTATTTCTCTGTTTATGCCATCGATTTCAATGACGAGCGTTAACGGGTCTCTTTGATCTAACAACACGGTTCGTTCAACGAAATCGGATAAATACAAACACACCGTTAATGGGAAATCGAGAATATTTGCAAATCCTTAAAAAGTTGCGAAACGGTGTAACATGTCTGTAATATTGTCATTACTTTCGAAAACAGATTCCCCGTTCAGAGCAATAAATTTTACTTACAACCAAACAACATAGCCGAACGATTGAGATAAAACCTTTCAACGATCGAGACCGCGTGTCTGTCATTGCTGCTTCGATTTCAATCTATCATCTCGAAGTCCCCGTTCCCCGTCGAATAAAAGTGAGAGCTTCATCTGCTTCTTTCGATATTCTATTTGATCGAATTCTTTCAACAGTACCTACCTACTTCTGTTTGCGCTCAATCGATGGTCGATCGGTGGATCGAAACGAGCAGGGAATCGCGTATCGGACCGGCATCGATAATACACGGGTAAACATCCGCCGGAATAACTCGAAGAACGAGCGCGATTTTTCACCGCTGGAATAGATATCGTTGCGAATTATGTATTTACCCTGTCGCGGGGCAATTTGTGCAACGCGAACGTATTGGATATCGATATCTGGTGGCGTGTGCGGCTGTTCGAGAAAGGGCAGTCTACGGAAACGTTAAAAGTCGGCCGGGTTCGTTTCGAGCATTCCACGTAGCACGTGTTCAGGACGTTGAAGCAGCGAGAAGGAACGTGCTGCTTTGGCCATGCCACCACGGTTTTATTACCGCGACTTTCATGGTCCGTGACAAAATGTTATCTGTAATTGAATCGATAATAGTTCAGCCATAAATTATCCCCGCTTCTTGCTCTCCCCGTTTTTGTCGCTTCATTTCGGTGTTCGACAACTTGACGAATTTATTGTTCTGAAACGATTAAGTGCTAACGACAGTTTAATGTCTTCTTTGTTTACATTTCTGCAAACATCTTGAAGGAATTCGACGAATTCGTTGGGCACGAGGATTTGTACAAAGAGAGAGAGCTGCGGTTGCCCGAATTCCTTGAATTCTTGTCAACAATTTTAATAATTTATGTTGATAAATTTAATAATTTCTTTTCCATTATTTCTGGTGATAGGACTAATCGCGTTTCTTTTTATGCTACAATTCATTCATCTAAATGGATATTAAGAAAGTCGACAGCTTATTTAAATCTTCGCGTATCCTGTTATGTTATTTCGCAATTAAATTTCATGGCTCTCAAAAGCAGGAAGTTATTATTAGAGGGCATTGTATTCGTATAATAGAATTTTTGTTTACGATATCTTGACGTTCGGATAAAGGGAGGTTCAATGTTTAAGACATAGTTTTATAGTATGCAAATATTGTTCATATACTTACTTTTATCGTTATTTATATCGTTATATATTTATTGATTAACATAGAGTACGAATTTTATTGATAATCTATAATAATCTATAAATAGTCTATAATAAGAAATCTATTTCTTATTAATTAATTAATCTGTCTTCCTTCACCCTTTGTTCTTAAACTTTTGTCCGCTACTGTATAGGTTTTCATTATAAGCTCATACTTACCAGCTTCAAGGCACTACAAAAAGATTCATCCTATTTAAAATTCAACGATTTTGCCGGTCCCTCAACGAAAAGGAGAAATTTCCACAATTCTATCTTTTTCCTTCATACCTTCTGCTCGAGAAAAATTGCATCCACCGTTCCTCGCCTTGGTATTCCCGTCCGCCATGACAGTCCTCTGAGGTATTCGCATCCATCGACATTCATTGGCGGCGGCAAGTGACGCGAATCGACTTCGAGTCGTGAGCTCACCCCTTTTTGTCCACAGAACGTAAGTCGCACGTTCCCTACTTACTTACTTCCACGGGAGATATACGATCGGCCATGTTTCACGGACGTCTGCCGCCCGTTTTCGCTTCCAATTTTATGTATCCCTTTCGATACGGCTGTGTCTTTCGCGAATATAGTTCTACTGAACGGCCAATCACAACGCGAACCTACATTTTATCGCGGAGTAAGTAACGGACGGGATACTATAACGTGATGTATTATAATAAGTATTTAGATTTAAAAAATTGTTTCATTGTTTAACAAAAAACAAAATAATCACGAAATAGAAGAAGAAACAGCTACGCTGTGTTCGACTAAAGTTGTGAACCAATGCTGTTGGAAATTGAATACAGAAATACTACGAAGCAAAAATTAACCATAAACCAGCTTTCTCTTAACGTACTTTCTCAAGGGCTTCTTCCAAGAAGCTAAGCCACATCTGGCATTTTAGAAAGTTCGAAAACATCGAGAAACAGAACAATGGGGCTGAAGGACCCGGACGGGGTTGTAAGAATTTCGATCACTGCGTTCTGCTAGTCTTGTGACAAAACTCGCTAGGTGCGGTCATAATTGCCCTTCCTCGTGCTATATAAAAGTATTAATAAATATCTAAGTATTATTTCACAAATAAGAGTTTATTTCATTCAGCAATATAAAACCCCATTCCCAATAAATGCAAAATATCAACGACTGACTGATTGGTACAGTAAGCACATGAGTTTCAGTAATTAACCCCTTGACATACAATGACGAGTCTGACTCGTCATTCATTTTACGGGCCACTGTAGACTTTGACGAGTTAGACTCGTCAAGCGCTTTTTTCGGCGGACGCCGTGCAGTATACAATTAGATTACATAGTTGCTTCACTCGTGCTTCGATTATTATTTTTTAATATTATTTAGATGTTCTTTATTAACATCAATCTGAATGAAAAATCCAAATTTCAAAATAAAATATACTCTTTCTCAGCCTTCACGTAACCGTTCAGTTCAGCGAAATTAAATGGTATTTTTCGGTCGCATCAAGTTCCATTTAATTCGTATGTCAAGGGGTTAAGCTAAATATATTGCGGGAGAATACACATAAGGTCGTGAGTTCAATTGCTGTTTAACGGTTAGAAAAGTGAGTAACGTCCAGGTTACGAAGAAATTACAAAATACATTTTTTTAAGTCTATATGTAAAAAAAATTGTTTTATTTAATTTTCTGACAATGGTCACCGGTAATGACACAGTGAGCGTGCAATGATGGGTGACTATAGTCATGTTTAGAACACAGGGAGCGTTTAATGATAGATGACTATAGTTAATCTAAGGACATAGAGAGCATAAAATGATGAGTGACTATAGTCACTGGTAGTATCGAAAGGGTTATAAACGGTGGCTGGAATCCCGGCCTGGAACGTGCTCGCGCGAACCGCACACCGACCCAGGCGCGACCCTTTTCCGACTTTTCATACGATGCTCGCTCCCGTGTCAGCCTTGTCGTCTGGCATCAGCTGCTTCAGCGTGCCTCCCTCGGGAGTGACCTCGCGGTTATGGATGACAGTTCGTCAGCGTTTTTCCTCTGCTCTCGCAAGCCCGTTTCTCGTTCCGTTCGCGGATCGCCTGTCCGTCCGCGCGAAACCCCGATGGCTTCCGGATAAACAGAAACGGTGCATCGAGTTTTTATCGATGCCTGAAGGATCGGTGAGGCTACCGTGTTTGCTTTGACTCGCCACGGGATCGGTCTTGTTTAGTCTGCATTGAATTTAATCGACTTTATGGTAATTCGCTCCGGATTCCCCGATACCGTGCACACAGCCTCGCGTTGTTCCAGCTAAACGGGACGTTTTGCGCGTTTCGTATGCACCGAGGGAGCTCTTATTTTTGCCCCGTTTCCACTCCACGGGAACTCTATTCGTTTCTAATAACAGGTTTTGTATCGTTACGAAGTTGAAGAGGACTCCACGGAATATTCGAATCGCATTGGTTTTACGCGTTGCAGCCGAGTATACTGAGATTATCCACGTAAAGTTTCTTTCGCTTTTCAATTAAAACGTCCTTGCCGGAAATAGATCATCGTTCGCGCAGAGCGAAAAGCATAAATTTGCGATGTATAGATCAGTCACAGTGTGAGATGTGTGGGGATACAAAATATTAGCGTTGCTCATTCGTCTGTGTAGAAATTAAGCTTTATACATTGCGTAATCGTAGAACTAACTACATTACGGATTCGTTAAGTAATATATATACATATTTTTTTGTAACAAAATAAATAAACCATTACAGTCTAACGATTAAATTATCGTGAGAAATAATAACATTACATTTCTGACTTAATAAAATTTGGTCGGATATCAACAGATATTATAAGAACGATTAAATATTTGGATCGCATCTTTATTGACGGTTTAAACATTTTGAATATTCAATAAACGTCCTCCGCTTGTTTTATTATCTCACATTCGCACAAACGATAATGAACGCGCGGAAAAATAATTCATTACTGTCATTTAACGGAGGATTAAACGCCATCGGCGTCGCGTTTTTCCTCGTCGAGTAAAATCCGACGTTTGACTCCACATAGCCCGTCGGAAAATTCTTCTATTTTTTTCCCCCGACATCAGAGCGCACCGGCATTTTCGGGCTTTAAAATTTTAATTTCGACTCTCTGGCTCTCGTTCCTCGCGGCCTTCTTGTTTGAAATGCGAATTTCCAGGACATCCGTGCAACCGGTTTTTCCACGACACCTCGTCAACACTTTTTCCCTTTGCGTTTCCCATATACGAGCGCACGCCTATCTGTCCGGCCGTCAATCAATTTATTTGACACACAGCCACCATGGAACAAACAAGGGTCATCGCTTCGACGCTCGAGTTTACCTTCTACTCGATAATTACGCGTCCCTCTGCTGTTCGCTGCTCTAGAGATATTAACCGAACTGTGTGACAAATTAGCAACTTCATCTTTATTTACAAGGCTTACAGCTTGTGGTATATTGATGATGTTGGGAATAAAATACGTCGTAACGAATAAACAAAAATTAATCTGCTCGAAGAAATATTTGTGCGAGATCGAGCTATGCGCTGAAGAGGTTCTAGGTTCTAGGTTCACGTGTTTTACCATTACCACGCTCTGTGTGTAAGAATTAGAGGACCCTAACGAACCGTGTCCTTCAACCTTTTCTATTCATTCGAGTTTTGTCTCTACAAAAGGATATATCTTCCCTTAGAAATAAAGTTTAGTAAAAGCTTAAAAAGAAACTTATCGTTATTTCTTCCTTTTCAATCCACAAACTTCAATAGATGAAAATACGGTTCGAAAAATGGAGTTACACGAGGCGAGAGAGGCAGCGAGTAAGAAAAATTGAAGGGTAATTAAAGTTTGGATCGCGTGTTGTCTTCCTTTTTGAGATTTAATCTTTTATTTGTTAATTTGAAAGCGACATCGTAATAAATTCAAAATATCGCATTTTGTTGGTCCAATTCTTCTGATTGCAGTTCCTGAGTTTGTTTTTCAGTTTCGTAATAAAATTAATTAGAGATGCGGAAATTTGTTGCGATTTACACGCTGGAATCTTTTAATGCGTGGTACATTTTGTACGTTAATTAGCAAACTTTGGTTGCATAAACAGCGAGTGCATAGAGAACGAATGCTTCCACCAAGCAAATATGTAATTTGCTGTTCATTCTGTTTCTCTAATATACCACATTTCCTTCTGTTTTCTCGTTGCTCAAATAGTCGTTGCAAGATTCGTGCTGTTGTCTCTTTATTGATTTAACGTTCCTCGAGTTATCCTTTATCTGATATAACTCTTCCGGAAAGTTCAACGAAACACTTTATTAAACGCTCCACTTCGATCCTCCCCCTAACCCTTCTCCTTTAACAGCTCTCCTTTAAGCAGGAATTTTTCACGAAACAATCCGATATCCCCATTCTTCTTCAACGCAATGAAAAATCGTGGAATCCTTAACCCCTTGACAGCCACACCGAAATCGCATCGCATTATATCGATTCAAGCCAACCATGGTTCGGTGCGAGTCGATTCATCGACATATACTACTGTAGAATTTATTTGTGGATCAGGCTTATAGTAAGAGAATTAATTTGAATGTACTTATGATCGTCGAAATCTTAAATCACAGATATTTAAATCGTCGAATATAAAACCGGTAAATCGTCGAATGCCGTCAGGTGGGCATTCATCTCCTTTTATATGCGTTAGGGCAGGTGGTGGGGGTTTGCCAACCTCGAATGTTCGGGAATGCCTCCTTTTTACACATTAGGACGGTGGACGCGGCATTACACTTCCAAGGGACACTTCACCAGCTTCCTACAGTACCCGAACGTTGCACGAATCCCGAGTCACGGATCGTCGCGTGAAGAAGGTCTAAACACGCCCTCGAAAGTAGGCTCAGCCACGTTTCGTTGCGTTACTCGCATTCCATTTTCAATCGCGAGCGTTACTTTCGACCAGCCGCGTGATGGATGCGAAGTAGAGCAACAGGATCGCAGAGAGATCCGTACCCGTGCCGGCGAGTGCAATTACGTCGCTCCATCATTCCGGAGAGCTCGCACCCGGAAAAAGCTGATGGAACAGGTCCCCGCGGCTGCGTGGATGGATCTGTTATTAATGCTTAGGAGAAAATGCGGCTAATACCGTGTGTGCGCGCTGAAAACAACGCAATATCGTGCGCCCGTTGCGAGATTCCGCACGCAAATGTCGCGCGTGTGAAAGGTCTGTCTGCCCGTTGCTTTGTGCACCCGAGTTGTGAGCCCTATGGTGGTAACCGTGACGGGGGATCGTAATTACAGAAATTTCTGGATATCGAACGTTGTGGACGTTGAACGTGTGAACATTGGCGTACGAAAGTTTGTGGCGAGCCATTATCTTATTGATATTGGCATACAAATAAAACGAAATTTGATGCATCCGAAAAATACGATTTAATTTGGCTCAACCGAATTGGTTATGTGCAAGCTTAGAAACAGAACATTTTATTTTGAAATTTGCATTGTTATATAACATTTAATCAGGTTGATATGTTATATTAACCCTTTTTACTCGGCTGTCCCCTCTCATGGGACATCGTAATCCTAGCATATGATAGTTTCGCAAATGTTCAGACGTTAGTTCAGACCTGGACGTTAAATAGTCATATATGTAAATTTTAATATACGACTTAAATAAACTAAATGAAGCTTAATATACGTGAATCATAGTAAATATTTCGAATTAGAGAATTTTTAAAGTTAGTATCGTTAAACGACAAACAGTCACCTCTCGAGTGCAAAGGGTTAAGTAACACTATAAAATAATAAATTAGTAGTTCCGTAAAGTACGAAATATTTCAAAACACCTTGACGTCTGGAAGACGTCAAAATCTACAATGATACATGAAATGAATTGTCTGACAACGAGTTAAGGGATGTTACGAAAGATTATAATTCTACTGTAGTACTAACGAAGCTGTGCTCGATTATAATTTGAAGTAGAAACTACAATCGTGATGTGCATGCACGAAGGAATTTGATTCGTTCGAATGGAGACGGATGGCGTAAACTTTTGAGCGGTAGTGTACGTACATATTATGTACAGACATGCGTTTCGCGAGGTCGCGGAACAAGGTTGATTCAGTGATGACAATTTTGAGTTAGCAGTGACGCGGTTGGGATAATTAACGAGACGTTTGCGTTTCGCGTTCGTTACGACACCGTAGTCATAAACGTTGTTTAAGCTCGATGATTGCCATTCCAGGCACGACTATCGAGCTGTTTATTCAAATGTTTGAGGAAGTTAGGGAAAAGTTCTCCGTCGATAGCCTGGATAAGGTGAAGTAGGTTAAAATGGTCGTCTAATAAAAATTGAAGGTTCCAGTTCGGATTCTCTTCCGTTCCTTTCTACTTATACCATTTTCAGAAATGGAACTTACGGAACTTCGTGTCTCCAACTTGCACTTTTGTAATGAAAAATTTCTAAAACTTTTCGAACGGTAGCGTAAACTCCGCTTTCTATTTTCATCTGTAGCATCGAGGTAGAATTAATAAAATTGTTCAGCTCAGTTTTTTTGCTCTTCGCGAGGAAACGTAATAGAAAATTTTTACTCAAAATTACAGTTTCATCGTATGATATTTACTATAGTCTACAATTTTATGAATATGTTTGCGTTTACATTGTAAGCTATCCTGACAATCACAGTTTTCATCGGCTAAATGTTATGTGAAGCCTCCAAGATTTTTTTAAATATAAGGTAGTTATGTATTCTTAATTTTTCAAGTTCATAACAGGGCATTTCATAAAGGAATTTCAGACTTCCATTAACCGTTTGAGTCCCAGGGGGTATTGAAAAAACACTGTCGAAGAATCCCAAACAGCGCGACCGCGCTTTCTCTAAATGGGTACGAAAAGACCCAAGCAGCGCGGTAGCGCTTGTTTTATTTTATATCGAGAAATACCAAGCGGCGCAATAGCGCTTGCATTAAAATTTTTATTTTGTAATGTATTATTAAATTATTATAGTATTATTATACTTATTGTAAAATGTACTATTTACATTAAAAGGAGTTGTGTAATGTACTTGCTTCAGCAAATCTGAGCGCGTTTCGACAATCAGTAACGCACCGTCAGTTGTTCGCAACGTTCGAAATGTGCTGGGTTTTCTCGACATAAAGTCTCAACAGCGTGATCGCGCTGCTTGGGACTCAAACCGTTAATATGGCGTAAGACTAAAATATTTTAGAGCTCTGATTCTAATTTTGTGGGCAGCAACCCCCTCGAGATGCTACTTTTAGTTGAAAATTGTTAGTATATTGGATTACTTAAAGTAACTAAATATTAAAGTAAAATTATTTTCTGGTATAACTATTTTCAATGCATCTTGCTTAGTTTATCAAAATGTTTTCTTATGTAAAGCGAAGACAAGAGGAATTTCAGCTTATTTAGTTACCGTAAAAGGAGGTTGAAGTTCAAAAAAAGGTTAGGGAACAATGTTCTAGAGTCATATCATTATTTACGCGGCACGTCGGGAAGCTTAAAGAGCGAGAACGTGAAATTACGAGGAGGCAGCTTAACTCTATAGGTTCCTCGAGTGAGATTTCGTCCAGCACGAAATTCCCACTCATTAACATTAACGACGCGTGTTACCCTTGCATTGTGCGAGCAAGCTCCTTTGTCCGCAGAGGGAAACGAAAACAGAGCGAAGCGAAACGAATCGAAAGGGATATAAAATACGGTTTATCGCATCAGTCACGAAATTTCCGTGGCGTGCGCGAGAAGAACGCACGGAACTATGGCCGGTGATTAACTGCAATTAAGAAAGTAAGAAGGGCGGAAGTTAAGCGAGCAACCAGCTCGGAAGGAATTTAATTTCGAACGTATCAAAGTTTTCTAATAAAACGCGCCGCGAGGAGCCCCGTTTAAGGCTCTCATCTACACCTGTTCGTTCAGGAGGTGCAATACGTTATTCCTTCAGTCCGTTGGTAACCTTCGCTTTCGACCTTCGTTTGTTTTATCGAAACAAATCAGCTTGTTTGTCAGAGTTTAACGATGTGTGGGGACGTTAAGGAAATAAGTGAACAACAAAGGATAATACATTTGTAGGAAACAATTAATAAAAGATTATATATTTTAAAATAGTACAAAAGAGAGTTAGGTTACAATTACATGAACATTGCGCACGGAATGAACAAAGGATGGACGTCTTGTTTTCAAAAAAAAAGCATTTCGTCACAAAATCGTTTTTACAACAACTCCGTTTCGCTCACTCACGATCTTCTACCCTCCGCGCAGGCAGTGCCGCTCCACGAAATAATTTCGCCACTAAACCTTCATAATCTTAAATGCTAATTAGTATAAATAAAACTTAATAAATCTATGGGTAATTTCTGGCTCCTACACATTATTGATTAATCAGTTGTTAATTTTTATTAAAAAGTAAAGTTTCAACAAATTTAAAAAACGGCGGAAACTTAGTTGCCAACCCATTACAAAAGCGCTATCATTAAAATTTTTGCTACAAACTGTTTATAATTCGTTTGAACCTCTTCAGACTCAAATTTACTTTTAATTTACCGTCTGAATATTCGCCAATCTTTTTTGCATACTTTCATACACCGCAAACATTTTAATTAGCTTTCTGTATTTTCAGCTGAGATTTTAATTATTTACCTCGTTCCTAACGTTCACTTTCCATACCTTAAAATATGTATTGCTACGCAAAGAAGCAACGATCCCCTCGAAACCGTGACGATAAACTCCTTCCGGAATACTAAAACCATGATCCTGTATACCCGTTTCATTCTCCTTCAAACGCATACAACGTTCATTAACAAGTTCGTCGGCCAGCGTGATTCGGATAAATTTCTCGCTGGGCCCAAATCCGATTACATAGAAAACTGGGGTAAAAAAATATAAAAACAGTAAAAATTTTAACTTTTCATTTTTATTTTATGTATTTTATATTTTATATTATATTTGAATACTTATTTCATTGAATTCCTTTTAAAATTCCAATTAAAAATTCTATTTAACTTAACACATTGCGGACCGGTAAGAAATCTGTAAGACATACGCCTGGGACCGAACGTTTTTCGGCAAACTTGCACGTTACTAAAATCATCGTAATATTTTTATTGATGAAGCAATGTTTGTGAAACAATTGTTTTTTCTATTTCAAAAGAAACATACCTTGACGGGTTTTTTTTTAGCGAAGAAACATAGCTTGTGGTATACTGAACAATTACACTGAATAATCTCCGAGAAAAAAAAAGCGCATCGATCACGAGTTTACTCGTGGCCGGTCAGCAACGTTCGGTTCGCTAAACACGAAAAAACTCGTGAGCGGTCCTTAACACGTTGAGCCCGGCACCGACTTTGCTGTCCTTTCCGTTCAGCCGGCAGCCGGCGAGCGATACAAAATTGTAGGGTATCGCTGAGAGGTAAGGAATTATTCTTTGTTGCGCTAATTTCGACGCCTTTTAGGTGTACGTGTGATTCTGTTCACTATATTTTCGTATGATGTATAAAAAAAGTCACGTACGTACCTTCGAGAGGCGATCAATTGGAAAAGATCTATCGAAGTGTACAGATTGTTCGTAAAAAGAAAGTTGAGTTTAGTTTTGAAAATAGTTATTGCCCATAACATTGAATATGTCGGAAAGAGAAGAAGATAGTGACACGTCAAGTGAAATATTTTTATCTTCCAAACGTCGCAGAGTAGTACGGTTGTCATCATCAGAAGATGATAATTCATTAGACGGACCGACGCCAGCCAAACGAAAATTCTAGTGCCGGTCCCCAGGGACCGGCGCCGGGCTCAACGTGTTAACACATTGTATGCCGGCCCCGCGAAAACGCGGATTTGGAAGTTTGTTGCTTTAGCGCCGGGTTTGCGATAATACAACATTCTTTTGTTTGGCGATTTGTTTGTTTCTATTTTTCGTTATCGTTAAATTGCATATAATGAATATGCAAACCAATTTTAGTGTTTTACAATAATGTATAAAATTTTAAATATTTTCTTCACCTACAGTTTTAAATGCCTCAGATGCCACCGGCATACAATGTGTTAACCCTTTGCGGACGGAGCAGTAAAGAAAATAGTTACGTAGCGCATTTGTGTTATAAAAACTAAAGCTGTATTTAAATAAGTTTTTCATAAAATCTAACAAAATCATAAACAAACAAATTTAGGCCAACTTGACTTCTTAGGCTAGTATACCCATGTATTAAAATTAAATTAAAAACTGAGGAATAAGACTACGCGTTTGACTATTAAAATAAAACTCAAGAGTAGGGCAACACGTCTGACCCCTTCGACGTTACATTTATTTCTGTTCCTTTTTTTTTTATAATATCAACCGTCTCTTCGTTACCACCTCTGGCTGAACTTTGCCGCCTTTATTCAAATTTTCCTCCGTTGACAGCATTCTAGAAAATGCTTGATGCATGGCATTCTGTGAGCCAGCTCGCCTCACGAATGCCTTGAACGATTCTGCGCTAACACGCGCGTTGCTCTCCCGTTTGAAAGTTCTACGAGTAACCTGCGTGGACCGAGTCCCCTATAAAACAACCGTAACGTTTGATCAAAAAAGTGGGTAAGGGAGACAGAGGGTGGGGAGGAGGATGGCGCGGAGTACGGTTCCTGAAAAGGCTGCAATTATGACACGCAGTGCAGAGGCCGCGGAGAGGGTGGGTATTAAACGACCCTGTCTCATCCCTCTTATTGTATTCCATTTTAGCGTGCTAGCCCAATTTTACTATTTTACGAACAACAAGTCTCTGCATCTGTGCAAGCGTGTACGTGAACCCCGGGCCGAGGTGGAAATGCAATTTCGGGGGAAATCGCCAAGGGACTACGGGACGCGTTAGTCGGTTACGAATGTAGCTCTGTTCATGATGTGGGTCAACCGAAGCGGCACGCATCAGAGATGAAACACGTACCGGAAGCCGGCCATAAAAACATTTCATCGTTCGACCGCATTTTCCGCGAGTTACGCCGCTGAGTTACTTCCGTTGAATCTGCAAAAATTTTTCTCACCGCAACACGCGTTTCCACCCGCCCTCGCGACGCCTCTGATCGAGCTCGATACTCGTTCTTTATCGTTTCATAGCTTTATTTCGTAGCGGTTATTCGTTTATGAAAACAGGTTTGACGTTGGTAAATTCATTTTTTTTCAGTGGGGATGGAGTAGCGACGTTGATGGAAAGAAAAGTGATTGAATAGAATGCTTGAGGGCTGATTACGTGTTTTTGTACAGTAATGGAGAATGATCTAGTGTAATTTAATTTCATGAGGGGATCGATATAAAATTGGATTAAAGATTCGTTTAATGAATTTATCTTATTTAGTACTTAGTCGATCGAATGGGGAGACCTCCCATTTGTTCCTTAACAAAGGGCTAGCATTGATTTTTATTTACTTTTGTTATTAATTAGTCTTGTTCACAGTTCATCGAATGAATTTTCTGCTTTTCCAAAGTACAATTTGTAATCAATTCAACGCTAGCGCAAGACCAACTGATGACAAAAGTAAACAATGGCAGCGCTTTGTTTGAGGAAAAAATATGGGATACCTCCCTATTCGGCTGGCTAAGCGTTAAGCTAGATTAACACTAGAACTCTACCGACAATCAAAACGTACTTATTTGCACGGAAGCGATCACATTGGAAATTACATGAAAAAATACGGAATACATAAGAAATAAATCTTTATTTATACCTTCTACGGAAAATCATAGGAAATTTTGGAAGCTTTATCACAGTGAATTTATAAGGTTGCTATAAGAAATCATCAACCAGTCATTTTGACTGCTGTGGTAGTTCTAGTGTTAAAAGCAGATTTTTACTTTCGGGTTAAATCGTAGAGTTGCCGATGACGAATTTCATTCTGCGTAAAGCTATCTTCTCACAATTTCGATTACCGTGTTAATGGACGTTCAATCTGTAAACTGTTCAAGAAATAACAGGCATTTTTCTCTGTTCCTCCTGATGTTTATAAACAGTGTTTTATCGCGAACGGAATAAAGCTCGCGTAATTGCAAGGAACGCAGCAGATAATTAATTGGCGCTCGACGGTTGAATCTCTTGGAACGGGTGCAGCGGAAAATTCGGACAGGAGATATAAAGCTAGGGAATTTAATGGACGTTACGTGAGCGCTCGACCAATAAAGTGCGCCGTTGATCTGGCGGGAAAAATTCCGCAGATATATGCACCGCTTGCATTGTGCGCGTGCTTTTCATCGGAGACATTGTTTCTGCTTGTGGCGCATTCTCGTATTATGAATCGTTGTTAAAACGAGCTAGCTTCCAGCCACCGTGTACAGTCCATTACGAACAGAGCGCACGTAAAAAGTGTGAGGTATCGATTGATATTTTATCGGAGATGAATGTTAAACAGAGACGAGGCTTTGATGTTATTGTAACCAGTGGTTATGAATGTTCGTCGAAAATAAAGCGTTTCGCCGTGTGGGTAGGGGTGAGTTTGATCAAAGTCCAGCGAACCATTTGGCGGAAACGTAGTTTTATATTTTTTAACGCATCTCGCGTAGAGAGTTTCAATCGTGTGTTTAGCGGATGCCCGCAAAAGATTAATATGGAGTTCGAGCGAACGAAACGGGAATTCGTTCATTTTTATAGACACGCATACACGAACGTATAAAATGCTGCAGTCCAAATTATTATTTTACGGTGAAATAAATTTTCCTCGTGCAACCACAGAGAAAGTAATTTTAACAATTTCGCACCGGCTAAAAATGCGTTATACCGTGACAGAGAAAATATCTTTCGCGGCGCTGTCGAACAATTTCAGTACGGTCTTTTCGATGCCACGCAAATTTATTCGAAACATTTTTCTTCTGCGGCAAATAATTTACAAGTTGTTTGAGGTAATGTAGTTGCGAGACTCGACCTGTATACAAATATATATCGACGAGAATCGTCAATTTTCATTTAACTTCACGAATAGTCCTGGGTATTCGCTATATGCTTCAGAACTTTGGTTCGCGTCGACGTATATTCTCAGGTGTCTGACGGACATATAAACTGAGCTTCAACTGAACTGAAAGATAACACGATGTGCATGCTTACATTCAATGACAACCTTTTGCGATCGAACGCAAAGTTCCTCCTTTCCCTCCGAATCCTTTGGATCCGAAGAATATATTTCAATATAAAGTACACTTACGAAGAAACGAGCGGGTCAATAATTGGACGGTGTTGCGTAACAGACGGTTAGTCCGTAGTTGTCGAGCAGCTTTTATGATTCAATAAAACGGCCGTTCTGAGGTAGCCGCGGCCGAAATCACTGTTCGCAACGAGAATACGCCGTTGAAACTCGCGTGGCACACTTTTCGGCCGTTTCTGTTGCAGTTCCATTGAATTATACCAATTGTTCGGCATTGTGGTTTGTTGCATAATGCCTCGTAACCCCGGTGCCGTGCACAGTATAGAGAAAGAGAGAAAAAGGGACGTTATATTAGGATACTGAAAAATTCGCTTTTACGTTTTGTCACGGCGCCACTCCAATTTCAAAACGAGAAAGATTACTCTGCTTTCATTGAATCCACTCTTTTCCTTGCAATTACGATTACGTTGTGCGCCCTTGCAATGCCAATTGTATCAACTACATTTTCTGTCGCATAATATTGTAGGAATGTGATGGAGCGGATGCGAAGCTGGAAAAGTCGGAAGAGTACTTGAGTTGGGCGATTGTCGTGCAAACGCAGAATGTTTGGGCTCGAATGTTTCTAAGGCGTGAAAGATGAGAACTTGAGAAAATAGTGCGACTGAGAAATTCTGGGTGGTCGTGACCGAATGCGTAGAGTGAGAAAGGTTGACAATTAGAATGAAAGGAAACGAGTGTTTGGAAGAGTATATGACGGGGAAAATGCGAGCACGGGGCAGAAAGTATTGGACGGTGAAGTGAGAAGGTATTGGACGAAAGGTTTTGATTGTAAACGTAGAAAGAGTGTTGAAGAAGCTAAGTAGCCAGCGTAGAGCAAAGAACTGTGTAGTTTATGAAGCATAGGCGTAGTTTGCGAAGCATAAGCATAGTTTGTTATTTTGTGTTCGTTTGTGTCGTTTTAGTTTTATTAAATACACGTATATTTATTATTTTATTCACTTTTCTTTCTTTTCCTTTTTTCATTTATAACCTTTCCTATAATATTATCCGAAGAACGGATGTAGTTTGCAGAAACCGGTGGTAATATTTTGGAGATATCATGAGAGAGATGATACTGATGATAGACTGCTGTTTTCTGCAAGGATTTATTAAAATGCTTATAAGGCACATTCGATAGACGTATATACTCAAAGGTATCGCGTTAAAAAATTAACGGTTAACGCGTTTTATTATTGTTTTATCATAATATTCAACTCACGAGCAAGCTTTATCGACAAGCTTGCGCAAAATCGCTGCACCGTTATCGGTGCAATCCGTTTCTCCGGCCAATAAACGGAAAGCACGTTCTTCGATGGCATTCGCTGTGACAAATTTCTTCCCCGTTAAGTTATTTTCGATTTTGCTGCAGTTTATCAGAGCGACGAGTATTACTCCACAGAAAAACTTAATTTTCAATATTTTTCATCCCCCAGCTCTCAAAGATCGTGTATAATCCTTAAATGTAGATGAAAATTACACCAAAAGATTGATACCAGAAAGTGTCACCGTTTCCTTAAAAAACAAAATTTCCAAAAACGCTTAAAAAATTACGGTATAGACTAAAACATTCCCTCGAAGTAGCATTTTCTCTCGATCGTACAATAGCGGACAAAAGTTTAGGACAAGAGGACAATGTAAAATATAGCTTTATGGTTTGCAAATATTGTTTATATATATATATATATTTATTGTTATTGTTATTATGGCAGAACATTATTCATTGATTAGCACGAAATAAAAATTTTGCTTATCGTGCTGTTTCTACTAAATTAATTAATTTATTTTCATTGAGTCTTTGGTATTAAACTTTTCTCCGCTACTGTACAAGCTTTACCCCGATTACCAGCTTCGAAAGTACGAGCGATCGAGCATCGCAAAATAAAATTATTGGCGTAGCGACGCAATATTGGACGAATTGAACGCAAAGAACACGCACAATGGATCGCACTTAAATAACACCAAATCGACGGCGTCTACCGCGAGTTCTGCGAAATATTTTATAATCCCTGGCAAATCTCCCAGGCAAGATTAAAAGCTCGGGTCAACGAACTTCGTCGAGCTGTCGCCGGTATCGCCGTTAATTAACCTGGCTGCGAGTTTGTTTAATTTCCCGTGCTACCTTTTTTTCGTTCCGCCGCTAGACCCAGCCAGCATTTCGCGCGAGGTTGATTCGAGAGGCCTCTGATCGATTCGTTGCACCTCGCGTGCACGTGACGACGACGACGACGACGACGGCCCCCGTGTGGTGTACGTGCGAGCAAACAGCGCTGCAAGGGTAGCAAAGAGCAGTAGCAGGGGTTGTACACGCGCCGAACAGTCGGAACACGTACGCGGCAGACTTATGCGGGTTAGTGCGGGCCCGCGGAGCGTCGCGACGCCGAACGAATCATGGAAAAATTGAATTTCCCCTCTGCCACGATTTTCCGGGAGACGCGGGTCTATTGCCTCGTTGTCGTTCGGGAGGGAACTTCGTACGGGAAGGGCAATAGGACGCGTTGCTGGGGATTCGCTTGGAGAACAAATGAACTACGGATGGAAAAGATTCGAGACTCGTCTGGGATAAAGAGAAATTTTGATTGACATTCTTTCGTTCAGGTTTCTCTTGATCGCTTTGATTGGTTCATACTTCACGGATGGTACACATCGGGTGATTGATTCGAGGTTTCATCGGAGAGTGTAAGGGATGATAAGAGAGGCGAGGAAAATGTAGTAAACGATCATGGAATTGATTTGAGAATGTGTTAATAAAAGTTGTACGGCGAAGTGAGAAAAATATAGTAAAAGATCATGAAATTTATTTGAAAATCAGTTAATAAAAGTTGATTGAAAAATTGTTTTGCAAATAAACGTAGCTGTCTGGCACCCCGTTACTGTATATTTTAATTAACCACATGCGGTTCCTCTGTTTTATTATTCTACCAATTTTTTCAGGTTGATTAGTGGATTATCGACTGGTTACGGATTTGTTGGCGAATTTAATTATGAAAAAGATGGGATTATTCAATACCGCACTTTTTACGCCAAAGTATCTTGTAATTAACGGTAATGTTCAAAATACACTAACCGTCAATTTTCATTCAACTTTTACAATTATAAGTATCATCGTACCAATTGTGGTACCATGCCCACCGTGGCATCACAGAAGAAACCGTGGCCGGTCATATATGACCAACGTCGCAGTCAAAGTGTTTTGTAATTTTACAAAGATGGAAACGGAACACGTCGAGAGTTTTTCTAGGGAGAACAAGTTCCTTCTTACTCGTTTTGATCTTGATGAGCGTGTGTCTATCGCAGTGGAAACGGTAGGAGGAAAAAAACATTAAAATATGAACGGAGAAAATATATGGGGAATGGAATATTGAGTTTTTCTCACGATGGTTTGAAAATTGTTGAGGAAAACGACAATGTTAAAAAATATAAATGTATTTATTTGGTGTAATAATTTTCCGATACCATTCACACGTCCTATTCTCAATCAATCTCTAAAACAAAAGGTATACACTCACGATCCTCATTCAATTTTTTCATTCTCTACTCCATTCACTCATATTTTCATCCTTCTTGTTTTCCATACATTGCTTCTCATTCTAATTTCTTGACCGTTCATTCTAGAATCTCTTTCACACAAACAAACATACACGCGTCAATAAATTAGCAATCACCCTCACAAAAATATTCCTCAGTGTCTTTAAAACGTCCAGCGGATTATTTGTTATTCAAATTGTATGTTTTGTGTCTGCATTATGGGGAACGAATTTTATAAAACATACGTGTAAAAATTTCACAATCATGAAGACGATCGAGCAGCCAGGCTAGAGTGAAATATATGTCAGTGACGGGTTATCGGGCTGAGCCCGGCGCTTTGTTGGCGAAAGTCCACGTGAAATCCCTGCAGAATGCATCGGGAGACAATCGATACAAGACGTGGATCATGAATTCGTTTCAGTCCGTATTCTTCCGACCTCTCAACCGTCCATCAGACAGTTTCGACGAGTTATTCGAGTTGTAAATAATCGCGTACCGCCCGACCGGCTTTTCGCTTCATACATATTCAGATTACTCACCTCGACACAACATTTTCCACCGGTTGTGCTACGTAACTGGACTTGCTCAACTATTACGTGCAGATATTATTCATGCCTCAGATTTCACCGTCTGAAATTATTCGCAGCTTGAAACTTCAAAGCTTAAACTTTCACACTTCACCGTTCACACTTGCAGTTTCGACGGCACGAACAACAAATTTCACAATTGAAAATATCAAATACTTGACCTTACGTTTCACGTTTTAGAATTTCGAAGCTTCAGGTTTCACAATTCAAATTCCATATTGCTAAAGTTCACGCTTGCAGTTCCGATAGCTCGAACAAGAAATTTCGCAATTCAAAACATCGAACACTGGACTTTACGTTTCACGCTTTAGAACTTCGAAACGTCAAATTTCACAATTCAAATTCCACATTTCTAAAGTTCACACTTCGCTCTGTGTGTTTCAAATTTCACTTTTTACAGTTCGCGTGTCGGAACTGCAATTATTAAATTTCGCGTTTCACCTCGGAACTTCAGATTTTAATGTCGGGTCTGAAAACGGAAAAAGCGTTCTCCAACTTTCCTAGAGAAGCAATAAACTGTTTTTAAACATAATCACACATTATTCTGTAAAACGTAAATGTTATTTGTTAAATGCAGTACAGCGTGTACATGATTCACAAAGAAGAACATAACAGACCTTTATCATCAAATTACGAAAATATGCGAATAAGATTTTCATAGTTGTTCGAAGACTGTTTCTGTACGATTATCATAGCGGTAACTCTTATTTCTTTCACAAGCTTGCGTCACGACTACAATTTTTAATTTTTTTTACAATTGCAGTAGAGAAAAAAAGGTTTAAGATCAAAGATTCGACGAAATTAAACTAACTAATTTATAAGGGATAGTATGATAAACAAACTTTGTATTTTATGTTAATCAATAAATACTGTTCTACCATAACAACAATAAAAATGAATGTACAGACAATATTTTCAGACCATAAAACTATATTTTACATTTTCCTCTTGTCTTAAACTTTTCTCCGCTATTGTACGATCGAGAGAAAACAGGAAGGAGTTAAAACGGAAGCGCTTATAAAACCGGAACTCTAAAACAGCAACGGATAAATATCACCTCTGTCCCTTCCGTGGGCTCAGGTTGACATTTGCATAGGCTAATCGATTTATCTATGTAATTACCCACATGCAGCCTGTCCAGATAAATTTGACGCGATTGGAGCATGAGCCCGCGATATTTCGTACGCCTTTGCCCCTGGTCCATTGGCGAGCAGATGAAGTAGCCGGCGGATCAGGATTACGCAAATGCACGGTCGCGAATCCTGCAAATCCTTGCGCCATTTGCCGTTGATGCGCTAACCGGAAATCTCTCGACGGCACGAGTGGTTGGCGGGTTCGTTGATCTGCGTAATTGTTTCCCACGAACCGGTTAGGCGAGCGAAAGCATAAAATTTGAAGAATTACGAAGAGGATAGAATCGAACGAATGAAACGAGCATTTCTATCGCGAGCATTTGTAACGAATATATTACAGATATTTCTAAGAATATATTATTATCATTTATTTATTATTAAACGGACACTAAGCCCACTAAGTTTCACTAAGTTTTAAATGTACATCGAAGTTACGAGTAACAAAATAATCTGAGTCGCATGCTGTGGAGATTAATTTAATGTAAATTGCAGATTAATTTAATGAAAATTGTGGTACTGGTGGGCTGTGGATGAAACAGTGAAAATAGTAAGATAGTTGTGTAATGAATAGAGATTAATTGAATTTAATTGAATTTTGGCCGTGCGCTGATAAAGTAGACATATGTGAGTCACGGAGGCTGAGGATTATTAATTGCAAATTTATAATTATAACGAATACGTTACAGATACTTACAAAAATGTATTACAAACATTTATAAAAAATATATTGGAGTGAAACTGCTAGTATCTGAAAATCTAGTAATCGAACGTTGTACCTACTATCCGAACATTCTGTTGTCCAAATGCTCTATTATCCGAATAATATATGCGGTTCTTGCGTTCTCTAACATATGTCCTCCAATGGGGTAATTTGCTTCGATTCAATTATGTTTGAAACTACCTGAGACTCTTCTTCACAGTCGATCGATCGAACCGAATCTCGAGGTTTCGCGTGCGCCACGGTGAAAAATGTTACGCGTTATTCCTGTTCTCTCTCTGCGCCAGCGAGTAACTCATCGCGAGGGAGAAGTTGGAGGAAGGAAAACCGATTTCAGCATCATCGTCCGGGAGTTGGGATGCAAACGAGAACAGAAAGATAGAGGAAGCGCGGAGAAACTCGCACGAAGGGCGGTGATGCGTTTTTCAAGGGAAGGAAAGCGTCTGCGAACCGAGCGCGGAACGTCTTCCCTTCTTCTCAGCCACTGACGCATAGAGAATATCTTCGTCCTCTGTAAAATCGATTCGCCCGTAGACGGGAAAGAGAATCGTCAAAGCTGAGGCAAAAAGGAGGACGGGGAAGAGACCGAGGCTGAAAAGAAAACGCTGGTAAAGTTCCAGGGCAGCGCTTTGATTTATGCGCTGCATTAACTCCCGTCAACCGTTCAGCTAATCATTCGCGAAACTTCGCGATCGAATTCCAATTACTGTTCGAGTAAACTCGCGGCGCTCAATTCTTTTTATCCTAGACCCCGAAAAAGCAGAGACTTTTCATTCGTCCTTAATGAATTCGGGGCCTAAAAACCTGTCGCGTAACTTTTGTTCTGCGCGCGCTAATGCGTCTAGCGGCGGCATCCTTTAAAGTGATTTCTTCAATAGATCCGAATTATTGAAGAATATTATTGTTATTATTATTATTTTATTCGTGAACGGGCTGGAAGCCCTTTTTATGCACGATGATGTAAAGATAAACCGTACGCGATACAAACAAAAAAAGAAACGAAAAGAAGAATACAAAAAAAGAAAAGAAGAAAAGAGAAAAAAAGAAACAAATGTTTTATCATTTTTAAGATCCTTATGCGATTATAAAATTATGGTATAATTATGGTGTTTTACAATTGTCATATTAGAATTTGTAGGGCACCGGTAAAAAATTTTATTATATAATATTATATGTAGGAATGCGATCGAGTGGATGCGAGTTTGGGAAAGTCTGAAGAGTACTTGAGTTGGGCGATTGTCGTGCGAAAGCAGAATGTTTGGGCTCGAATGTTTCTAAGGCGTGAAAGATGAGAATTTGAGAAAACAGTGCGACTGAGGAATTCTGGGTGGTCGTGACCGAATGCGTAGAGTGAGAAAGGTTGACAATTAGAATGAAAGGAAACGAGTGTTTGGAAGAATATATGACGGGGAAAATGCGAGCGCGAGGCAGAAAGTATTGGACGGTGAAGACAGAAAGGTTTGGTTGTGAACGTAGAAAGAGTGTTAAAGTTGCTAAGTTGTAAAGTCGTTTAAGTTGTTTTGTTAAATTGTTTTAAATATATTGTTATTAAGTTTTAATCGCTTCACTTTTATTTTTCACACCTGAATTCCATCTTCTGTTCTACATTTTATAGAACATTTCCTATAAATATTATACCTATTAAAAGGTCAATATTTATTCGACAATCTGAAACTCTCTTTCTCCGCATTAATCGTGTTGAATCGAGCCGTATTATGCAAAAAGAAGACGTTAGACGCGGAAGTAACGCATGGACGGTCTCGTCCTCCGAGATGCATCGCGCTATGTTCCTCGACGTGTCAACGTTCTTGGATGCCGCTTATAACCCGGTGATCAAGGAGAAAGCGTCGGAACGTAAAGTCTGCGGGAACCTGGGACGACGGAACGACGTCGGCGTAAGTCGAGACGGATGGCCGGGACGCTTGCCACGGTTGAAGCGAAAAGAAGAAAGCCGGGAACCAGCGCGGGACGAATGATCTGTGTTTTCATAAAAATTTCATGCGCTCACGGTCCGTGGGGAAAGATCTGCGAGGAGCTTAGCGTACAAAGGCAAAGGAGGTTCATTAAAATTCAGTTCACACCTCCGAACGACTCTCGCGTTGAAGCTACCCTCTCCGTCGTCTCCACCTTTGTGAAAGCTTTTTCTTTCGCTTCCCAGTGAACCCTTCTAAGGTGTTCCTGCGGTGTTGTACAGTGACCGGATACAGTCTAGGCCTAAGCAACTTGATATCCACGAGGTATCCCTTTCTCGATTTTTCTGCTTCGTTGAACAATCTCGGCATACCCAGTTGTTCATACTCTACAGTGCTGAGGAGCTGGTCTCTGGAATAGCGGTAACAGGGATAAGGGAAGCAATTTGCTTGCTTCGTCTGTCCTTGCTGTTGACGCTGTCGAAGTCCCTCGATACGGCACACACTAACATTCGTTCATTATCGCTGTATTCTGCTCAGTTTCAACGCGTCTCATTCATTCTTGTTACGCGTTTGATTAGTAGTTATGACCGAATCTGCCGTTAGAGAGAATACGCGTGACACAGGATGACTCCAAACAAAAGTAGGGCAACGGCTAGCTGTTCCAGATTCTTAGATTTTCGCTTCTTTCAGGAACCAACTATTGAACACTCGATACACAATTTCCAATCGCTCGTAGTTGCAACGGCAATGCATACCGATGCATACATAGTATACGAATTTTGTTTATCATCCTATTCCTTAAAAATTAGTTTAATTTCGTTTATTCTTTGTTCTTAAACTTTTGTCCGCTACTGTACTGACGAAAGGACAACGTAGAACATAGTTTTATGGTCTGCAGATGTTGTCTATATATTAATTTTTATTGTCATTATGGTAGAATATTATTTATTGATTAGCACAAAATGCAAATTTTGTTTATCATCCTATTCCTTATAAATTAGTTCCATTTCGTTTATTCTTTGTTCTTAAACTTTTGTCCGCTACTGTACTGACGAAAGGACAATGTAGAACATAGTCTTATGGTCTGCAGATATTGTATAATAGAATACTATTTATTGATTAACACAAAATGCAAATTTTGTTTATCATCCTATTCCTTATAAATTAGTTTAATTTCGTTTACTCATTGTTCTTAAACTTTTGTCCGCCATTGTATCTTCGTGCGAAACGAGTCTTAAGCCTGCCTTAGACGACCAGGGACTTGGATATACAGCCGCAGCCACGCGTGGCTGGCTCGCATGGAACTCGGTGAAACGACGGAAATCAATGGGGAATGCGTGTCAAAGGGTTGACGGTTGCCGGCGCGCGCGCGCGCGCCTGTGACAGCACCATATCGCCGGCTCTCGGATGTTCGGGTGTGTATCGGAAATTTCATGGATGCGCAACGAAGTGGCCTGCGTGCAGCTCGCGTCCGGCGAGCGCGAAGAACACCGGCCACGCCGAGGGTAATCGATAAATTATGCGGAAAGAGAATGGGTCACGAGACGCGGGGGAAATTGGTCGATAATTGGCTCGTTTGTTACGCGCGGATTAAAGTCAGATCTCGTTTGAATGCTGATTTCCCTGCCTGGATTTCGATGGCCACCGTAATTTCGTCTTGGATGAAACGCGAAGAATTGTGGCGGTTTTATTGATGTGGAGCAATGGAGGAGATCGCGATGTTTTATTGATTTGTTCATTTTTCTGTTTTTTTTTTTTATTTCGTTGTAAACGGGAAACTCGTTAACATAATACACAGTATTTCATTTTCCTTGAATAACTGTGTACTAGACGCAAGTATTTATGGGTACAGTAGCGGACAGAAAGTCTAAGAGCAAAGGATCGAAGAAAAGAAATTAATTGATTAATAAGAAATAGCAGGATAAATAAGATTCGTATTCTATGCTAATCGATAAATAGTGTTCTACCGTTATGACGATAAAAATAAGCATATGAACAATATTTGCATATCATAAAACTATGTTTTGTATTGTCATGTCGTCTTAAATTTTTGTCTGTTGTAACTGATAGAGATATAGGAGCGTAGTTTATAATAGAATACGAGGCTGGTCTCAATAGAAATATCAGATAGGTCAATCGAGGAACAGTAATCGTTTGCTAAGATAGAAGTATGAGTTATAGGATTTGAATAAAGAAACTGAGATGTGTACAATAAGGGAAGAGATGTGTGAGCAAACTTGAGGAATCTGATATTCTGAGTTTTGTTTCAGTTTTTGTTATAACTTTGTTCGACAGTTTGTATTGGGTTTGAGATAACTTCTGATATAGTAAAGTTTGAAAAAATATTGCTACGATTTTAAGTTAGTCAGGTTCGTCTATTAATTTTTCTTTTTAAACGTAGTATAGCATAGAGTGTTTTAAAATGATCGATTGCTTCGCGTTCAATCTATCATCGACCACTGTTCAGACAAGCTTCTGATCCAGTCGACAAACAATAAACGTTTACCGTTAGTAAACCGTTTCAAAGAAACGAATAGATAGATATGTACGGATGTATGCTTGAAATGTCGATAAACATATCTACCAATGGAAGCTTCATATTTCTCCTGCAATGTTTAATCATAAAAAACTATAACGTTCCCAGCGATTCGAATAACAGTTTAGGTAAATGTTATATAAGCTTCAAATATCGACAAGAAAAAAAAGTGTATCCATCATATTTTTGAAATGCAAAATATAACGGTGCAGAGAATGAAATTCAGTTTCTATTCGATCCGTTAAATCAACGTTTCCTCTAAAAATCGATTTCCAACAAATACAAAAGCGGACAAAATAAATTAACGAAGATGAATAATTTAATTTACGAGAAATAATACGACGAGAAAAACTCGTATTCTATACTAATCAATAAATAGTGTTCTACAATGATAGCAACAAAAATGAATATACAGACAATATTTGTAGACCACAAAACTATGTTCTACATTGTCTTTTCATCAGTACAATAGCGGACAAAAGTTTAAGATCAAAGAGTCAACGAAATTAAACTAATTTATAAAGCATAGCATGATAAAAAAAATTTACATTCTGTACTAATCAATAAGTAGTGTTCTACCATAATAACAATAAAAATGAATAAACAAATAATATATTCAAACCATACAACTACACTTTATACTGTCCTCTCGTCTTAAACTTTTGTCCGCTTTTGTACCCAGCAGTTCCAAGGTTTAAATCGAATGAACCTGCTGCATGAATTATTTACGTGTTTCTCGTATTCCGGGGCGTCCTTCCAAAAATATCTCTCTCGCATAAATCCTTCGTTGCTGCGTCGTAATCTTTAAAGCTTCCTCCCCCCCCGTCCCCCTTCACCGATACGCGATCGCGGCAGTTTCCGTGATGCCGCGACGTCAACTTCGGTGAATTGTAATTCTCAAATTTATGATAACGATTCATTGCGTACACCGGCGAGCGATCGCGCGCGCGACGCGACGTTGCGTATATCATTGATCGTTCGTTGGCCGCCGGTGCATCGAAAATTTACGAGTGCGTTACGGTGAACGAGAGCCACCGCCATTCATGGCGAGCGAGCATTCGAGAACGGGGCGCGGGCGGTTCGCTGGGCAAGAATCAGAGAAGCGAATGATAAATTATGCAGAGGGAGAATTGGCGGGGAAAATTGGTCGGCGATGAGTGTCTTGGCGCGCTCGATTCAACTGAATATTTGATTCCCCGCCAACGAGTCCGTGCAACTTTCAACTTTCACCCCTTAATTTCACGTATCCGTACGCGTGCCCGCCGTGCATTATGGTTATCGGGGTTCCCGAGTAAACTTCGATCGCGTTCGAAGGATGCCGGCTAAAAATTTCGAAAATACTACGTTCTGCATTTTTAGTCTACAGTAGAGATTCTCGTATCTGGACTGATTGATAGACAAAAGTGGTTGTTGGATAAAGGAAGAATCAGTTTCTATGGCATTAAACTTTATTTGTTCGAATAGAACTCAACAAGACGTTTGTATCAATATTGAAACTCTTAGTCTGCTATTATACAAGCTTTCGCTGTACCTTTTTTGTATAGTACACCGCTATAGTGGCTTATTGGTACTGTTATGCTTTAAAATATATCGTATTCACTTGTATTATTAATTATTAAAGTGGTGTGTGTTCGCATCATCTTGTGATCCATTGAAACGAAACGAAAAAAAATGTAATTCATTCATCTGACACTGTATTCTAACGTAGTGGAAAGCATTATTAAATACAAATTTCAGTGCTGCGTTGCTTAACACTATTTCTACCACGACCGGTCAAATGATCGTTTTTAAAATTTCGATTAGAATTTCATATACACAAT
>JAOPTO010002144.1:0-224940 GCA_033822845.1 Tetrapedia diversipes
GGGTCTTCGGTGGCGCGGAAAGCGGGGTGTGGGTTCAAACCCTCCGTTCACCCGGAGTGGGTTCAAACCCTCCGTTCACCCGGAGTGGGTTCAAACCATCCGTTCACACGGAGTTTGGTTTAGTAGAGTAGTCTTATAGTACTTTATAGTACTTTGTATTAGATAATCAATGTGGCCGTGATGCGACCCCACCGCCGGGGGCCGTCGTGCAGAGGCGTGATCCTTCCAGCATGTCAGGGTCCTCCGTTCACGCGGAGCTTGAGTGCGTTTTAGCGTTATAGCCACTTTGAATTGGGGTGCTTTTTTATTCGCTTTTTTATTTGCTAGCGGATTCCGGGGGTTGGTTAAGGGGCCGTAGGGTGGGGGGGGGTACGGTAGGGTAGGGGGGTGGGCGCAAACCCTCCGTTTATGCGGAGTTTGGTTTAGTTGTTCAATTCTGTACATTTTGGTACATTCAGTCCGGGGGCCAGTCTGTCTCTAGCGCGTATATACACTCAGGGCCCTCCGTTGACGCGGAGCTTGTTTCGTTGAAAGGTTATAGCCAGGCTGGACTCGGGCTTTTTTGGTTAGGGTAACGGGTGTGGGTCGTGGGAGTGGTGGGTTTAAGTAATTCGGTGAGCAGGCGCGCGTGGGGTTCTATGGGTGTAGAATGAAAGGTGTAGAGGTGTTAGAATCACGTTTTGAGGGTAAGCGGTTTTGTGCGTGTTGGTTTCCGGGGTAATATTATAAGGGTGAGGGGTTCTGCGGGTGCGCGTTCCGGGGATTACGGTAATAGTATAAGGGTGAGGGGTTTTTTGGGTATTCGGGTCTTGGGCGCTGGGGTAAAAGTACAGGGGAGGGGGTGCTGGGATGGGGGGCAGGGTGGGTGGGTCTCGAAGTGCAGTCACCTCCTCGTGGTGAGACCTGGAAATTGGTGCTGGTTTTCCGTTGAGTAATCAGTGGAATACCGTACCAAGCTAAGAACTGCGCAAGAAATTTATGGTTCAATCAATTTTGAATAAAACTTCTAATCTGCAATTTGTTTGACATTTAATAATTTTAAATTAAAGATAAAGTAAGTATAGCGCGGTTGTACAGTCCTATTATTCAACATATAGAGAACATTAAGTTGTATTATCGTGTTATGCAATAAACTGTTTGATTGAAATATGCACGCTTTTATATGTGTTGCATACCTTCACAGATCATTTTCTAATAACATAATTTTCAAATCGCAAAAGATACATTTCGGGAGTAATTTAGTATCTTAAAAGTTTGCGCCGTGACATTTTGCAACTCGTAGTAATAGTTGCAACTATTGGTTTTCGATTTATAAATTTTATCACACATTTGAATGGTTAATATTGAATATAAAAATAAATATTGTTACAGAACTCGTGTGGACCTGGAAATGAACAACGGGACAACTCTCAGCATCGGAAATCTACTGAAGAAATTACACACATATTGCAAAATCAGATTATTTATTGCAAAATTGTTTTATACAATGTATTTTACAAAAATCATAATAAATTAGATTAATTTAACAGTATTACAATGCTTTACCATTTATTCCCTCTCCCATCTTATCTAAGATAATAATAAATAATGTACGGCAAAATTTAAAAATAAAATTCGAAAAAACTAGTACAAAACGCGAGAAAATAGAAAACGTAACGAAATCTGTTGAAAAATTCCGAAAAAAATATTCCCTGCTACCTCCTCGGTTGTTATGTTCTCCTAATACAAAATCGAGATTCTCAGAGCAAAGTTCGCTTCAGATTCGAAAGTTCCGCGCTCGGAAAATTCCGAGAAGTGACGTCACGTTCCGAGAAATCGAGAAATTCCGAGAAGTGACGTCACGTTCCGAGAAATCGAGAAATTCCGAGAAGTGACGTCACGTTCCGAGAAATCGAGAAATTCTGAGAAATGACGTCACGTTCCGAAAAGTCGAGAAATTCTTAGAAATGACGTCACGGTCCGAGAAATCGCGAAATTCCAAGTAATGACGTCACGTTCCGAGAAATCGAGAGCGCGGGAAACATGTGCCACCTCCTTGCATGTCATGTTCTCCTGATACAAAATTTCAAATTCATTTCAAATTTTGCTCCGAAAATCTCGATTTTGTATCAGGAGAACATAATGACTGAGGAGGTGGCACGGAATATTTTTCTCGGAACGTGACGTCATTACTTGGAATTCCTCGACTTCGCGGAACGTAACATTTGTCAGAATTTCGCGATTTCACCTGTTATTTCGTAATGAATTTTACAAGTAATTTTTTATATTTGAAATAATATACAAAAGTAATCGTGGATAATTTTTTATTTAGAAGGTTTATTCTTAGTTTGTTTTTAATATAAAAGGCTCCACCTTAATTGTGTAAAATGTAATATTCGCCAAGACAGTACCAATTCAGGACTAAAATAAAAGTTCCTGCAAAATAAATCAGTACCTACATAATTTTTTAATTAAATTTCTTTATGCTGCATCATAAAATTTGAATTAATTTATTGTTGAAACTGAGAACTATTGTTGAAAGTGAGACTTTGGAGAAATAAAAATTAAGTGAAAAGATAAACGAAGAAAGTGTTTTTAAATTTTCGCGCATAAATTCAGTAACTTTAGTTTGCGTCCCCATCTATTGAAAAATGATTGAAACTGTTAACGAAGTAGTTCGACTGTTTACCGTACAGATGGAGCAGCTATGTCGTTCTTTCGCTATCTCTTTTTATTGTTGGTAAAAATGTGCGAGTTGTTTGCGAGTTTCTTTGATAGATGGCAGGCCTCATCAAAGTCAGTTACCACTTTTGCTTACTTGTCGATAAATGTTGGTTACCAGTTTGGACACTTTTTGGAGAGATGGCATCATTAACGTTATTAAAATGTTTTAGATATGCGGGAAATTTAAAAATGACTTTATTTATTGCAAAGATGAATTGAGTAATTATTGTATGGATTAAACAATAAGTGCCATCCATCAGAAGTAAGAATACATTTGTATATTTGGGAATACCAATATTATTATTTTAAAACAAATCATATCAATATAATTTAATATTTATATAAGAATTGATGTTTGAACATTGTTTAATTGACCACCTCAATATCCTTTATTGATTCCACTCTATCTCTCCAAGCTCTTCGTAGACGGAAATTTATATTTCGCAGTTAAATTACGAACAATTAGTCTGCTTTTATATTTCATCTATGGTAAATTACTTGAGTACCTTCTTTCACTGTTCTGATCATAACCATTTATGTTCATAACAACGATTAAAGAAGAATTATAAATATAAATGATATTTATGAAACAATTCGTTATGTAATAATCTTATTTAATGATGAATCGGTAATATTAAGAATAACATTAATTCTCCACGGAAAAATACTTTAAATGGAAGTTTATTCTGTTCCTCATCTGTGGTTACATTCGCATATAAGGATATTATTTTTGTCACTTGAAAAGCTAAATGAAATTATGAAATGTAAACAGGCAGACAAATTAAATACAAGTAGTTAATCTAATACAAAATTACGATAGAGAAGTATAAAAATGTTTACTTAGAAGCCGAAAAATTGGCATTTTGATTTATGCACTGAATGTTAGTACCAGGTTTACCGCTAAATGTTATGACAGTGCATCATATTGTGACGAATATCCCTTACATTAAATTTGCGGTCTAATTTTAATATAGTTATAAGATGGTTTTCATATTGCGTAGGCGCCTTTAGCTTAAGGAAGCGCCATCGGAAAAAATACGCTAAAATTAAAAATAGTAAAATTTCTTTGGAGGGGAAAAAACAGTCTGGTTCCAGACTTTATAGGGAATAGACGTTTTTACGCAGATTTTAGTAATTTTAAAATTTAAATATTAACATAATTCGTTAATTATAATTATTAACGTATTTTGAAGTTTTTAAAAAAACTCTTGGCCGAGAAACTACAATACATATTGTGGCGACGAAAGTTATCACTTACACACCTACTGGTGGTGTGGTCACTACCTTTCGAACTAGAATTCAAATTCAGCGTACAATTTTTATCTTTTTTCCTATTCCTAATCTAACTCGCAAACTGTGAGGTGCAATTGCTCCAAAGATATATTATGATGTATTACTCATTACTGAATAAATTAATATATACGTTAAAGTGTGCGATAATTAATTACGTGGGCACACCTACCACAATTGGTGACCATAATACAAGCTATCTTTCAAACAGTTGGTATTTTTTAACGTTTTTGTGACAATACATAGTTCTTTTGAATTAAGGAACATTTAAGATACAAAACAATAGTTAATGAATTTGAGAATATTCATTAAATATAAAAAACCAAAACTATATTTTACAATTTCGAGTGTTTTCAATTTTCCAGTTAATGACTAAAACATATGGTTAACCATGTTATAGTACAACAAAGATATAAAACATGTGCATTTCACATATCAGAAGTGCTCCACTTGTAAGCTTCTTCCTGGCGAGCTACTTTTGCATTCTGCGCTTCAGACCATCGTTTTTCATATCCATTACTTCTGTCAACTCCATCCCACCTGTAACCAGGTTTAATACCAAAACGATTTGGCATATTCGATCCTTCATATATTTTTCGATCTGAAAATATATGTAATTGTAAATTTATTAAAATATGATCATAAATACTAATACTTGTAGCAATTAAATCTAGAAAACGTGTAATACTTTACCTGGTTTTCTTTTTCCTTCCTTTATTTGTTTTTGTTTAATATATTCTAACATAGGGTCACCTTCTCTTTCTTGCTTTCTAAACCTCTTGTCCAAATCAGCATCATCTGCATATCTTGCCAGAGGTTTACTTAATTCATAAAGATCATCTTTCAGTTTTTCCTTGCGGTCTTCAACTTGTTTTAAACTAAGGTAATTAACATGTATTTTTACAATTTGTACTAAAGACATTAATATTTTATTTTATAGACTGAATTTAATATAACGTACCCTTTTTCCCATTTAGAATATTTTTCATCCAGTTCCGCTTGACGCTTCTGTTTCTCACGTTCTTCTTTTGCTTCTGCTTCCAAATTACGCTTTCTACCAGTTTTAGTATCGCGTATAACCGCAACATGACCAACTCCTGTAACTTTTTTGTTAAGCTAAAAAAAAACAGTTTTTTAATTTCATTAAAATAACAGCTGTCATAAAAAATAAAAGAACTAAAGGTAATATTTTTAAGTACCTTACTGAAATGTTTGGCTTCCTGCTTTTTGTGTGCTTCTGTTTCTTCTCGCAATGCTTTAGCATCTTGTAATCCTGCTTTTTTAACATCCAATGTTTTCTTCATTCGTTTTTCAATATTTTCTTGATGACTATCTTTGTATTTTGAATTTGTTTTTTTATTATGAGATCTTTCTCTATGTAGATGACTTTTAGAATCATTATTTTTATTCTTTTGGTTTTTAGATACTCTTGGAGAAGAAAAATCATCATCTGAATATTTCTTTTGTTTCCTTGGTGGGCTTAAATCATCATCAGAAATATTTTGAACTTGTTTTAATCGCTTAGTTTCATTGGTTGTACTACAGATGGTTAAATCACCACCTTCATCGTCAGCTACAATTTTCCATCTTTTATCTGAGAAATCAACTGATCCATGTTCATCTACTACACCAGCAATTTGGGGTGCATCTTCTCCATTGATGAAAATATCAAATTCATTTTTTTCTACTGGTCTCATATTCTTCAGATCTATGTCATCATCAATGATTTTTACTCTAGAAAACACATCTCAGAATTTGTACAAAAAAGCTGATAATCTTCATTAATAATTTTCTACACACTAAAGTTGTTAAAATCAATGTTTGATTTCACAGTGTGGTTTAAAATAGGGTATTCCTTTTTATATTTAAACATATCTTCCATGTAATATTAAATTAAGGAAATAGTAATAAATAAAATATGTTTAAAATGTATCAATTTATATTTTCAGGAAACTTACGAGGCAACTACTATAACCTAAAACATAAGGGTTTCATGTTGAAACTAGCAAAACAGATTACAATGTTTGCAAATTGAGACTTACGTTTTGGCTCCAGTTTCATGTTTTTCTTTTTCTTTTTTTTTTATCATCGCCATCTCCAGAAGACAAATATTTTTTTAAATACCCCTTTTGATCTATAATTTTCTTCTCCATAACAACCTTTTACGTTGCAAGTAGTTGCGGTTACGGGAACTAGCGGACAACAGAACAACTTATTATACAAATATTTCGTGTTGTGCCCATAAGAGGGCATTCTATTTGTTAATTAAATACCATGATAATGATTTTTAAATGCGCGTATGTAAAATTACAATCGTTATTTAAAATTAAGATAACAATTTTCTCAATTAAAAGTTTTATAGTTATATTATGCTTTTATTTTGAATCAATTCTTATGTAAAATATATAATTTACACATATAATTTTGTGATATGTGAAATAAACAATCTATTTTAAAGTTACATATAAATAATAATATTTTACATATCACTATGTTTACTTAAAATATAAAGTATTAAATATCTATAAATGCCATCGATAATCTTGAGGATTCGAACAAAAAATGTGATTAAATCAAAACTAAGAAATAGAAACATTTATTCAAAAATTTATATGTAAATATACCACATAATTATTAACCATTATAATTATTTTATTTGTATATCATAACTTTAAAAGCAATTGGGAAAACAAAATACTGTATGGTTGGTGTAACAAAAGATACCAAACTAAACAGAAATTATTAACGCAGATCTGTGCTTATTAAAGTTAACAAATTATTTATTGAGCGAAGTCTAAAAATTAATCATATTCGTAAGTATCTGCAAGTTTAGAATAATGCACACGTTTTTATTAATTTGCATTCCGGTGAATTCGAACGTCATATCGACCTTATCGGTTGAGAGCATCTGGCCCACCAAGTTGCAGGCAACAATCCACGGTACTCTGTATTAGACGAACGTTATCGACTTTATTCATCGACTGCGAGTACAGTCCGCTTAGCAAGGTGGTATTGAAATATGGTGAATCGAGATGATCTAATACTAAAACTTGTCACATGAAAAACTGGAAGCAGTTCTTCATTGGTTGGTGGAGGAAAGCAGGTAATTATGTCGGTTGGAGATGGAAACGACGACAGAGGTAGGGGAGCGAAAGTGAACATAGCTCCAAGAATGGGCAGGAAGAAACAGGCTCCTTGAGCCTGCAGCAGAAAGTTTTACGAATAATAGTGTAGGAGCGTGAATTATTAACATTTTCGTCAAAGTATCCTAGTTTCTGTACTGACCTGACTTGAGCTGTTCAAAATTTACTACGAAAAGTAGTTTGAAAAATGAAAGTGTGCAAGAACGCGTCGATTGCTCGATCGAGGAAAGCTAGTGCCGAGTGAGATCCTCGCGACGTTCCAAAGAGAGAAACGTAGTATGTGCAAGGTTATGGGTGTGCTGCGATCCAGTAGTGTGTACCCGTGATCCTCCTCACTGACATGCATGCGGTCCTCGCTGGAAAAAATTTTGTGCTCGCGACGACTCGGTGCATAATCAGTTACCGCAAAGCTGCCTGACGTGCGTGTGATCCGTCATCCTTGTTGTCGATCTTTGAATACTACTGTACTGTATGAAACCATGACGCGAAAGCTGAGCAAGTTTTTAATACTTTTTGACAACACGAACCTGTTGTACTTTCCCGGTCACTTTTTGTCCGGTCGGGTACTCATCGAATTGGACGATGAGGCTTAGTAAGTATATCTATATTAAATGTCGCGGGAAATTTAATATAATTTTATGAAATTATTTATGAGAAGAATAAAAATAACAGTTAGGTTGTGTAACTGTTAGCGAGGGTTTTACAAGATAGAGTGAATATTTTAGAATATTTAATGATTCTCAAGACAATACATCATTGTAGAAGCAATAGGTTGCTTATTGATGAATCAATCGTAAAAGAAACAGTGTTATTAGTAGATTACTTTGAAATGAATTGTCTTGAATTGATAAATTTTCATGAATCACATTATATCATACTTATATTTACAAATATTAAAATTAATGTAAGATTAATTGTATCGTACTAAAAGGACTCTTTTTCCAAAAGGAATTTTGATTAATATTTTTGATGCTTATAAGATATTTGAAAGTAAGTGAAAGTATATCGATTATGTCAAATAATTACATTTCGTCAGATTTATTTTAATTATGATTGATTCACATATCATCTTCTATAGTAGCTGCTAGTGGTAAATAATTTTCACAATGTAAATTGCGGTATATCCAATAACAGAAACCTGATCAATTAAACGGGTGAATGAAAATTAATTACTAACTTTAATAAATATTATGTATTACATATTCATACCTTGTTATGTGGGTTGACTTATTTATAAAATGTAATTACAATATATTTCAATGAAATTATAACTTTCTATTTGGTCAGAAATAATTACAGAAAAAATGTATATTATGTGAAACAACGTTTCCCGTTAACGTTCATACACTTTTTCCATTGTATAATTAATTTAACGTAACAGTTTCCAACGTGTCAACAATATTATACTACTTTCTAACGAGTGAAGTGAATAAAATATTCATACATCAGGATTGAAACAAATTTCTCTCAGTTTTAATTGATCCATTATTTATTATTCTTTATACCACTAAAAGTACCATATACTATACAATAACAAATTTAATTAATAACAATAAATAATAAATAATAATAATTTAATAATAATAAAATAAATTTAATAACAAATTTTACTTTACTATTTTACTATTTTTGATACTTTATCCTTGTTCAGCACATTTTAAATTTTGGCATTATTGCTTTTAATAATCTAGTATCGTAATTATATGTCTAATAATATACATAGCTAAATTAGATCATAATGTGTGGAATGTCTCTTTGAACGTTTTTTAACTCCATTGCACTTAGAAACAGATTATTTACTATAATATATTATACAAACGTATGTTTCATAAATTACATTAAAGCAGTTACATGATCTAAAATAGTTCGCTACGCTTCGTTCGCGTAACTCATTTGATTTATATCTTTCTGATTCTCATTTCTTCCTACACATATAGTATTTTAAAGGAAAGAAATGTTTTGAAGTTTTTAAATTTTGTTTAGAATCTGTTTTTTAATTTTATAAAATATAGAAGTTTAATATTTTATGAAAACGAGATTATAGGCCTTATAATTCGGTAGAATGCGGATTTTTATGCACTCATAGTTTTTATTACGTATGCTTAATAAAATGGAATTGATTTAGAGATTTATTTTATTCCCTGAATATTATAACATACAATTTACATTTCTGATGTTTTGTATAATATATATTTGCCTGTTATGTGTACTCTGTGTTTTTCTGCACATTTGAATATCCTATAAATGCATAAAATCCGTTTACTAACGAACATATATTCTTTGATTCAAATGGCACATGTTTTAATCAACAAATTGTGGATTTTTACGTAAATTCATAATTTTAAAAGCACAATTAAAAAAATTAAATAAGTTGAAAATTTGTACTTTACATTTTGTACGTAACAGATATTTTTTTAGAAATATAAATTATTAATAGCCTATTAATCAATAATGGTAACCAATAATGGAAATGTGCATATTTCAACTGCGACAACTGAACATCTCATATATTGTAGTTTAATACATCATGAAAATAAATTTATATAAATTGATTATTTTAATATGATGAGACTGAACGATATCATTTGTTATGTTGCAGCGTTTCGGGACTGCATTTTCATGTAATCGGTGAAGGAGTGGTGCGTGTACGTAGTCAACGCGCTGAGAGAGTCTATGACAAAGAAAACTACATAGATTTTCGTATGAGATTATTGGGTGAGCCAGGTAATGAACAAAAATTGCACTACGGTACATTTAATCTAGCCGTTAAGATGAAATGGGCACAATGTGGTTCGGATAATAAGTCTTGGATGATAAGTTTACTAACAGGAACATCTTAATTGATATTTTATACAAGTTTGCATAAACACAAATAATAGTAACTAATAAGGTTCAATTGATTATTAAGACCAAACCATAGGATAAATAGAAATTTAAATGATAGATTTTGATTTTGTTGAATATTATATTTGAGGAAAAGAAATTTATGGATGACTTACAATTAGATAGCTTGATTATCATCTTGTATGATTTGGTGTTTTCTAAACTATTTTGTTTAGGTATTAAAAGTCAATTTCATAAGATATTAAGAATAAATATTAATGCAGTTACTGTAGTTTAATCAGTAATTATTATTATTATCTTAATTTAATTATTAAACTTATAATTTTGCATTTCATAATCGTTGACGAACTTTGTTTTTTTCTGGCCATATTATTATATTTAATATTGAATATTAATGAAATGTCGATTTCAGAAATAGGTGCTGAATAAGTAGCAACTTAATTTCAGAAATGAAATCGTAAGAATAACACAGAGATAGTATAAGAATGTTAATTATATTTACAAATAGGAATCATACATTTCATTCAATGAGATAATGAACTTCATTATCAGATAAGATTAAATGTTCCATGTAATACGTCAATTTGTTTTCTTCTTTCTTTTTATAAAAATTACAGTTTTTGATAATATTTAGTAACCATTTTTAGTTACATAAGAATAATTAAAGTTGATAATTAAAAATTTAACAAAAGTAGCTGAAATAAATTTTTATCGCGTTAAATCATTTGATTCTCTTTTTCCTTATGAAATGTATAAGCAGGTATTTATACATGGGCTTATTAATAAACACAGTCAAATTTATGTATCTTATTACAAAATATTGATAAAAATTTCTCGTGGTAGTTTTATTTAATTCTATAATAAATTGTAATTAAATTGTCACACGAATAACCAGTAATTTCTCAATCTTTATATTACATAATATCATTATTTTTATATACAAATATTCTTACTCGTGTATTTATAAAAGTTATCAATATTCATTATGAAAATCACTGAGGAAGATATGATAAACTCATTTTTATTCATTTTATGGTTTTTGCCATGCAGTAAGTTAAAAAATTGAACAGCAGATAAAGTTATCCGATTTAAAGGTATGAACTTCATAAAAATGAGTGTATAAGGAGATAACATGACAAATCTAAGTGAAGCAAGTGAATAATTTGAGAAGAATCATTATTAACAATAATCTAAAGATAACTTAAGAAGTTGTTGCATAAAAAAATAGTCTATTAACAGAGAAAGAAATTGATAATTCTACATGAATTCATAAAAAATCCGGGTTGTTCAATTTTCATGAGAATAAGGAAAACATAAATTCAATCCTAAGACAAAATAAAGATACAGTTTCGTTAATATGAAATTGATTGAAAGCGTTTTGAATTTTGAACCTGCTCTTCTGTTATGAAAAATGAAAAACATGACTTATCATTTTTTCATAGTGTGGTCTTCGTATCTGAATAATAGGTATTGTACAAACTTTTTCTCTGCGCAAACGGCGCACCTGTGAGCCACGTGTCGCATAATAATGTCAAAACTGTTCTTGGTTCTCTGTTGCTGTTGCCGCGCGACACCGGAATCCAGGAGAGGGGCCGTCGCTGCTATCACCGGGGATCCACAGCTTTCCATTCAAATTAGGTCTGCCCCTGGGCCTTCCGTCTACTTTCTTGGGTAAACACGGATGGGTACAATATTACTGCAAGGCTGCACTTCGGGAACCCGGTGGTTTGACGCACAAGAATCAGCAAGTGTTTATCGTGATGAACCCCATCGATTTGAATTTAGAACCGCCGATTCTGGCGGTGAGTCCCTATTTCCTTTTACATTATGGATGATGTCGCATTTCATATTTATAGGTTCCCTTATTAGAAAACGATAGCGTATGAATAAAGAAAGAAAAAGCTGCCAGTAGCTATATTCCCATCGTTAACGATAATTATGTTGGCATTAGAGGCGAAATGTTGCTTTATAAGAAACTGAAATTTCTTTTTTTAATAGATACGTTAACTGGATATTAATGTTGCTTGCTAACAGTATAAGGTATTGACAGATTGGTCGTTAAAATGTAAACATTTGGAAAATTATTCTTGGATGGTCTATTATAGATGTTGATTTGAAACCACTTGTGTTCATGGAATCAAGGAAATGAAAACTCATTCTGCAAGAATTGTGTTAGATATGGTGAACAAGATGAATCATGGAAAATAGAACATGTTTTATAGTTTCAGTTTTTTAAATGGAATCATAGGTTTCATTGCACTTATTTTCATTAATTTATTTATATATACTGGTATGAAGTATTCAGTTTAATTACCCTTCCCATAGCATGCAAAAGCATGAAATCATTCATCAGTACGTTTATACAGGATGTTCGGACGAAGCTGGGACAAATTTTAAAGGGTGACTATCATTCGTTAAAATAAGACGAAAACCAAGAGTGACAAAGTTTCGTTTGAAACTTGGTTAATTAATTATTAACAATTAAATATCGACCCAAAATTCAATGGACTCAGGCAACCCACCGTACACTGCAATCTGTATGCGGAACAACGCACAGACGAAGTCAGGATCGTAGCAATAACAGAGTTACAACGCTTACCTCGTAGAGCCCAGGAAAAATTGTTCGTCACTCGAACGACGAGCGATATAAAATCAACACTTCCGTCATTTTCCAAAAAGTATTCAATAAATGTTGAATAACATTAAACCTATTTACTTGCAAAATTCACAAAAACATGTAAAAACTCACCCATTGGGATTTTCAATTAAAGAGGGTCAATGATCTTTTAAAGCAAATAATATTGCATTGTAATGAAAAGTTTCAACAGTTTAATTTTTCATACATCATATCGATAATTATAGTTATTTTTATCGGTGCGTTAAATTCTGGTAATTTCAATATCTCGTTTGTTTAAGCAAATTGTAAACTGAAGGAAATAGTGAACTTGCAGTACCGAATTACGTTAAATTGCACTTCAAGATATTAACCATTTGCACTTGAGAGGCGACTGTTAGTCGCCAAATGATAGTTTCACAAGTTTTCAGACTTTAGTTAGTTTGTTTATTAGTCAGATCCGGAGGTTAAATAGTAATATCTGTAAATTTTGGTATACTTAACTAAACTAAATGAAGTTTAATATAAGTGTATCTTAGTAAATATTTTGCACTTGAAAATCTTTGAAGTTAATATTGTTAGACGGCTAACAGTAACTTCTCGAGTGCAAAGGGTTAATATGTTGTGTAAGCAATACTGTGAATGCTTGATACACGTAGACAGCCGTGATGCATGTGTATCTTTTAATGCAAATTCGCGGATGGAACAATCGCTGTGCATGTGTGTTGTTTGATGAACATTCGCAAACGGAACAATCGTGACTTAGATACGTGTGGGTGCTTTATCTTTGTGTATTATTTGCCTTAAGAGATCATTGACTCTCTTTACTCGAAAATTCCAATAGGCGAGTTTTGACATGCTGTTGTGGATTTTGTAGGTTTAATGCCATTCAACGTTTATTGAATACTTTTTGCAAAATGGTGGAAGTGTTGATTTTGTCGCTCGAGTGACGAACAATTTTTCCTGGGCCCCACGAGGTAAGCATTGCAACTCCGTTATCGCTACGGTCCTGACTTCGCCTGTGCGTGGTTCTGCATACAGACGGCAGTGTTCGGCGGGTTGCCTAAATCTATTAAATTTTGGATTGATCTTTAATTGTTAATAACTGATTAACTGAGTCTTAAACAAGATTTTGCCACTCTATGATTTTCGTCTTATTTTAGCAGATACAATCACCCCTTGAAATTTCTTCCAGCTTCGTACGAACACCCTGTATATTTATTATCAAAGAAAAAAGAAAATGTGAATACTAATGGGAATTAATATACTTGTTCCTAACTTATTTTTTTAATAGAATTCATTATTCTGTATTGCTATAAATCATTTTTAGAATATATTGCTAATTTTGGAAGTGATTTAAGTCATTTAAAGTTTTAAGAAACATATTCTGTTATAAGTTACTCATAAGATTTTGCACTCGTTGTGTGAAATATTTTGTACTATGACAAATAGAATTTTTAATACATTTAAATGCAAAGTAGTTTGAAATAAATGAAAATTGTACGACTTGGGGAGTTAAAAAAATACAGAATGCATGTAATATGCAAAAAGTAGGTATATAAAATATTTAACACAAGATAAATTACAAGTTATAAGATTTAAGAAATGAAACAAATTTTTATCTATAATAAATTCTATTTCTTCGTTTATCTTTCGTTTATAAGAATTCGTAGTTTAATTACTAACACGCTAACACATTTCTAAGATCGTCCCGTATTTAAATCATAGCTCGCCGTAGTCACGTAAATTAACTGTGATTCTTGTATTTCACTGCATATTTTATTTTTAGCTTACGCTTTCTACTCGAAGCGTGCAGTTACACGAACCCTGACACACGCATCCTAGAAACACCATTGGTCGGTTAATTTTATTGAGATTGTGATAACACTGAACGTGGCATTATATACTTAACAATTTAATTTACAATTTTACTGCACGCAACACGGCCATTTGATTTCTACCCATCATTTAACGCTTTCGTTGTACATTTTGAGAGCTAGACCGCGTAGCGAGAGAAGCATGTATGCATATACTTACTTACTTATTGCCCGAATTGGAAAACAGGCAAAAAAGGTGAAAAAGAATAAACTCTTTGGAAAGGCAATCTTTGTTAGAGCCATATAAAAGAAGCAGATGCTGCATTGTTCTGCTTTTCAGTCTACTATACACATTCATGTACTGTGCACAGTTGAAAAGATTGCATCTGGAAAAATTACCGTATTTTTCGGACTATAAGATCCACCTCAAATTTGCAGGGTAATAAAAAAAAAATATTTTACTGTTAGTTTCGGTTCAAAAGTTTTATTTATTGTTAACATAACTCATACTAGCAATAATCAATGGATCTTCAATCTCGGTATTTTAACACTATTCCTACCACGACCGGTCAAATGACCGTTCTTAAAATTTCGATTAGAATTTCATATATACAACATAATTGAATCGCCTTTAAACTTTAGACTTTTCCTCAAATATACATATAATACATTTTTCAATATTCACTTCTTTTTTCATTGTTTAGTTTCTGAGAAAAATTTGTAGTCTGTCTTAATGTCGCGGTAGGAATAGGTATACGTGAAGTGTCGGTAGGAATAGTTTAACACTAGATCTACCAGAGCAGTCAAAATGACGGATTGACGATTATTCATAGCAACTTTATAAATTCACTTTACGAAGCTTCCAAAATTTATTATGATTTTCTGCAGAAGGTATAAATAAAGATTTGTTTTCTGTGTATTCGATATTTTTTCATGTAATTTTCAATTTGATCTGTTCCATGCAAATAAGTACACTGTAATCGTCGATAGTTCTAGTGTTAATGTTACCTTCGAACCATAAGACGCACCCAAAATCTGAGAGCATTTTCTTTATAAAAAACCACGTCTTATAGTTCAAAATACGGTAGGGGTCTAGGTTCGTCAGTGGGGATAGATCCACCTGATCTCGCACGCATTTTTGGCCGTCTCTTTTTTTGTAACATACGTTTATTGGGCCAATAAAATATACAGATGAAGGAACAAACAGAACAACAAAAAAACATAATCCTTAAACGTATAAATAGGATAATTTGGCTTATTTTTATTACTTAAAACTAAAGACTCGAGGGCGTTAACACTATTCCTACCGACACTTCATGTACAAGTATACCTATTCTTACCGCGAGATTCCCAAGTAAGACAGACTACAAACTTTTCTCAGAAAATAAACAATGAAAAAAGAAGTGAATATTGAAAAATGTATTAGTAAAGGCGATTCAATTACATTGTATCTACGAAATTCTAATCGAAATTTTAAAAATGGTCATTTGACCGGTGTGGTAGGAATAGTGTTAAAGTACGTGTAGTCTGCTCACTTAACCTAGGGTGTTGCACTTATTGCGGTATAAGGTGTTTATTTAGAATTTTACAATAGTCTGAAACTAGTCTAGGTCAGGGTTTGGTATAGAAAAGGCAGCAAAAACTATACCAATCGGCTACATTTTCGGCCGTAACGTACTATTGACCAAAGTTGTCACTACTGCTAACAGATTGTGAGACGAGGAGAGTGAACGAGACGCGTCGAGACAAAAAGAGATAATGTGATGAACTACTATATAGAGTGAGCATGAATGTGTGGAGCAACAGTGATGAGAAAAAGTGAGATTGGGCGAAGATAACGAGAGACCCCTCTTGCCTCTCTGACATTCCAGATGCAATATTTCCAGTTCTGCACTATATTATGTCCTATAAACTTATACTATAAACACATATACAGCGACTATCCCTTTAACGCTATTCCTACCACAACCGGTCAAATGACCGTTTTTAAAATTTCGATCAGAATTTCATAGATACAATGTAATTGAATCGCCTTTAAACTTTAGACTTTTCCTCAAATATACGTATAATACATTTTTCAATATTCACTTCTTTCTTCATTGTTTATTTTCTGAGAAAAATTTGTAGTCGGTAGGAATAGTGTTAAATCGTACACCGAGCGATTCGATGGATTTTCTTTTATAAAACCTGAAAATGAAAACATGATTGAAAATCACATATCAACATGCAGTTTAATGTTTCTTTATTTGACATGCTACAAAAATGTTATAAAAATTTTAATAATATTTAATACATTGTGTTGGTATGTCGAATCTATCGAATCGCTGAGTGTAGGCTTTTAAGTGATAGTCACTGTATGTATTCATATTATACAGAGGTGAAAACTTTATGGGTATAATAAACTTCGGTGTTGACCACGTGCAGCAAATGTGCAAGGTACTATTTTAACCAGAGAAATTATTTCATTTTCAAACAAATACCATGCAATATACAGGATCATAAATTCTTCACAAAACAAATTTGCTTAATATCTAATTAAGATATTAAGTACTGCCTTGTAAGTTCAACGGGTAATAAAATAATACATGGAAAGGTTTCTTGCTTATCATATGAGTGATCGTTAAAATTATACGGTCATTAATGCAGTAACACAGAAATTAGTCACAGTTAGATTGAAATAATATTCCTTGTTTTTGAATGACTTCATGCATTTTACGAGCTATTTAATAAGAAAATTCAACAAAAAACTCATTGATCCCCATTTAAAAGAAAGGATGTTTTTTCACGCACGCTTTCTTTCCTGTGCATGTTATTAAACGAACTCTCTGGGTATTTTAGCATAACCGAGTTCTATATATCGGTCACTGACCTACATTGAAAACGATCATGATCTTTGTTATTCCAAAATTTCAATCAATGTTGCTTCTACTGTTTTATAAACAAAGAAACTGTTCTCGTATTTCTCAACTATCTTTTCTTATTTTATATTATTTCTTAATCTGTTCAACGTTTGCAGTTTTATTTAAAATATTATGTTAAAATTATGTTGCAATTTTATTTTTAAATTACAACATAACCTTGAAAAATTACAGCACAACCTAAGGAAGTAACGTTTATTTAGGCATCGGTTTCTCTGCCTGCTGTGTGGGAAGTAGTTCTTGTTTGTGCGACCAGGGAGAGACATTCACATCATACCGGATAACGTGTAACATAAGATAATTATTACGTAGGCTCGTGACATTCAGCTCTGAATGTGACCGCATTGTTGATTCAACTGTATAGTCACATTCATTGCATGCGTCTTGCATTGCACAATTGACCAGTTTCAAAGTGATAGCTGATAGCTTTTTGGTGCAGAAAATAAAAAGGAATTGAAAGAGAAAAACGAAACAGAGAACACCTGTATCTAGGTCTATAATTTTTAACTTGTAAAACTGTTATTATTAACACTTAGCCGACCGAATGGGGAGATCTCCCATTTTTTCTTCGACAAAACGCTGCAATTGATTCTATTTACTTTTGTTATTAGTTAGCCTTAAACCAATACTGTTCATAAATTCTCTAAAGTACAATTTTTAATAAATTCAATACTAGCTCAGGATCAACTAATAACAAAAGTAAATAGAATCAGTGGCACCGCTTTGTTGAGGAAAAAATGGAAGATCTCCCCATTCGATCGGCTAAGTGTTAAATGCTTTCATAATCAGTTCTACTGTAGACTGGTACAAAACTCTTTGGGGCACGATGGAATTAATAATGTTCCACCTTTCCGGTGCACGGTAATGCATGGTGGGACATTTTTAGATCGACCAGGAAATATTGCAATAGCTGCATGCGCATAGGTTTATATTTAGTCTTACTTACGTAAAGCAGTTGATAATACCATAAGAAAATGTTATAAATATGTTTGCTAGTGTTGGCAAATTTCAACATGTCAGTACTTTGTTAATAAAGATATACCAATTCTGTTTAATCCAAAACGCAACAAAATTTGTCTATTTCAAAATGGGTCCATTTATTCTCTGAAATCCTGTGCCTCAAAGAGAATAAATATTTGACTACTGTACACCGCTGGTAAGAATGGACCTAGGACGGTACAGAGGCAAGAAGGGTCAGTCGCTCGCTTCACCTGTTCCCACTTCTGACACTTCCGAAACTTTCAGACGCGGCACACGCCAGCATAGTAGTAAGATTTGGATGATATTTTCAGGAAGCGCGAAGAAGTTATATTAATCGTTTGCGTACCAGAGGGTTTTCAAAAAACACGATCGAAAAACGTCAAGGAGCGCGATCGCTCTCTTTCAATTATAGTGGCTCCAAAAAGTATTCGTACACTATGTCACAAACAAATTCGTTTAACCCTGAAATTCTGAGTCTGATAGAAGTATTTGATAAAACTTGGTGGGTATGTAGATCGTAATAGTATACGTATGAATTAATCTCTTCTTTTTATCTAAATGCCATTTTAAAGGGATGAAACCAGTGTCGAAGTTTCTGAGTTTTCTCTCATTTTTTAAAGATAACTTTGTAATGGTACTTGATGAAGCAAAACCTTTCAAATAGAAAATGTTTAAATTTTGATACTCTATTGCCCCGTCATAAAAAAAGACCACAGAAAAGCTTGTACTCAAAGCGTGAAAAATCGCTGAAACTTTGAAATTCGTTATCAGCCCCCTTAAAAGATATTTTGCCGCCAAAAAAAATTGCTCCACGCAGGATGCACTATGCTCTGTACACGCATAAAGTTTCATTGAAATCAGAATTTCAGAAGTAGATGAATTTTCTTATAATACAGTGTACGAATACTTTTTGGAGCCACTGTATACGTCGAAAAAATCCGAGGAGCGCGACAGCGCTCCTTCGATTATGTGTCGAAATATTATTTGTTCTTCTTCAAATTTTTCATATTTTTAATTTCTGACTTATTGTTTTATGAAATACTATTATATATGTATTATATACTAGTATTCTGTACTATTATTTATATATTATACACTAGTATTATGTACTATTATTTATATATTATACACTAGTATTATGTACTATTATTTATATATTATATATATATTATATAAATTGTGTTCTCGACAGGAAATCGGAAGAACGCGAAAGTGGCACGTGGTACGGAAACGGTTAATGTTTTGCACTCGAGAGGTGATTGTTAACCGTCTAATCATACTAACTTCAAAAATTTTCAAATTCGAAATATTTACTAAGATTCGCCTATATTAAACGTCATTTAGTTTAGTTAGGTGATATACTAAAATTTACATGTATGACTATTTAACCTTTGAGTCTGACTAATAAACAAACTAACTAAAGCCCGAAAATTTGCGAAACTATCATTTGATGACTACCAACCACCTCTCGAACGCAAGTGATTAATAGTTGACGCTTTAAATCCATGCCTATGTCAGTGTATATCAATCGTCTCTCGCCATCGATCTATCCTACTCAGTTTTAAAGCGTTCCGTTTGCTTTCTTCGTTATGCAGTCATTTAGACCAAGTAGACCATTTAGTAGATATGACCAATTCGGCCAACAACAAAAGTAACAAAAAAAATATTCTATTTTTGTGTAAGTAGGTTTCCTTATTTCGCTGTGACCAATCGGACCTACATTCTTTCCAGGTCCAAACTTACGAGCGACACACAGTACATATGCATACATATCTACATAAGTTAATGACACATGCTAAAATACAACGAGTATTTTAAAAATTGTATAAATGCTGCAGCAAAAACTGTTCTTAGACATCCTTCTATAGAAACGGTGTGGGTGGACCTGTTCTGTTTACTATTATTAAATAGTTTCCATCGGTAACTTTTACTTTCTTTATCATACTGCTGAACTTAGAGACTGTACGATAAGTTTTTCCAATTTTAATTTATATTTAAGATTTCAAGATTGTACATTAATTTGAGAACTAAACAAAAGATTTGGAAATAGGATTCTAATCAGACCGTTCAAGAAACTTTCTTTACAGATGTACAGTGACTATACAAAATATTTGAATATATTTTTATTTGTCAGTTCCCATATATAAATCAAATTTAATATTTGATTCTATTCATACACTAATATAACTTTGACTTCTATTGTTTATATATAGCATAAATATGTTTAAATGAATTCCATATATAATTAAAAAAGACATATACACATATGTACATACATTTAATTTTTTAAATTTTCTCGTTTTAACAGCAACCAGCAAGACAAGAAATCGAGCAACGAGTTGGAGTTTCTTGTGTTTCTGGGGGTCCCGTATTTTGCAGAGTGAGCCTTGATAGAGGTGGATATGTTCCCGGTGAAACTATCGGCATTTCAGCGACAGTTAGTAATCGGAGCAAAGTACGTATCATGTTTCGATTCGATGGCTGACCAAAAGAATTTCTATCGTGGAAACGGTTTCAGCATAATATGATACTATCACATATCTTTTAAGAAAGTTTATCTTAACCATATTAAATTTGTCAAGTGGAAAAAATATAGAGAACAAATTTTAAAGTCTTTTGAACCTTCTTATGCATATTGGTATGTTATTACTGAACAAAATAAGATATAACAAAATTATATAATATCAATTATTCATATATCTGTTCTTAAATAAAATATGGTTAAGATTAGATTTCAAGATTGGGTATCGATCACAACCTTTTACTTTAATCTGAAATCTTATAAATAGCTTTCTATAAGTAACTTGGTTGATGTCAGTATAACACAATACCATAGAAGTATTAAAATACAATGATAAACAAATGATAAGTATGTAATTCCCAATTAAATCGTATTATGTTACAAAAATTAGCTACAAAACATCTCGGATTATCACTAAAAGTATAAAAATTATAAATAAATATCTGATTTTAATTGAAGAACATAAAATAATATTACGGTAAAGTTATACAACAATTATCAATGTAACTCAATGATATAATTATGAATATAATCATATTAATATAATAATAATAAATATCATCATTACAAGTAATATACTGAAATTGCTTCAATAATAATACTGCCACTATTCTTATACCGTGTGCAGGTGACGCAAGTTTCACGATTAAGTATACATTGAAGATTGAAATGATTCAACAGGTGACGATGAAATCAACTAAAGCATCCTTGACCGAAACAATCCAGTACCTGTGCCGCGGTAAAGTGCTTGCAAGCGAAACAAGAGAGTTGGCAAGTGTGTCTAGGGGAAAAATCCGTCCTGGTGAAGGCGAGGAATGGTTGAACGAACAAATGTACGTTCCCCCTTTGCCGCCCACCAATTTGCGAGGGTGTCACCTTATCAATGTACTTTATCATGTTTACGTGAGTAAAAGTCTTTTTTTATTAATAAAATGTTATTTGTTATCCCTTGTCTAATGAAGTGCGAGTCCGTTTTAGCCGCATGAATTGTTTAGATCACAATTATGAATTGCTATACATATACACAAAAGAATTTAAATAGGTAAAAGGGCAGTAAAATGAGTATAGAATATATTCCTGCTGATGTATTCCATTATATAATATATAGTCCATTATTAGATTTTTGGAAAACAAGTTAGAGAAGTTCCTCCCTGGCTATAAATAATATCATTTGGATAACTATAAAACCTGATTTTACGATACAGACTAATATAAAATAACAATGTAATTGAAATATAAAAGCAGAAAAAAGAAAACGACTATAACTACTTAGTTCTGGTCATTTCAAAATAATCCATGAATTATTTTTAGAACTAAAAATGTTTAAAATGTAATTTAGAAAAACATTTTTAATTGAAGCAGTCATCAAATCATAAAATAACAGTTTTATTGATATTTGTGGAGTAATTGTTTATATTCTATTATGTTACAGTTTGTAATAAGTCCGAAGAGTTTAGACAAAGAGATCAAACTACAGATACCAATCGTTTTAGCCACTTACCCTTTACGACAAGAAGGTGCCCCAGCGGGAACCGCACCATCGAAAAGAGGAGCACATTATCCGTCAACGTTGCCCATATTCCGACCATGGCTGGACGATAAAGCTTTCGAGATACAGGAGTGAAGGTTTAATTAACTTTCACCGACGACCTTAATATGCAAATATAAAAGATCCTGACATAAATCACTTTGGAAATAACAATAAGAATCATATTAAACATTTAAGAAAATGTTCTGGATTTATAAAACAGTTAATACGCTTATAACAGTACTCATCTCGAACTAAACATAACTAAATGTTTGTTTAACTGAACAGAAAATATCTAATTGACGAAAACTAAAAGTATTTATTAATAACAGACAATGACATTATTATTACAATGCATTCTTAAATATTTTTTAACTAAATTTGAAAAGTATTTTTTAGAAAAAAACTGCATAAATGCAGATTAAACAGCTTAAGTTACTATATCAATTTTGTTAATATTTTGTAAATGTATATGGAAGGTTAAAAATATTTACAGTATTTTAATGCGTAAAAAATATTGTAAATATCTTTTATGAAAAAATAGGTGTATATTAAAAAGTCAATATACGTATACACCGAAAAAATGAATTTGTTAGAATCTTCGTTGCTATATATTTAATTACTAGAAATAATATCATTAACAAATTAATTTTATGGCATAATAATTGTATAAAGTTATTCTTTTATTGTATAAATTAATTGAACATGTTTATATTGACATGATTGCCATATTTATGTACAGTAAATATGACTTATCAAAAACAAGAGAGTATGATATTTTATACATTAAAAAATAGCTATCATGACAGTAAAAGATGAAAAATGCGTTAATAATAAATTATTTCTACTTTCAAGTTCCCATTTCTCCTTTTAATTTTTCCAAAACCTTTTCGATTGTAGTACCAGATACTATCACAACTTTTTGTCGACTTTTGAAACCCTATAAACGAAATTAAAAATTATTTAAAATGAAATTTAAAAAATGATTTAATTAATAGCTATTAAACGAACTTTGTCTAACGATATTTCGGATTTTCTCATTCCCAAAACGGAAGATAAGTATTTCAGGAGTTCCGTATTTGCTTCACCTTCAACTGGAGGTGCGCATATTGCGATACCCACTGCATCTTCAGAAATATCTGCAATGGAATTTATACTTTCACGTATATTACTTTATATCCCATTTTTAATTTTGCAAAAATTACGTTATCACCTGTTATGTTATTATGTTTTGCACCAGGTTTAGCTTGTACCTTTATAGTAACATTTCCATCTTTATTTACATTTATTGGCCCTTTAGGTTCCTACCAAATTGATCTACTATTGTGAAAATAGTAAAATATATGATGCAAATTTATATTCTGGTTACGTTCATAACCAAAACATACATGGGCATCATTAATTACATGTTGTCTGTATTATTAAAAAGAATAATTGTGATCGTATTTTGTTCTTTTTAACTGAAGGACTATTACATTTGAAAAAGTTATCTTTTAAAGAATATCTAGTAAGTTGTAAATATCATGTTGCCATTCGTGAATTCACAAGCGACACCTAGTAGTATTAAATATAAGTGGAAGCTGTATCATAGAAAATGTCATGTTATTTTCTTAATAGATGATCAAATCTCGATCAGGTTTCGAATATTAATTCTTGTAACAAGAGTGGGTAAGCTACGATTTGTACTATTTACTGACCTCGTTAACTGTAGGTTTTTGATTTTTTCCAGCCTTCTTTGATGCTTGTTTCGACATTTCGCGAGTATTCGTACAATATTGCAAAATTTTTCTGCTCAAGCATGTATTTTTCCAATACCACGTCATTTATAAATTGTAAATCACTCGCACCATATTTTGGATTTAGGTAGCTGTAATTGAAGATGATTTTAATGATTCTTTAACCTCAACAGCTTAAACTGACTGATACGTCTGCGCACGTGTAACAGTACTACCAACTATCATCATAGTAAAATACCATGTTCCCACGAATTATTAAAATATTTGATATTTTTTATTCGTGATAGTATTGTAAATGTAACAATATTTTGTATGTATCTTTATAATTAAATGTATCACAAGAAAAAATTTATGAATGAATTTTGAAATCATATATTTAGGTCAAAATGCCTAAAAAATTCGTTGGTGAAAACAGCAAAGCTGTTGCTGCTCGAGCAAGAAAAGCGGCAGCAAAAGAGGCTGAAAATACAAAAAAAGCACTTGAAGCGGAAGAAAAAGCTTGGAAAGATGATGATAAACAATTGTTGAAGAAAAAACAGAAACAGGTATTTTAATTATATTTTTTAAATTTTATCAGCTATCGGATTTATTTGTTTAATACCTTAAAATTCATTTTGTAGGAAGAATTTGAAAAGAAACGTCAACAACAATTAGAAAAGAAAGCAGAAGTAAAAGCTATGCTTGAAAAGGAAATGGCAACTATAAAAATAGGTGGTAAGCAACCTGCAGCTAAAGTAACCAGAGCAGAAATAGTTGCTGTAACAGAAAAAAGAAATCAGGTGGCAATGAAAAAGAAAGAGGAAGAGAAACCAATTGAAGAGAATCTGAATAGGATAATAATTGAAGGTGAAACCGCTCATAACATAGATGAAGCTTTATCTGTTTTGGGGTAGGATTAATTGCTAATTTAACTTTTCAAATAAAAGCTATTACTTTATACTATTAATATTACACAATTTTTGTTATAGTACAAAAGATCCAGAGGTTGATCGTCATCCAGAAAAACGTGTAAAGGCTGCATATGCTAGCTTTGAGGAAAGGATGATGCCTATTATTAAGGAGCAAAATCCTACACTGAGGTTAAGTCAATTAAAACAAATATTGAAGAAAGAATGGATGAAATCCCCAGAAAATCCACTAAATCAAAAATTACTTCTAAATCGTTGATATTAAGCGGTAACCAATAACATAAATATGCATACGACTGATTAGACGGTTCAAAGGAATACATGAAACAAGACTTATAAATGTAATCATTAATGAATTAAATATCTGTACACAATTTTATTGTAAACGAATAAGTTATACTCCGGTAGAATACATAAAGTAACATTGTATAAATCATCTTTGGTATAACTTATGCGCTACTATATAGCCTCTACATTGTATTTTACAATTTCATTTAGAAACTAACCTTCATTAAGTCTCCGTAAATTCGAACAGAACAGCTTAACAATCATGTAAATGTTTTGGCACAATTACTATGCAGACTTATACAACTGTACAAATGTCAGTATCTTATTAATTATTTTTCGGATTTTATAACATAGACAAAAGTTCATATAAAAATAGTTATATAAAAAATTGGTTACTTCATTACAATTATATAAAATAGTACTCTATACAAATGAATTTTCACCAGTGTAGAATTGAGATTATGTACAGTAGATCTGAACCTTTGTCTCGGTGCATTAAATTCGCCAAAGCAAATTAAAGCACAAGGCACTATAATTTTTTGTTCTTTTTTATCGTGTACAATAAGTGAAATACCCGTACAAAGAACTTGATTTAAATATACTCTTACTATATAATAACATATGGTCCACGAATTGTCTTTTATAAGAACATATTTATGTATTTATTTTATCGCTACCATTTCTTGTTTTTCCACAAGTCTATGAAACAGTGTATCATGTGATTTACTTGCTCCGGGCAATCAGTCATAGGAGTGTGGCCGGCAGTCGGAATCGCTTCGAGGAAAGCTTTCATCATGGTCTAAAATAAATATATATACATAACAATTACAATTAATACACTCAAAATGAAACAATTATTTTTAAATTACGCGTTTCCTAAAAACCTTAAAGCTCTAAAATATCTTCTGCAATCAAAGATAATCTAATAGTACTTTATATTAATTAATAATATTATTGAGAAAAATTTTAGTATAAATTATAGTAAGTAATTAATTATAAAAGGATTATGTATTTGTTTAATGGAAATTATATTTCGGGACGTGCTTTTCTTGTAATATTATTATGAAGATCAAACTATCCACAGTTGTCCTTTGAAGTATGCAGTTTCAACTGTACATGTTTTTCTCGCGGTCATTTAAGATGCAACTTCAAATAATCGCAGTGACAGATCGTCATATTTTCTGTTCTATACTGTTATTAGCGTACCCATTTTTGAAAAATGTAAATATACATATGATTTTCTGAATAACACTTTCTTCTCATTAACCGTTGCGTACCACGAGCCGCTTACACCCTCTTCCGATTTTCTGTCGCGAAAACCCAGCGCATTTGACCGATACAGACAACTGACAGCATACTTACAATTTGCCAAAATGCGTTCAACCTTTCAGATTTCAACCTATTATATATATAATATATAATAGTATTTCATAGAACAATAAGTCAGAAATTAAAAATATGAAAAATTTGAAGAACAAATAATATTTCGACACATAATCAAAGAAGCACTTTCGCGCTCCTTGGCGTTTTCGACCCTGTTTTTTGAAAACCCTCTGGTACGCAAACGGTTAACTTTCATATTAAATTCGAGATGTACATTTTATATTAAATTCTACATGTACATACAGCATAATATCTAAATAAAGCTTTTGGTCAACAGTGTGTAACTGCATATGTAATAAAGATTTGACGAAGGAACGGGAAAGAAAGTTTCAAAATTACGTGGATTTTCAGTTCCACAATATGTCAACGTCTCGAATCATCTCGTACTTCGAGGGTAACTGTACTTTGGAGAAAGAATAGTATTAAAAATAGATGAATTTTAAAATATATATGGATTGAAAAACTTTTATGGTGTAATTTTACATGTTCCAAGAAATAAGAAATTAATCATCATTTATAGGAGAAGTGATGGAAAAAAATTATAATTTTAATATATTTTTATAATTTTTCCATTAATTTTCGGATAGACGATTATTGATTTCTGATTTTTTACACCTCGATTAGATCAATCAGGTGAACAAGGTTTTAAAGCGCGCAGAATTGTGCGGTAGAAGAAGTTTTTAATCAGGAAGAATTTCAAAATTCGCCCATTTTAAACATCATCTTTCAAAATCTTCATAAAAATACATTGGTTACACGCTTATATGGTTCTTATAGCCTACCTCGAAATAAACAACGTACCCTTTCCATTTGGCATTCCTGTACAAGCGACACTTTATTGTCCCTTAGACCATGTATGAGAAGCGTCGGTGTGCATATCCTTCTGTGGAACACGTAATCTCCTTCCGGCCAGACCATGCCGTCCAAAACGTATTTCATGTGCGAAGGCCATTGTTCTCGTGGCTCGGGGCCGCAATAAGGGTGTTGACGCCCCCTTGCGGAATATAATATATCCCTGTGAAGTCCACACATTAAAAAAGGCGCTAGAATCGCTCTGAGGCAACAATGGCCAGCACTTTCGGTACTGGGAGCTGCTAAAGGTGTTGGACCACCTCCGGATATCAGGACTAGTTGATGGATACTACTGTCATATTTGCAGGCTAAAGCAGCTGCAAGACTGCATCTGAAATCAATACAAAATAATGCATTTGTTATTTTATTACGCTTTGCTTTTAATGAATTGGTATGTTTTCTTTAACTTGATCTTGAACAATAAGGTTTAGTGTATTATTTTTGTAAAAGCTACATTTAACTACGACATTATTTTATACTGTATGTTATACTGTATTATATACATCATTTGAAATATGTTTAGAAATTAATTAAAATAAAAATTGCAATCTTTAAAATTATGAGTAAAACTAAATTCATATTCGATTAAAATAACATCAATCTTTGAACTACTGTAATTGTAATAAGAGGATATAACAACAGTCATTGTAAAGTCATTTTAAATGACAAACACTCCTCTTTTTTACATTCTAAAGTTAAACTTTCTTAAAAATTATCTTATATGAGGAAACAATTAAAAAAATAAAGATAATTTTTTTTCGTCAATTTACTGTACTTTATAAGAGGAATAGTTTTACAAAAATTACTAGTTAACCTTTAATAGAATTCAATACATCGTTAATATACGGTAAAATAAAATTAGGAAAAGTTATATATGAATTTTTAAGAAGTCACTGTGAAGAGGACGTTCCGATCTTCAAATTCACTGTAATGCTGGTTGCAAAAAAAAATTTTCTATTAACCTAGAACCGTTTGAATTTTTTCATTTTTTTGGAAAAAACTATTTTCATTTTTTTCAGCCGTTTCCTAGTGTAAGAGGATTTCCAAGGGAATTCTACTTATGGATGTAAAAGAGGGAGGTTGACCTTTTAAAATGGCCCGACACAAATTGTTGCATGACCTTTTTACAAAAAGATTGACACTGTTTTATGGATCCAGTTTTGCTCCCACTTTACGTTTTAAAAAGAATATTTTTAATTAATTTCGTATTGTTAAGTTTGGCCAAAACATTTTTGTTAGAGGTTGTACCATTGGCATGTTAGATTGTTTAAGGAGATTAATTTGGTATAACCTATAATTTTACACTGTAAGAGTTACAAAAGTTTTTAAGACAAAAGTACAATATAAAACATAATTTCATGATTTATAGATGCAATTGATGAGGTCCTTTTAATTGTTAACCTAGTAGTATCCTACTTATTAATTAACAAAAAAGTAATTTCATTCACAATATAATTTGCATGAATTTAATTAATTTATTCTCATCAAATATTTTGAGGTTCCAATTTTATCCTTTTAATGTACACCTATCTTTTCATTTTACTAAGGCTAAACAAAACTTAAATGATACTCAACATTTTCATGCAGATTTTAGAAATCTGATTTAATTTATGCGCGTTCCAACTCTTTTCCCTATATGTTTAATTCATACTAGTTGTCCGCTACACGCATATTAAGATGTTAACTGATTGCTGCAATCGGTGTAGGATATAAGTGCTAATTTTTGCAATTAAACCAAGAAATGACTATTGATCCATTCGTGATTCGTGAACTTAGCCATCGGCCTACATATCATGTTGCAATGTCTCGTGAAGGATTAATAGAATTCGCCTCGTTATTACAATATCGTCTTGTGTAGGACGTAACTGCCAGCTGATGGTGAACGACCCATATTTATCAACAATTTGTACAATGAAAACTGGAAATCTTTCGTGAGATACTTATTATATATGTGCCGGTAATTACCGTTTCGTAATTACAAAAGTCGACTAACAAATAGTACAATTATTCCTACTCGTATTCGTACACTATACGGACGTTTAACATAAATGAAAAATATATTACTTATTAATAATTTTTATTTATTTCTATCAAATATCGAATATTATATTACACTACTTTTACCTAAAAAATAACTTTATTAAAAACATTAAAAAAGCGGATAGAATGTAACTAACCATAAAAGCTAGTCTCAGTCATATTCGTACCTACTAAAATTAAACAAACATGTATTATAAAATGCATTAAATTAATATTTTTTTACCTTTCTGTCTAATTATTTACATCAATCAATTCGGCATGGATTTAACTAATTTTTCTGTTATATTGTTAGTAATATTATACCATCCGATTTTTACATAATTAATGATTGAAAATTAAAACTGCTTTGTATACATTATCTTTACATTTATATCAAACGCTAATACAGCCTATAAATACGAGTAGGAGTAACTATATTTCTACAAAATTACTTTCTTACGAATGTAAAATCTTGTAGGTGGATTATAGAAGAATTATTTATTGAAATCTTAAATGATTTCAATAACTTCAGTTTATTGAAATCTTTGATTTATACCAGTAGGCTGCAGATTTTTATGCATTCATAAAAAATTTAAATATACAAAAAGGTACAAAACTTATAAAATATTCAGAGTAGGATAGACGTTATAATATTTAAAGAATGCAGCAAATCTTAATTTAGATTTTCTTATTTTATTATAATTTTTTTAAATTATATTATGATATTCTTATTATTATCTTTTTTTTAACTGTATTTACAAACGTATGAATTTGTATAAAAATCTTCACTCTATATAACATCTTCATAATCAGTCGCATAGTTATAATAGTAGCTTTAATTTAGTAAAGCAACTATAGATAAAAAGCAGAACAAAATCGTGTTCGCGTATCCTAATGAAACCCCAATTTTGTATGAATCTCTGACATGGACCATCTTGCATATTTAGAAGTAATGTTTAAATAAGATATACATGATACACTGGCCATATGTTGCAACCTTTTTCCTTTTTCTTCTCCCTCTCCCTTTCCTACCCCTTCTTCCTTTCGCTGGTCGACCATTTTGTTGCGTAAAAAATGTAAATATGAGAATCAAGCGTGGATGACTATCCTTCAGTTTCAAAAGCGAACTGATACGGATCAAGAGGTGTGCAATAATGCCGCACAGTCTTTGCAATTCAAATGATCATGTTTCAGCTCGTTGTGCATTAGTTTCAGTATTGATGTTAAAGGAAAGCCGGTGCTGTTGAATAAGGTTAAAATTAAAATCGATATATTTCGGTTATGAATTATTAGAATAGTATAGAATTAATTTCATCATAAATGGATAACGGATTAATTATATTTTTAATTGTTTCTTGCATATAGATTGAAATGTTCCATGATGTACATTCCTTTCACTACTGTATTTGATTTATAATAAAAGATTCAAAAATAAAATATCTTTTTATCTTAATAAATTTGTTCTTGAAGATGTTAAACAGTATTTAATTAAATAACATAATCATATTGAATAGTTCAAATTTCCTGGAAAGCTAAAAATGTAAAACAGTTATTGGAACTGTCATCCAAAGGTTAATTTTCAATAGAAATGGAACTTAAAATTTTCATGTAGCCCCTAATAAAATTACAACTCTTTTGTATTGATGTTTCTTTCAGACTATTTGTTTCAATACCAAAAACATGTGCATTTGTCGCCTAATGGAATTTATTATATGTCTTGTATCTCTTTCCCACCAACTTGTATATATCACAGTACGAACCAAACCGCAATTTTCTTCGTGAAAAAACGAATATGACAAAAAAACGTTTAAGCATTAAGATACGAGGTACAGGACAAGAACTGTTGGAACGTTCATTCGAAAGGGATGTAAAAATCAATCGATTACTCTGGTGAATTTGAAGAACTCGAGGAACGCGGATTAAATGCGCATTCAGGTTCACCCATTAGCCGTTTTGTCGGTTGAACGCGTGCAGCGGATCGCGCGCATGCGCACAATACGATTCGAACGTCAGGGAATTTGTAATCTTCAGATATCGGATAAGCCCCAAGTCTCTCGCGTGTACTCTGTAATTACGATACACCAGCTGCTTTTAAATGATCAAAGATAAGTAGCACGATTACGGTCAAGTTTCTACTAGTTACGTTTAAATAATTTTATAATGGCGATGAACTTTAATCGCATACTTTTCTTTTGGAGCAGATCTGGGAAAAATTGATTTAAAACAAGGATAAAATATATCAATTTGAAGAAATTCATTATTCAATATACTGAACATCTGTAAGTTGTCATATTAAAGAGCTTCAAAGGTATTCTTAGGTAAATCCAAGGTAGGTTTCAATTTCTGTAACAACTATTTTCAATACAATATTTTCACATAAAACTACACATTTGTATGAAATTATAATTATCTACTGATCCTTTGTAAATCTCTATACCGAGATATACATACTATTATACTATATAATAATAAATCTTTCTTCTGAAAAATATAAATTTACTTTTAATGTGGTCTGCAAAGGATTAAGATAAATGAGAGATGGTATTTATAAATGGTTTAGAAGGATAAAAAAATGTTATTGAAGATGAATGAAACAAACTGAATGGTACTCAATGCATGACTTACATCATGACTTGAAAAAGTTTGTTCTTATGATTCCGTATATTATACTTCTCTTTTATTTGAATTATTTTATTGGGTTCTGTAGTTGCTCGTAAGAATTCTTTTAAAATTACTAAATTATTATTAGATGAAATGTTTAACCCTGTTACTGTCCCTGAATTGGAAGACATTCCTATTAATAACAACTTTACAATCTGCCAGAATTCATAACATTTTACTGAAAGGAAATTTATATATTAAATCTACCATAAAAATTAGAATACAAGGATTAGCAATATAAAACTATAAAAGAAAAAGAAAAAAGGATAATTACAAAGAAAAGAAATAGGTAAATGGTTATAATTAAAGGATCTTTCTTTTATGTATAATGTACAGTAATTTTTTAATTGAATCCAGTTGCAAACAATTCTATAAATATCTCTTTTAGATTTGGCTTTGCTCATTATTTTAAGTTTTAGAAATTTAGAATAAAGCTAATAAAAAAAATAAAAGTAATCAAATAAACGTGTAAATATATAAATTGTGTTCGAAAGAAATCATTTAAAGAGAGTTGATGTATCAAAACACTGCACAACTGATATTTCGAATTGGGGAATAAAATTAAAGGTTGAAACTTGCTATTCGATTACAAAAACGTATCTTCATTAAAATGATAATGGCAAAGTTGTTAAAGGTGTTATAAAGACTGATGATTCTGGCCATGAAATGATTTCATAATACATGAATGCACGCAACAATTGTCTGCTATTCAGGGTCATAAATGTGAAACTGCCTATGTATCGTAATTATAGAGACTAAGAAGAGTATCATCTAACTTGTAATTGACACTATAATAGATAAACTTTTCAATTTTTAAGTAATCACAGTAAGTAATAAACAGAATAAACTTCCTCCTTCCTTAAAAACGGTTCTAACTAAAACAATATTCTATATGATTTATAATTCATGCTTAATTTAGATTTAAGAAGATTTCTTAAGGAAATTTACCAGCAAAAAATTACAATTGAACAAAATAAAAGAAATAATTACCCATAATTGTGAGCCACCAGAACACACTTTTGGCCAGGCCTGAACGCATAATGGCACAGTACAGTGTCCAAATCTTTCAGTAGCTTGTTAAAATGGTAATCCCTGGATCGACTAGGGGCCGAGCTCATCCCGTGTCCCAGCATTTCAGGAGCGATGCAAGGATAGCCCAAAGCAGAGAAATATTCAAGCTGGTGCTCGAAGATCTCCGCGGATGATCCGAAACCGTGCAAGAATACGATCATCGGTTTTCGGTTTTTCCTGAAAACGATCCCATCGCATGGATTTTCTTCGTAGCCCGCTAACGCGTGCTCCTCAATATTCGGCCACGTCTTCCTGTAATCCTCTAGTTCAATGAATGACGTTGCCTCTTTTTTCAGCTCGAACGTTCCCATTTTCTCGTTCCAGCTGGTCTTCTCCAAAGTGCACCGATCAGGCTCGTCGTTAGCCGAGCTCGTGCACAACTTTTTCCGTAGCTTCGCGATCGCGTTAACCTTTCTCGCAGGCCTGAAGGACGGCTCATTGCCGTTGTCCGTGAATTCCAGTTGCAATTTCTCGAAACTGTGCTCGTTAACAGTTTCCTCAAACTCCTTCAGATTCATCGCGGGTTGCGCCGCGCTACTTTCGAGATTATCGGGCGAGATATCGATTCCTCCTGCGGCTTGGACGCTCGGATCCTCTTGCGACTCGCTCCTTTCCGCATGATTCTTTCCAACGACCTCCGATTTCTCGCTGCTCAGCTGCTCCCCGCTTCTCGAAACCGCCGTCTCCTCGTCCGCTCTCTTTGTCGGTTGACCCTGAGCGGGATCGTTCTCCTGGCCACCTGTGCTCCTCAAATCCTCCCAACTGTTCTTCAGCCCAGTTCTACCCAATTTCTCGTCTATGATCCTCAATAAGGACTGCTCTAGACTCGGCTCCTGATCCGGCTGAAACTCGATCGTTTCCACGCTGTTTATCCCGGAATCGGTGCAATCCAGTTGTTCCAGAGTCACCTCCATGCCGATAGGACGTCGTAGATAGAACTCGAGCGAGTCAGGATCGTTCGTCGAGCCGATGAAGCCGCGGTTCACGTAGCCCTCGTTGCTGCTTTTCTCCATCGCCGATTCTTTCTCGCTCGCCTCGAATCTTTGCGGTTGGAACGAGAAGCTGATCTCGTTGAACGATTCCTCATTATTACAAGATTGATCGTTTGCAGATTTCCTCTCGTTCGACTCTTCCTTACTTATATCAGACGCAGTAACGTCATTTTCATGTTTAGAGCTTCTTACATCCTTCACTAGAGTGTTCTCCGCACCGGCGATGTACTTCACTGTGTCATCCAGTATCTCTTCGAGCAACACGTTGATATACTTCTCCAGATCCTTCACGATTTTATTTTTTATCGTTTGTTCCTCCACCTCTTGCTGCTCGCTCGTAACTGCTTCATTGTCAATGTTCGTTACCGAGACGTCGTTTTCTTTCTCCTCTACGTCGGTTGGTGTATTCTCACTTCCGGGAGCCTGAAGTTTCTGCAAATTCAGCGACACCCTTTGCTCGAGCTCCTCGATCGCCTGCTCGTTCTTCTCAGCCTCGCAAAGACTCGTTCTGATTCTGTTCAGCTCAGCAGAGATTATCTGCTCCTCGGCGGTGCTCACTCGTTTGGACTGTCGGAAGGAGCACCTGCAATTTCCGGATGAGTGAGGCCTCCTGGACCAACGGGTGAAGAAGTTGTCGACGATAGATTCCGGCCTCTCGTTGGTGTTCTCATAGTACAAGCCTCGTTTCAGGGTTGGCTTCAGCACTCTCAAGGTTCTACGTGGTCCCACGATGAAGAAATCGCAGTCAGGAAGCTCCACTTTGCCTGGACCCACTCGATTCCTGTTCTTCCAATACTCGAAGAATTTTGTGTACCAGGGTACCCCTGGCACTGCCTGTTCTCCCTCCGTGGCCATGTTTCAAATAGAAATCGGCGTTTTGTGCGATCATAAATGTTGCTCAAGTATTATTTTACGATAAAATTCGTGATTATTTGTAGGATTAATATTATTAATGTTCGTGGCAAGCTTCCTGCTTCCCGGGTTAAGCAGTCATCAGCTGCAACTTTCCAACAGGTTATAAGCAGCCTGTTCCTGTCTGCTCCGACTCACTGTGCTGTTTTCGTTTTGTAAATAAAGTGTTCCTACTTCTTGAAATCTACACAAATCACCATATTCAACTTACATAAAAATAGAACATTGCAGTCTCCTTTGTAATTTTCCTAACTTATGAATCATCATATGGTACAAGGAATACTGATCTAAAAAATATTTTATTGTCCTTTTTTAAACGAATCTTCTATCCACTCTATAAAGACTTGTATAAAAATAAAGCACTTGAGTTTCCTCTGCGATTTTCCTCATTTACTTTAAAAATACTGATCTAAAAAATATTTTGTGCTTCTTTTAATGAATTTTTTATAAACTTTACAGAATTTTTGCGTTTGCTTCACACATCCATGCGTTTTTGTCAAACGTACAGAATAATTCATACATGTAAAAGTATCTTTCGTGTATCACTTTTCCTTCATATAATTTTATAGCTGCGCATCAGTTTGTTCTTCTTGGAAACTGAATCCTTGTTTGTGCAACGCCAATACTCCTAATGAATCTCGATCTCCGTTTTTCCTCCTCTTCCTCTAATATCAAGACCAGTTCGTGTTCTCTGTTAATATTCCTCGCTTCTAATAATTTCATTCAATTTTTCTTGCCGGTTTCATCGTTTCATGCGACTGTGCTGTCAGGCTTGCAACACTTTTGCGATTCCTGCATCGTAGCTCGGTCAGACACGATTTCTTCGCGAAAAATGAAAGTAACATTTCTCGTAGCTCCTTGGGTAGTTGAGTAGTTCACGGCTCGTTGATTTGTCGATGATCGTTCCACCATCAGCATGGCTAATTAGTATAGTTGATGTTTCCACCTATGGATAACAAGTTTAGTTAGATGACCGTCTACCATAATACTACCAGTGAATACTTTGTCCCGTAATAATAAGTACAAATGTCGGTACTTTAATTAACACTAGGTTTACGGGACCCGTCAATTTGACGGGTTTCAAACTTCGTGAGCAAAATTTGCAAAAACAATTACCACCATTCCTAACAATTTTGACTAACTTTTACTGATGGAACGATACAAGTCTATTTCCCTCTTAGTTCTGCAATTTTAAATTCTGTTCGAAATATACCTTACTCCTTAGTATATGTATATTGGAAATAGCTATATAAGAAGTGTCCGTAAATCTAGTGTTAACTCAGTGACTGTTTGAAAGAAAAATGTCATATGTTCCAATCAATTTTTTACAAAATTTAAATTCTGTTTTCTGACATATTAAATCTTACTACTTTCATTTATATTTAATTCTAGTATAATTTTTTAATATACAGGTTTTGTACTCCAAAGTCACCCTTTTGCAAATCAAGTGGCTTTTGTTCACACTTAATTTACTAAAGTAGCGAGCACAAAACAATTGGAAGTCGTGTTTTTACTTTTAGAATTTGATTGTACAGTAAATCCTTAAATTTAATTTTTACTAATTACTGAATGATAAAGAATATAAAAGATTAGAACAACGACATTAATATACGTTTATTTATTGTAATCCTTGCCTGTCCGGTTTAGGATGATTTCTGGTTTACATATACATTCTTATAACTATGCATATAAACATGATAAATGAACCTCTTTTTTATAACATTTTTTACTCACTCATATCTATCGTTATCTATTGTAGCAGTGTGTAATAAATTACTACTTATTACTACTCTCCTTATTAGCTATTATATTATATTATTATATTATTATCTTTTTATCTATTATCTATTATATTATTGCTCCCTTTTCTTTGGAATTCTCTTTAGCTGCTTGCTTTTCGCTTCCTTTGCTACTTGTATCGTCTATTCCTATTTCCATTCCTTACTTCTCATCTCTATTTCGCTCAGTCCTGTACCCTCTTTCTCAGCTATTTCCTTCAATCTTTCTCTGTCTATCCTTTTCATCATTGCTTGCCCTCCTCCGTTCTCACTTAAAAGTTCAAAGCATTTCTCATTTCTTCTCTCGTCGCTTCACACTTCTCGATCACATGTTTTATCGTTTCTTTCTCCTCCCTGCAGATTCTGCATAGTCTGTCCTCCCTTTCTTTCCAGTGTTGACTCTTTTTAATTGCATTCTCGCATCTGAATCTGGCCGCCACACTTCCCTCTCCTGTGTTCATCTTATCCTTTAGATGCTTTGCTTTTTCCTGCGTTACTATTCCCTTGTATTCTACGTTATATTTCGAGTCCTCAATTCTCCTCGTCCTTTTCTCATTCTCTTTCTCCTCTATTGTTTACCTTATCTTTGCCGTTATTCTTCCTGCTCTCTCCGCTTCCCATACCCTTCTCTCCATCATTACTTCATTTCTCAGCTATTCCAACTCTACTAAATATCTCGTTAACACCATTTCCAATAGTTTTTCGATCTTCATTCCATATTTTAACCTTGCCGTCTTTTTTTCTTTACTTTCAACGATAGCTGTTTGCATACTCTCCCGCTCCACGTTCCCCGTCTCTTTTAAATTTTTCCATCGTTCCTTTTCCCTCCTTTGCTCTTGTTCTGTTTCTCATTCCTACCCCCGCAATCTTAGTAGTCACCTTGTCGAACCTAGTCTCTTAATCCATCACTTTTTATAACATTATTATTGGAAATAGTGTTTAATATTGCTAAACAAAATACACTCTTATTTGAAATACTATAATACTTCATTATATAGCACGAGGAAGCTACAACTCTGACCTACCTCACGAGCTTTGTCATAAGACTGGCAAACGCAGTGGTCGAATTTCCTACGACCCCTTCCGGGTCCTTCAGCTCCTTTGTTCTGTTTCTTAACGTTTTCCTATTTTTTAAATTGCCAGATGTAGCTTGGGTTCTTCGAAGAAACCCTTCAGAAAGTACGTTAACCCTTTGCGCTCGTATGTCTCAGTGTATGCGACATCACAAGTTTTACCGTTGCACTCGTATGTCTCAGCGTATTGTGTATAAATAAATATTTTGTGGAATTCTCATATTTTTAATTTACAGCTAAGAAGGCTAATAACGTATTGGAAAAGTTTTGTTTTGATTGAATAAAAAAATAATTCCGAGTTGGCGGTAATTCATGGTCATATTAAATTCGAGTGCAAAGGGTTAAGAGAAAGCTGGTTTTCAATTAATTTTTGCTTCGTAATATTTCTGAATTCAATTTCTAATAATTGTTGTTTTTTCTTCGCTTCCCTCTTCACTTTTTTCCTTTTTTTCATCTTCCGCCTTTTGCACTTTATCCTTGCTACACTTTCACTTTCTCTTTTCCTGTACACCACTTCTAATCGTTTGATGTCTCTATCCTCTCTTTATACGCGTTTCAACACTCACGCCGTACAACCGGAAGTCCCTATTAATATACTTAAATTATATGGTAAGGAATAATATATTCTACGACACAGTCATTGGATTAACAGTTACGGCTTTTATCGCATATTTTCAGTGCGTACGTGATTCAGGAACTACATCATTATGTGGTTCTGGTAAGCGTGACATCAAGGAACGTGTTAATTACTTCGTGATCGATCATCGTGATCGTTAATCAGTCGTCTAAGTACAAGTAACGCTTTATTCCTCTCCTGCTTTTACAACATAGAATGGACAAAACTTTTTCGACAGAATTTCATTGGTCAGTTACTAATTGATACTAAAGGTAAATGTAAAAAGTTGTTAATCCTTTGCATTCCAAAGAAATATTTTAATATTTCCATCTGTCTATCATTTAAACATTAGAAGATCGATTTTTTAAATAGAAAATTAATTGTTTTTAATTTACTAATATTAGCTTACAGGAAATACCAAATTTTATGTTTTAAAGCTTCTTGCATTTTGAATTGCTAAATTGAATGCATTATATGTCAATAATACTCCCATTTTGAATGCATAGAATTAATAAATTAATGTGATCTATAATTACATTGAAACTTGTCAATAACTGATACACCAACTGACAATAATTTTCAGTAATACCTTTCTTCAAAACTGTTTTCCGTCATCTGTTCCGTTATTATTACTTCTTATTTTAAATGGAACAATTATAACGTTCATCGCTTCAATCTGGAAACTATGAGCCAATTATTACATGACAATTTAATGATGTTTAACATAACAAATGCATGAACGATGGATACCGGTGCAAGACAAAGGTGAAATAGAAGAACAAACTCCGCAAAATATAATTCTCATTATTCCGTTAATAGGAATTGTGTATTAATACGGTACGCTTTGAATTTATGAATATATAAATAATAAGTAAGGGGAAAATAGTTATGCTTATCTGTTCAAACAGTTTTTACTCGGTGTAAGTGTTATGATATATGATGCACAGTGTCAGGTAATGCGTGAAATCTAGGAAACTATGTGACGGTACAGTGATATCTAGAGGGTGGCCAATGTGAAACTAAGAAATAGTATTTTTTTTGGAATTAGAAATTTTGAAGAAAGAATTGAGATTTCTTTTCAGGGCATTCAATTACATATTATGAACTTAAAGAGGATAAGATGTATATTTATTTAAGTAGTCCTTATTTAATGATAATAGTTTGAAACATAATGCAAATGATCCGCAATTAAAATTTGTAAATTCACAAGTTATAATTTTTGTTTATCCTGATTTAAAGATATTAGTTATTGTAGTTAGGAACAGTATAATTTTATTTGAAAACAGTATTTCAGAATATATTAATTATTCTGAAAGTAGTTAATATAAAAATGATAGGAAACGCTTTTTATTAATTCTTTAGTTAACATTTTAATTTTACTTTTTTAAATTACTCCATATGGAAGTGTTATATATACAGGGTATTACTTTTAACGTGACGCACGATTTTTCACCCACTTGCAGCCATCTGACAAAGAAAGTTTAGAACAAAGATTGCAGGGTATAGGGTGTACAATAAATTTGAATTTAAAAAATTATGAAAATAGTCTATTTTCATGACGAAATCGAGATCATTTTGTATTTTACGAATAGGATTACATATTTTTATTTTCATCACATTATAGAGGAAATCGAGACGGATTCAAACACATTTATTGCATGATATTTTTTTTAATATCATACTTGATTTACGGTAGTGAAAGTGTGAAATATCTAGCTTTATGTATGCGCTAACTTCTATTTGTAAAATACAAAGTAATCTCCTCGATTTCGTTATGAAAATAGATTGTCTCAAAAATTCTTTTTATTCGTATCTATTGTACACCCCATACCCTGCAACTTTTGTTATAAATTGTTTGTCAGATGGTTGTAAGTGGGTGAAAAATTGCGCGTCGCGTTAGAGGTAACACCCTATATATAAAAAAGGTTCAATAAGGTGAGATGAGTTGGATAGATAAACGGCTAATGTGAAATAAAGCATAGAGCACTGTATACAGGAAGAAGAAAAGCAAACAAGAAGCAAAGATAAGAAACTGGAGTATAAAACAAGCGATTAAGAAACTGAGACACAGTAGAAAGTACTAAAAGAATAAAAACGAACTACTGCAACTATTAGAAAATAATTATAAACAGTAAAACAAAAAATAAAATAAATCAAAATATCTATAATTATTTATTAACATTATTTTTGTTGTATTAGTATTTATACATTAAGAGATAAATTCACCACTGTCTGTACTTTTTTGACTAGTGTTGTCAAACTGGTTACTAGGATTTATTTTTCATGTTTCCTGTGCAATGTGATCCAGTTTAAAAGCGTATCTAAAGGCCACTTTCCTAGATATCCTGATCAGGTTTCGCATATTTATGGCACCCAGGTATACGATATCACAATTAAATGTCAAATGTAGCTTTCAATCCTAACCCATGCAAATCATCTTATATAGGGCAATTTTTCACCAGTGGACTCAAAAAAAATACAGCCTTGTAAATATCACACCAAGAATCCCATGTTCAAATATTCGCCTTTAGTTCACAGAGGTCATCAATACATACACAGCCATATTCACGGGACTAGTCGTCGTTGTCGAACAGCCAGTGATGAACAGCAATAATGGCTTCTTTATTGGCAGAATTTATGTACAAATAAGGGGTTATTGGTGCAATATTTAAACAGCAGCATTTTTTTCGAGTTCATTGGCAAGAAAATTACCCTGCAGAAAGTATGATACCTGTATTCTTGAATCACTTTTATGCATAGAGTGAGAGTATACTTCGAAAATTTATGCTACCATCTTTGATATGTGCAATTATATGTTTGCGTTCCGTCTCCATTATGCAGGTTAGTCGAATAAATCAGCTCTCTGCATGCCAGCGTTATTCATCGAACTATAAACGTCAGATTACTCAGGATCTAGAACGATTTTCTCCAAGTAACAAACCGTATGTACACGCGCATTCCAGCATAAATAAATAATAGTTTAAAATATAAGAAATGTTACAAAACATTACGAAATAATTACAAGTAGGGTTGTTCTAACATAGACATGTTTCTGTTTTTAACTAGTGTACTGTTATAATTTATAACTGGGATGATTGTTCCCTACTAATTTTAGTAAAATATACTTTACTATTTTACGCAGAAGTTTCTGAGAGGAAAGAACGTTACATATATTTAAACGCATAGTAATAAGATTTTGCATTCTTTTGAAAAGGTCTGAAATATTTGATTTAATAACTCCTGACAATTTTTATACTTGCCCTTTGAACCTTACCTGTAGACCGCCTTTTTTCGCGCAGTAAACGCCGTAGGCAGCACACGTTGACGTAGCGTGGTTCAAAGCTGATAGTGAGCTTTTCTCATCTCTTGTGCACTGAAAGAACTTGTTGCTTGCCTCGGCCAGTGATTCTCACTTCTCACAACCACTAGTAATTCACGACAAGTCAGAAAACGGTCTTTAGTATGAAACACACGTGATTTGTACACATTATACTATATTCATCCAGTCCCTTAACGCGCGCATTAAACCGTCAATTGATACTTCCTCTCGACTAACTGTTCTCGCGGGCAAAAATCGGCCGTCGAGAAGGCGATCCGCGGGGGCCACTTTCACGAGACAGGAGAGCCGTCCGACGGGGGTACACATCGGGAATTCATGTTCACTAGCTTGTTTTTTTCCAACCAACTCTATCCGCGAGGAAATGAACAAGATGCACACTTTTTGGACATACACGGTCGCGCAACAGCATCCACGACGGTTCTCGGCGACAGTTGAAACATCCGCGAAGGGACCACTGTGTTACCGAGGACACACTGATGAATGTCGAAGTACACCGTGTCGCAGAGCGGCGTCGACTGTATGCATGTCGAGGTAGCGCGCATTTTCGTGGGCGTGGAGCGACGAATTAAAACGGGAAAATTAAGCACAATTGACACTGAACTGCCGCACGTCGGGTCACGGCGGCCATTGCGCGTCCCAAGGCACACGCATGCCGCGCACATGAGACAGCGCCACCCCACTTTGCGCTCTGTCCTACACAGTGTCCTGGTAGTCCTGTGTGTTCTTTGTTTTCGTTTCCTATTCTTTTAAACGATTTTTTACTTACCTTAAATGTGGATGAATCTATTCCTTGAAGTATGTTTAATACATTTGACGTTGTACAGAGCATTTATTAGGTATTTGATTTGTTTCACAAAATATTTAGATTTAATTTATTGTTTAATTTATCGATTATGATCAATATTTAGGTTAGAAGAAATGGCGGTAAATAAAATAGAATATATAAAGCTTTATTATTAAATATTATTTGATAATTATAATTATTAGTAACAAATTCTTAATATTAAAGATATTTAATTGACGGATTTGAAAATATTATAATGCTGGGATAACATTTGCAGAAAGTTATTGAAAGTTATCTGTTACTACGATAAGCTATAATGAAGTGATTAATATTAGCTCAATTTTTTTGAAATTATATATTTTATTCTTCTGTAACCCTGTATAGTGAAAAATCAGTAGTGCAATATTTTAAGTATAACATTTACATCTCCAATTAAAGATATTGAAATCGTATCGTAAAATGAAATGAAATTGTATTATATTTTAGAATAAAGGACTTTTTCATATTATTAACATATGTTATTGTAATACAATAAATTCATGAACTAAGTTATATTCTATACTCAATAATAATGCAGAGTAAATATTTTTTAAATTAGAATAAAATTTTTTATATTTTAATGACATTTCTTATTAAAATAATAAATCACATAAATTATCTATAATTCTAGGACACCCAGTACATGTAGCTGGTCTGGTAAGAATCTATTGCGATGAAGCGCAGTGTGCTGTTCTCACTACTATGGTGTCCGTTACTTTTCTGCCGTGCTCACGTCACAGAAACGGAGGTTTGGTCCCCTTTTATAATCGATTTTGGAATTATAGTTTCATCAGATAGCAGTATGTTCTTTATATGTTTTAAAGATTCTAATTTTTAGCAATTTTTTTTAGCTACTTAATTGTAATCGTATTTAATTCTAACAAGTTAAAAATTTGTTTACACTTTACGTTCAGTATTGCACAAAAGTATTAATTGAGTAGTATGATCATTGAAGCAGAACAGGTAAATAACGATACTAATTTTACTTTATTAGTTGTTGATATTCTATTATCTGATAAAAAAGAAACATTTTTGTTATATTTTTAAAATAAGGTTTACATATTTAACTTGTTTTAACAATAATAGAAATTTTACTAATGCATTCTTCATATTTATGTGGAATATTTCTGTATTATTACAGTTGCTATTATAATTAAATGATATACTAGTAAATAGACCAAAGTAACAATTGATAAATAGAATGCAAATATTATAAGAAAGTAATCAAATCGATATTAGATTTATACAAAAGTTCGCATTATTTGCAAATGAATTACAATGTTTAGTTTTCCGCTTAAATTTTTACGAACCAGTCGAATAAAAAATAATGAGGTAAAGTATTATATGGTTGTAAATAGAATAAAAAGTGAATTATTTTTTTAACGTAAATTAGTGGTCAAAGTTCAATCGTTTAGTAAGACTAAAAGGAATGCGTTGAAAGTAACATTTCTTTTCCGAAAGTATGCGATACTAACTCGTGATCCTCTGATCTTGTATGAAAATTAGGTTTTGTGCTACATTGCGTCGCACAAAACGAGAAAACGCGGTGCACGCACCGGAAACCGGTAAAAATGTAGTTCCGGTAGAAGAAAGCTGTAGCAATGGAGAATAAATTTGTGTCTGTGGAATTCTTTTTTCTGCGTTACCTACAGAGAAATCTCAGCCAATTGAAAATAAAATAAACTGCTCACATACTATGACCGTTGACTTGGTCAACATGAAATATAATCTATATCTAATCTCATCTGAGTTCCAAATTTTACACAGCAAAGTACTTTTTTATACCTCTCAATAAATTAGAATTAAATTAAAATTAAGTTAAAAATTATTTTTTAAAGCTCAAAATTTGATATTACAGTACATAGTTATGTATGTAAATAATATTTAACCCATTCAGGATCAACCTTGCGTCAACACAGCATTTCATTTAAAGTATTTTCTCAATTTACATTCTTGAATTTTGATTTTTAATATTATGGGCATTCAAAATTATTAAACAAATTCTTGACATTCGATTTATGATCATGATGGTAAAAAACAAAATTTTTTAATTTATTACATTGAAGCAATGTTGGTCCTTAATGAGTTGAATTTAATCTTTTTCGCAGTATCATAGTTTTAAGTAGTGCATATTTATATTTTCGCCATACAATAATTTCTGAAGGTCATTAACAAATTATTGAACATAGAAATATGTATTAAGCATAATAAAGACTCCCATATTCGAATTAATAAGGAAACTCCAGTGTTTGCATGAAGGAATTTTCGAATAGTAGAACAATTATTATTTTGATATCAAACATCGTTTGTTCAAATGTAAGACGTTAGAACTAGCAGTTTATTTTAATAATTAAGGATCCCATATGTTTTTGGTTGCTAAATTACATAAGTTTTTTCACAATAAGTAACTTTATACAATTATGTTCCTTTGGGCCTCATATCATATTGACCTATAGTTACACTTCTACGCTTATTGTTAGTTATAATTGTCACATCATACGCTATTAGTTTTTACTAAATTATTATATTATTAGAATTTGTTTAATCGCTTGACATACAATTTGATGTGTCCGATAAATACTATTTAATTTAGCTCAACCGAACAATTATGTGCAAAATTTTGAAATTTGCATTGCTATATAACATTTAATCAGGTTGATATATTAAGTAACATTATAAAATAATAAATTAGTAGTTCTCTAAAGTATGAAATATTTCAAAATATTTTGGGATATGTGGACAGCTCTCGGAGACGTCAAAGTCTACAATGGCGCATGAAATGGATGACGTTTCCCGGAGGTCATTGTATGTCCAGGGATTAAACACAAGAAAGTGCACATGAAAGTATACACAAAAAGCATACATTAGTGGTAAAATAAAACATCTATTATTAGAAAATGTTCTATTCGAATAATAGAACCAGTGGCATAGATTGAGTAAGCTATAGTCTAAGATGGCAGCTTTTTGAATTTATGAAAGATTTCTTACATATTAAAAAATATTTAGAAAGATTAATAAATTTTCACAAAAGAATGCTTTCAAACTAAATATTTTATGTGTTTACGATCCCTCTCCATACCTTTTCTTTTTATTGCGGGGCAGTAAAAATATAATAGCCTAAGGCGGAAAAAGCTTAAATTCGCCCCTGAATAGAACGTTTGGATAATAGAACATTCGAATAATGGAGATTTAAACAGAGGAGACTCTACTGTATTTGGAAAGAAGTTGATCGAAAATTAAAATATATTCCATTGTTATTTGGTGAAACTAGCTATTGTAGAATTTTTTTTACATAAATAATTAAATGCTTACATTTGTAGAAATCGTAACAATGAAATTCAAGTCACTGATTGTATCGAAAAGCTTTTTCTATATCTTTTATTTTAAGTTGTTTATTTCTTTATTGTTTTTATTATTCTTCAAACAAATAATAAAATTCAAAAAGTATAGATTATTTTTTTTAAATGTTACAGAATGAATGATATCGAAATTTTCAATCAGGTACATTATTAAATTAATGTGCAATTAATATACCAATACATTATATTAAATATAATTAACCCTCCTAAATAATTGTATTTATTATAATAGATTTGCTCAGTATTATTTGTTCGGCTAATATATCAATATGTTTTTCCTGATAATTTTATAAATTAAAATTATAGTTAACTTGTTCAATATATTCGTTTAATCTGAAGTTAAATATTAAAAATTGAAGTTGGAAACAACTTGATGGATATTGAATATGGAATATCAGCACGTATGACGATGTGCTTCCGGTGATCAAACGGTACCACGAAAATGAGGTTAAACATTAATGGTAATGTTACATTTTTCGGGTCACAACAAACGGTCCATGCATCTATACATATTTAGTCTCACATTGTCCTGAAATACATGCTTCATATAACACGTATTAACCTTCAACAGACGAACAAAACCGACGAATGCAGGGTCAGTTTAACTCATAAGTGCAACTTTATTATTTAAAAGATGAATTATACAAGATATACCACTTTTTAGACAAATGAATATTTATTTAATAATTGGACAGATTAATTAGTTGATCAGTTGAGACGTCATAAGATGATAAAACCTTTAGAAAATATGTAACATATATATAAATGATATATACTGAACTAAAAATTGAAGATAAAAAACTTTATTTTATAAACTGAAGGCTAAATTGAAATATTGAAAATAACTCCACCTTTTACCAAGTTTTGAGCTATATGTATAATAATTTTGATACTTGGGGCAAAATGGCCTTGCATTCATCATGCGAAAGTTAAATAAATAGTTATATATAGACTGTGGATTTCTGTGTATTTATGAGAAATTGAAAAGTACAAAAGTGCACACAATGAATAGATGTATATAATGTGTAAAAGTATACAAAATAATCAAAATAAGGTACATATAATAATATTTAAAACATGAAACAGATCTCTATTTACGTTCCATTTCTTGAGGAAACTCAAAAAAATGAGAAACAACATTGAAATTTTATTTTTGTTTTCGGATCTCTTATTCTCTACATACATGTTTTATTGTCATACTTCTCTTCATGTTGTCAATCATGGTTATTTACGTCAGTAAGTTGCTCGTTTGCGATGAACTCACAGGTTCGATTAGAAAAAGCATACTGTCACAGGACATTAATATTCTGATTGCCATCTTTGTACCGTATGAGCAACGATTAAAATTATTTTCAGCGGCTGCAATACGGGACCGTGACCTAAATTATCGGAAACCCTAACACATATTTTCCACGTTAGACGATAATTGTCGCAAAGTGTATTCCATTTTTTTTGTTCAATATTTCTTACGACATTTGTGAATGCAATTTCTTGCAAAGATTTTCTTTGTGCATTCATATGCAATTGCATGTACGACTGGTGTGTCATTCTAATGAACATTCTAATTACACGTTACGGATATGAGCGGTTTTCGTAAGCAGTTCATCTATTAACATAATTAAGCACAAAGAAATGACAAAAAACAAAATCTATTTAAATTTGTGAATAGTACTTCAAATTTAATACTATATTGAACATATCTGTATGTATATTCGAATATTAAAAAATTGTATCGTTTAAATTTACGAAAATATGGAATATGGATTAGATTTATCAATTGATAACATTCAATTGATGAATTGTTTGGTGATTACAATTGTACATAAAATAAGGAAACTGTAATTCAAAAATCCAGACTTGTTATTTAGTACACCTTTTTAATTTTATTTTGTAGCAATTAACAATAATAATTTTATTTGGCAATAATCTTTGAAACGTAATGTAATATTGTTTATTGTCAAAGCACTGTAGTATATTTTCTGTTAATAAACTCTTCAACTATAATCAAAATTGCTGCTAATCACAAATCTTGATAATTCGGAGTGAGCTAAAACCTTTGAGATAAAAAGGTTTTGACTTGAAGTTTTTGTGCAAAAGAGGTGTAACACACAAAAATTCGACTTTTAGAGGCTTTGCATGAAGGTTAATAATTTTTCAATTGTAAAGGCTTGAGAAAAAGAAATTCAATTTTTGAATTACTACATACATTATATAAATATAATAACGAACAGATGTTAGTATGACTTACAATCAGAATCATAATGACGTTAACAGTTTTATTTGATTATTTTGATTACTTGTATTATTGTATATTTTGATTACTTGTATTGTTAACATGTGATTTGTGCATCAAGAATAAATATACATTTTATATTTTCCCCTTTATTCAAAACAAACCTGAACCGTCCGCCACTGGGGGAACTTTCCTTACTATAAAATTCTTTGTTTGAATTGAAGATTTTCCTGCATTGATCACTTATCACTTGATGAATTTATAAAATGACTTGATAGGCAATCAAATTATAAAGTAACAAATACAGTAATGTTGTTGTATATTTAATATGTTATGTTTTAAATAAATTTTCTTTAACGTTATCTTCCAGGTATTTGCAAAAAATATATGCAGTGTTTAAAGTTTGTCGTTTTTAAGATATCTGTTAGAGGGTATTACAAGTGTTGATGATTGACATAAGTAAAGGAAATGATAATATACGTAGAAGAGTGACAAGGATCCAGATAAGCGTGTCAATGACCTCTTCCAACGTTTTCATTCACAATGTCACAATCTAAGAAAGTGCCACGAGGGATTATAGAGCATCGATCTGGAAAATTTATCAGTGCCACTGATTAATGATGATATGAAATCGGACCATTTGTAAAGATTCAAAACAATAAAATTCATATAGGAATAATGAAGAGGAAGGACATTTTATTCAAATTCTTAATCTTCTGTTCTTATTCAATTCATATCTACTCTTTATATTTATGCAATATTTTTGAAATTATTTACTTAATTACCGTTTCCTTTTTGCCGATATTTGGTATAAAAATTAAAATGATCAGAAATCAATCTTGGATCTTACATAAATTACAATTGAAATGTACAAAACTACCAAAAACTATACACATTTGCAACAACAAAATTAAATTGAATCTTTATTTATACTTTTGTAAGAAATCATGAAATATTTCCGAAAGTGCACCATAGTAAGTTCATAAAATTTGTGAAAAACGACGAACTGGTCGTTTGATCAATTTGGTAATTTTAGAATTGATAGAGATTTCTGTGCAATACACGTGTGAAATTCGTTAATTGCATTCTTACATCACATTTTTAAGAAGTGCACGAAGAAAACTGTGGCACCAACGTCTTCAAAAAGAATAGATTAAATATTGCTCGTTTATTATCCCAATATTGACCGCAATATTTCACAAAGCCTGTGTCCACATTCCTGCTGTAATATACGGCCATTTATACATTTTGCTTGCAACTTTTGCACGTTATCAGGCCAATGTTTACCGTTTATGAACGTTATGCAAAAGGTGTCATTACCGCATCCTGCACGTGTATTCTGTCACAAAGGAGTACAGTCCCGTTCAAAGATCTTGGGGTACTTGTGAAAAATTAAGTAAATAAGAAAATAATTAGGAAATTATTAATTAGCTTAACACTTTGAAGTGAAAGGAATTCATGTATTAGGGTTGTGATAAAAATTTCATCAACTGTGTAACATGTGAGGTATTTATTTTAATTGGAAACTTTGGAACATTTCGTAAGGGAATAATTTTGAAAATATGTTTTCATAAAGTTTGTTTCATACAAAGTTATATACATATACATATAAAAACACATGTCCTGACTGACTGACTGATTCATCATCGCACAGCCTAAACTACTGAAGCTAGAAACATGAAATTTAGACAATGGGTCCTTTAATGGATCCCGTAGGCATCTACTAAGGAAGGATTTTTTGATATTTCAACCCTAGGAGGGTTAAATAGGGGTTGAAGGGTTGTTTTAAAATCCGCCAATTTTAAAGTAAGCACTATGAAAACTGGTATTTAGGTTTTTGGTTAGAAATAAAAAAGATACGTGTTCTAACGTTTTTGGAAAACCAACCCCCAAGGGGGTAAAATAAGGGACGAAAGTTTGTTTAAAAATTTGACGATTTTGAAGCAAGTACTATAAAAATTAATAAGTAGTTAACTTTCTGGTTAAAATTAAAATTAGGGGCTTGTAAAATTGGTGATTTTACGTGTATTAGATTTCTTCAAAACTCATACCTAAGTACTTCCGCGCAGGCAAAGCTGTATGCTACTATATTAGGTAGTATGTTACATGTATGCATAATACATATACATATATTCAATGGTGGAAGAGATTTTAAAGTCAAATTAATCTTTTTCAATAAAACTTTACCATAATACAAAACACTGCCAATAATTCAAACATAATAAATGGGCAAACCAACTATTACACTAACTAAGAAATACGTGTAGTCCAATGTAAATTTTGCTAATACGAAGTCTGAAATTACTTTGTCAGTTAAATCTGTCGTTAGAATTTAGAAACTCTTGGTACAAGCTTTGTTATTGAGATGTTGATACAACAAAACAATCTTTTCATAAAGTAAAAAATTAATTCATACATATACTACTAAATTCCAAATACAAAGTTTTATTAAAAGCAAAGAAACTTTTGATTTTCTAATTTTTCCGTACCAACAAAAGAATCTTTTGTTTTTAACCCTAATCGTACCACGATGTGACTTTGAGTTACATTTGAACTTTGAACTTAAACAAAAAATACATGGCCTGTGTATAATATTTTATGTTTATATACCGCTTGTTTGGATAAATAAATGAATTTAAACTATAAATAAAAACAATAACATCTTAATTATTCCCACGATTCTCATAAGTGACTGAGAGTTGCATGTGATTCGTGATAAAAACACGTGGTACGATTAGGGCGAATGAAACTTTGTAAGTATAATAAAAGTGCAGCAGTAAATGTATGGATTAATTTTTTGTTTGACGGAATACCACTTTTAGAGGTGAAATGAATGCTCAAGGTTTCACTGCCTTTTTTCATTTTTTAAACATAGCTCTGTAATGGTGCCTGTAAAGTAAAACCTTTCAGATGAAAAATATCTAATTTTTAGTACTCTACCATCCGGCCATGAAAAGAATTCCCAGAAATAATTATATTGAAAGCACGAGAAAGTGTTAAAGCTTTAGAGGTTGATTTTACCTTCTTAAAAGGACTTCCTCTCGACAAAAAAAATCTTTTTATGTATGATCAATTGTGCTCTTTGTACACACAAAGATTCATTGAAACCAGAATTTCAGAATTAAGTGAAATTTCTCGTAATATTGTGTATAATTATTTTTTTGAGCCACTATATAAACGGTACAAAGTTGATACAAAATCGTAGTAAAACTTGATGATAGTTTTAAGGTTTGGTTTGTTTTTTAAGTAAATTTCATGGTAGATTGTAGTATAAATCAATGAAAAATGGCGACAGAGATATACATATGGTTTCGCAGTCAACCTTTGTGGAGATTTGGTGCCAAATACATAGCTTTAAATTTTTATAAACATATCTTATGAAACGGAACCTAAACAGAAGTTTGTTTCAAATTCTAAATATTATAATTAGACTGCGAATTTTTATGCATTTATGGAAAATTCAAATGCGCGGAAATCCACCGAATCCATGTAATGCTCAGAAGTATATAAAATATTAAAGGTTAATTGTAAGTTATGAAATTTATAAGGTGAAATGAATCTCTATTTATATTCCATTTCTTTACTTACCATCGTAAAGATTTGAATTTGCATAAAAATTCACAGTCTATTTACAATATATAAGTACTTTACTTTGTACATTTTGCCTACTTTTACACGTCATGTTCGTTCTTTGCACATTTCAATCCCTATAAATCCATAAAAATTCGTAATCTACCTGTTAGAGCAGTTATAAAAGTTAGGTAATCTGATTGGTTTATTTAACCGTTTGCGTACCAGAGGTTTTCAAAAAACACGGTCGAAAAACGCCAAGGAGCGCCATCGCACTCTTTAGATTATGTGTCGAAAAAAGCCGAGGAGCGCGACAGCTTCAATTATGTGTTAAAATATTATTTGTTCTTCAAATTTTTCATATTTTTAACCAGTTAAGTGTGTTTGACGACTATATCCGTCATGGAAGAATGGCAGAATTTTGTGTTATGACGGCTATATTCGTCATGCGTAAAATTTTGTTACAATTTGATATTTAAATTGTAATTCTGGCGAAAACTAAATTATATTCGTAAATTTTAATATGTTTAGAATGTTTAGGGGTCAGGACGAAATGAAATAAACAAATGAAAATTATAGATAATTTGAGTTGGATTTCTAACTTTCTGAGAGCTAACTCGTAAGCACTGCAGTAACACTGGATCTTTGATTATCCCGATTTTCATCTTGACGTGTCATAACCAAAAAAACAAAGTATATTAGATTCTCCATCTGCGATGATGTTCTATTTGTTATAAAAACAAAATTAGAAAAGACTCTCGGTATTGGTGACCGACATGCAAAGTGCCACTGTGCATCGTTCCCTGTTTCAGAACATATCACACGAAAGCAACATTATAAATTTTTAATTTCTACAAATATTTGATTTTTTTTAAGTTTTTCATTAATTATGTGTAAATATAGCTTTACGTTGATCCATTGCGTAAATATTACTAATAAATTCATTCATTTTCTAAAATAAAGTCGTCTTTTTGACCCAATATTTCAACACGCCACTTACTCTGTGTTTGACGACTATATCCGTCATCGCTTGATTATTGCGACATACACTGGGGCGCACTTTGCAAAATGATCGACACAGTTAACTGGTTAATTTGTAACTTATTATTTTATGTAATGCTTATATACAGGGTGTCCCAGGTTTTAATGTTCAAACTTTGTTACTGTATTCTATGGCACAAAATAAGAAAAAAATGTTATGTAAACATAGGTCATATAGAGCTTTATTAAGAAGTTATAACAAAAATTCAATGTAGTAGCACGGAAGGAATTTTGCAAATATCTCGGAAACTAAAGCCGAGCGACGGTTATATGTATAGGAAAAAGTTGTTCAGAATACTCTCTTGTATAACATATTTCAGAATCATTAAAATCGGAGTTGAGGCCCCTAAAGTAAATAACTACTTATTTCTTAGCGTTTAAACGAGTCCGCTTGAATCTATTCACACGCCAGCCCTCGTTGCGATCCTCACAAACTATTATTGGTGAAAATTCGTTTCAATGTTTGGTGACCTCAGATAGTAAACATAGCTTACATAAACACACTGAAAAACGCAATACTGTTGATCTATCGAAGCCAATGCTCGCAGTAATAGTAAGCTGATTACTATTCCTATTCTGAATTTTTGTTATAACTTCTTAATAAAGCTCTATATGATCTATGTTTATATAACATTTTTTTCTTACTTTGTGCCATCATTGACAAAGTTTGAACATTAAAATCTGGAACACCCAGATATGTGAGTGCGCCGTCAGTTGTCTGGATTAATCAAATGCGCTAGGTTTTCTCGACACGAAATCTGAAAAGCGCGAAAGTGGCCCGTAGTACGCAAACGGTTAAGATCAACAGGTGTCTCGATACTTTTGAATAGAGGTGTACCTTTCGTTGCTTGGCTGAAAGCCGTACCACGAATATATAATCAGAGGCTGTTGCCAAATGTTTGCTGTTTCCACCATACTTTTGCAGTTACCCATGTAATCATGTATCGTACGCATTCCTACTAAAAGTGGACGGATTGGCGGCTGCGTTTCCTTTTCCTTCTTTTTCTATTCGCTCGAATACACTCGCATTTTTCAAGATAATCGATCATCGCATCTTGTTCCAATGTGAGCCATAAACGGTAGGCAGAATATCGAAGTAGCATATTATAGTCCATTACACTTCTGTTTTTTCTCCTTCGAGTAACATTCGTTCGGATCTTGAAGATTCTTCGTGGACTTTGTGGTTCTGTAATTTATTTCAATCACATTTTGCTTGAAAAATTGTTTAATTGTACAAGTTGTTTTGAAATTAATTTAAAAGAAGCTTCAAACTGATTGATTTTCAAAATATCTTGTTTGACTAAAAAAATGAAATGTTATGTGAATTTCTTGCACTAAATTGTAACATTTCTATGAAGCTTTTGAACCATTATTTATCTTATGAAATTGGAAATAGTTGCGGTAATTAGTTCTTATATCATTACAGTGTTTGTAAAAAACATAACTTATTAAATAACCTTGATATATTTTATTAACTACTATCATATCATTCCATATAATTTTTTTAAACTATGTTGGATGAATCGTTATACATATAGCTACATACATATGTATGTACACATTTCTTTGTATATTCAAATTGACCATTTAACACTAAAACATAAATTGACATACTTTATTTAAGAAAAATGATGAAACGAGTTTAAGTAAAACTTAATTGCATCACTGCATGTTGGATGAAATCACATAAAAAATGTAGTAAGTGTAATTAAAAGCATTTATGATGTGTACAGTATGGGTTTTAGGAGATAAGAAACATTAACGCTGTAATTTAAAAATTTCGAAATAGAAAGATTCCAGAAGCGAATTGGGAGCAGATAAAGTAAGCACAAAAGAGTGCTTCAGAAGGACCAAATGTTGCCATTAATATATGTAGCATTGTTTTGTTATTTGGGAAGAATCAGAAAAATAATACTTTTTCTATCACAGTGAAGATTAACCAAAAAATGAAGGAACGGCTTGGTAATATCTATAAAATAAAATATTGTGTTTTATCAAATTTCTGTTCAAATCTAATCAATCTAAGCAGTTCACCTAACCCTCAAAAGGCAGATGATGCTTTGAAACTTACACGATTGCCGAACGTAGGATCATTTTAACCATTAAATGAACTTTCATTATATTTGGATTTGAAAAACGAATTATGTATAAAAGTTTAATAAATTTTATTATAATATAATAAAATTAAAATATATTTAAAGGTATATAAATCGGAATATCTACCAACATGTAATAAATCAATGAATTGATATGTGATTAGACTACATGTTCAACCTAAAAAAGAGATATCGCTTCATTTGAAAAAGTCGAAGGTTAAATTAAAATCTTGAATCTTGCTTTTGCTGTGCAATGGCTAAAAACCTCATTTCCCCTAAATTAAAACGTGTTTTATATTTTGAAGGTACGATCGAAAAGAAAGCTAACAAAGAATATCATTATATTAAATTTGAGAACCAGACTCAATAACAATACATGCCGTTTATTTTTAGCTCACGAACACTTAACACTTAGCTAACCAAATGGGAAGATCTCCCATTCTTTCCTCTGCCATTGATTTTATTTCCTTTGGTATTAATTAGTCTTGAACTAATATTATTCACAGTTCATCGAATGCATTTTCTGCTTTTCCAAAGTACAATTTCTAATAAACCCAACACTAACTCAAGACCAACTGATGACAAAAGTAAACAGAATCAATGGCAGAGCTTTGTTGAGGAAAAAGTATGGGAGATTTTTTCCCATTCGGTTGGCTAAGTGATAATTAGCACATAATTTTTTATATCTATCAATGTTCTCCATTTTTTGGAGCAAATAGGCAGCTCACATATAAATCTATTTAAAAGGAATGAACTTGGCTATTAAGCCCTGAAACATTCTTAAAACATGCTGATATTGAAATCAGTATCGGTGAACCAGCAACGTCTTTCAGCTGTCTAAGCATGGGTTGCAGCGATGCAGGAAAGGGGTATGCCGGCAGAGTGGTGCACGATAAGCAGTGTAAATTTGTCGTGGCGGTGGAATCCCGGTGAAAAATTTACGCGGTAAAATATTAGCCTAGAGCATGACGTGCCTGGTATCTGTGTGCGCGGCGCAAAACATCTTCTAGGTCTCTGACAGAGGGGTTACCGTGTATACAGGTCGTTTACCCACTGGCAAGTGATACGAGTATAAAGGGAGGGTCGGGTCGCGCCTACCAGCTATTTCGTTGAAATACCTTGGGATGAAGTCGCGAACATTCTGCTTTATTGCCGTTTTCGTCGGCTACGCCGCGCTCACGTTCTCCGCCATTGCTACGCCGGCTGCAGTCACCGAGGCGCCCACGTCGGAGGAACAAAAGATCCTCCTCGATTGCCAGCACTCGGATTACAGGACCTACATAAAGTGCTTGAAGAGGCAGAAGAGACATCACTTTCAGCACGGAGACACTCACCCGGATTTCGGTTAGATTACACCACTAGAACTACCGAGACTAAATTATACTTATTTGCAGCAATTGGATCGAACTGTAGTGTACACAGGGTGATTCAAAGACAGTGCCGCCACAGGATATATATCAGTGGGAGCATCGTGTTTTTTTACACAGTGGGTAGGCTTAACCATTTAACACTCGAGAGATGACTGTTAGCCGTTTAACAGTATTAACTCCAAAAATTTTCAATTGCAAAATATTTATTAAGATTCACTTATATTAAACTTCATTTAATTCAGTTAAGTTGTATGCTAAAATTTACATATATGACTATTTAACCTCTGGGTCTTATTAACAGTTAATCAACTTAATGGGAAGGTCCCCCATTCTTTCCTCTGCAATTGATATATTTATTTTTGTGGTTAGCTAGTCTTGAACTAGTGTTGTTCACAGTTCATCAAATGCATTCTCTACTCTTTCAAAGTACAATTTTTAATAAATTCAAGGCTAGTTCAAGACTAACTAATAACAAAAATAAATAGAATCAATGGCAGAGGAAAGAATGGGAGATCTCCCCATTCGATTGGCTAAGTGTTAATAAACAAACTAACTAAAGTCTGAAAATTTGTGAAACTATCATTTAGCGACTAACAGTCGCCTTTCGATCGTAAAAGGTTAGTTATCCACAAGTTGTAACAATGAGACTTCGCAACTAATCAAATATCTTGAAAGTAGAAGGTCGAATTGGGAAATTGATGAGAATGAAAGTGTAGAATGGAATTTACGTAGGCACTCCTATTTGAAAAAAACGAGGTAAACATCTGAATAACTTTGACCCAAGGCAAATGTTCTTCGAACTCTATAACTTTGGTCCAAAGCGTCTTTTTCAATAAAGCTTCATTGCTCAAATTAAAATGGGACACCTGGGTATTTGTTTTTTGGAGGTCCAAAAACATGTAACGGACCTTTATTGATCTTTGCGTCTTTAAAAAATAGACTGGAGAGTCCACTGTCTTTGAGTCCCTAACGAAAGGATCACTCTGTATAAGGGAAATAAGTCTTTATTTATATATACATATTTTTCCCGAGAAAACAGGGAATACTTCCAAAAAAAATTGTATCAGTTTAGTAGTTCTGGTGTTAGATCACATACACATGATTTTGATGTGGCTAGATCCATTATCCTTTGGGGGGATACTGGCACATATGGTGATTCATGAGTTTATTCATATATGTTCAGATTTTGCAAAGTACAATTTTTAATAAATTCAGCTCCAGTTCAAGACTAACTAATAACAAAAGTAAATAGAATCAATTGCAGAAGGAATAATGAGAGATCTGCCCATTCGGTTGATTAAGTATTAAGAGTTATTTTCAATGTTCTTTTTGGTACTTTGTAACTTTAAATTACAAACTTTATCATATCTTATCACAATCTTTTGATTTTAGACTGATAGCACAAATTTTGCCAAATTATGGACAAACGTTGCAAAAAATTATTGTAAAATGATAGCAACTGCTACGGTAAAATGGATGGAGACAGTTCCGAAGTAGTTTTTCTATAAATTACTGCTTCCTTTCAAAAACAAACTCCTTTTTTTTCTTCGAATACAAAGATGTTCGTTAACTTATAATTTTAATCATTTGTACCTATTATACTTAAGTTTTGTACTTCTAAAAAATGTTGAAATATTTGAATAAATTTATGAGTCACTGAATATGTATGTTCAGTTTTTTTTTCATTCGAGCATCATTACAAAGGATGCAGTGAAAATTTTTGTGAATAAATATTTATTAAAAAAGTTTTCAAGGAAATGAAATGTCCTATTTATTTCTAAATCATCTTCCAAAAAGAAATTAAGATTATATTGACAAATTTTCATTTTTGGCTTTAAATAAATTCATCCTTCGAGAGGTTAATGTTTACATATAAAATTATTTATTCGGTTTTAAATTGTAGGTATATATAAATGAATACAAAACTGAATATGAAGAAGTTTCAAGTGGTAGTTCATTTGTAACAAAATGCAATGCGTTTATGTAGTTTTGCAATTTCAAGACATTTGATACTTGCATTGGAGAATGAGATATCAAAATATTATGTTAATGATATAATTTACTATTCCCAGCAAAAAATTTTCGATCAAATCAAGCATTACGAAATTATGTAAAAATACTACGGTTTAAAATGTAAAATGGTATGGTATAACTATAAAACAACAGGAAAGTTAAATTGGTCTGATATGAAGTAAATACAAAGAAAAATTAATAAAACTTTTTGTTTATTATCAAGACGAAGATAATGAAAAGACACAGTGGTAGTTGGAGAAAATTATTTGGTTGAAAAAGGTTTTGGTAAAATGTTTTTTCCCATGACTGAGATTATCATTGAAGAGCGTATCAGCTTTATTAGTTAAACACTTTGACAATAACAAGCTGTAGAAACCACAAAGTGTAAATAAAATCCAGCAATCTTTTTCATGACTAAAAGTGAAGAGAACTTTTTTCTAATTAATATTTTACGTATTCGTTGCTTTCTTCCTTATAATAAGCGAGAATTTAGATCATTTTTTGTATTAACGTCGTATTTAGGTATCTAATACTTATAGCATCCCATTTTGCATCTCAGAAGATATATGTAATATTTTTAGATAGTTTCGTATTTTTGCATATGTTCGAAAATTTGTTGTGTACAAGATCATAACATTTTGAAAGCAGGGTAGTTTTTATTAGCGACGAATATTTCTCTATTGTTCACTCAAACCAGTAGAATTTTATCTGCTTTAATAAGTACACCTCTAAAATCAAACAGTAGATGGTACAAAAATATAAAAACAACCGATCCAGTTATAAATTTGGAATAATAAACCAGTTCGTTTCTAAATCTACTAATATCAAAGATGTTTAAATACAGCTCTATGAAAACATGTAAATTGAGCAACTTACATACCATTAATGCATTAAAATAATAGATATTTTTCACAAATCTACTACATATGTCATATCAGAGGCACAATAAGAGTTTCAAACAAAACAAACAAAAATCTTGAAACTTTGTAAAATTGTAGAATTCAGATGGAAGAGGATGTAACAATATTGAGAAACGAATTTTAGCAATGTAAATTGACTGCAAAAAAATTGTGAGTGAAACATTTCATTAATGATTGGTTACAAAAAAAAGATGATGTAGACTATACTTTTTGCTTTTTCTCTTTTGTTTTCAAAAAGTAGTGATCTTACTGTGTGCTTCGTGAAGTAAGTATTCGTAAAAGGTTCTTCAAAATCTCTTCAATCTGGTCGTTTCAGTTTCAGTAAAAGTAGGTTAACTTTCGAATATAATGTACAGTGTAGTTAAAAATATCTTTTTACCACGCACATACATTTCTTTTTTATTGCACTTTCCTATTTTCGTTATTTAAAATTCTTTTTAAATTATTATTAAGAAACTGTTTAAATGGTACAAATATTAACGCACATTAAAATTTTGTAAAGATCATAACTGTTTGGAATCGTGCATGAAGAAATGTGAAACGGAACACGACGACTGCGACAAGAAGTGTAGCCATTGTCTGAGGAAGACGAAGCATAAGCATCAAATAATCACAGAATATGAAACTGAGTGCGTTTCTGGTGATTGCACCAACAACAGCAACAACAACAACAACAATGATCTTCTAAGAAGTACCAATATCACCACTAAGATCGATATTCACAACATTATTAGCAATGGAAGTGGGATATGTTGTCGTAAGTAAAAGATTAATATCATTTTGTTATGTTAAACTTTACTTAAGTCGGATTAATTGATTCTTTAATGTGGCTGTTGAAGATCCGTTGACTATGACGTTAGGTTGAAGGGAAAAGAAAGGAAAGAGGTGTTCGAGTTAAGTTCGGATTAGGTTTGAACCTGATTGTATCTAGTCTAGTAGACTCGTCGATAAGGCTTACCTAGCAGACTCGTGCCTTAGGCACATATGTAGGAAGGGATACTTCGGAACTTGTATACAGGGTGTTCGGAACAAGTTGGGAAAAAATTGAAGGGGTGACTCTATGCAACATTATAAGATGAAAATCAAGAGTAACAATATTGCGTTTGACGCTTTGTTTATTAGTTATAAGCAACTAAGAAAACAGGCTATTTTGCGCCTGAGAGCAGGCAATTGGGGCAACACGTAATATCAATGACTACGCAGTGATGCTTAATCGTAACTACGTGCGGAATATAGCTTATCTCTGAACAGCTACAGAAATGTACACTGAGAAGCATAACTATAGCACCACCCCCATTTTGAGTGTTTCGGACTTGTGAGTGGGAATGCAAAAATATCAAACATTTGAGGTGAAAGAGTATGGTAAATAATAAGTTTAGTGTAAATATTTGTTACAATTCATATTGGCGAGATTTGCGAAAAGAACCGCGGTTCTCTTCAAAAAAGAATTTCGGTGATGGTAGCGTAATGGGGGGCGTTTTGCATAAATGACATGTTGAAACTGAGTTTTCCATCAAAACGGATGGACAGTACAGAATACATCAGCATACCACAAAATAATTTATTGTCGTTTATTAATGAAAATAATACTGTGAAATGGACGTTCCAACAAGATAACGCGGCTATACACACCAGTTTCAGAACGATGGCATGGCTTCAGACAAACGGGATTAATGTTCTCAAATGGCCAGCGTGTTCTCCTGACCAAAATCCAATGGAAAACGTCTGGAGCATAATTGTAAAGAAGGTTTATACAGAAAATCGACAGTTTCAAAACGTCGTAGAACTGAAAAATGCGATAATTGCAGTCAGCAATGAAATCCGCGAGGAAACTTTTCAAAAGCTGATTGAGAGTATGTCAAATCGCATTTTTCAGGTTATAACAAAAAAAGGTGGACCTACAAATTATTAATTGTATCTTTTATCAATTGTTCTTTTCTGTTTGTAATTTATAATTGTATCTTTAATGATATGGTGCTATAGTTGTACAACGATACAAAAATCAATTTATATGAATATATAGTTTGTATCGACAGAAAATTACAATAAAACTTTTCTAATGTTTATTATTCATCATACCCTTTCACCTCATATAATCGACATTTTTGCATTCATATCCAAAAGTCTGAAATACTCAAAAAGGGGGGTGATGCTATAGTTATGCTCCTCAGTGTATGTAGTTACAACTGAGCATCACTGTGTAGTCATTGACGTTACCTACAATGTATCACAAGTCTGACTCATGATTCTTGCATTTAAACCTTACACTGTAACACAAATCCGTCTCGTGCTTCTTGTTCGAAATGTAAAACGTATCACGAGTCTCACATGTTACATCTCTATGTTACAGTGCGCGACAAAAAGATAGCACACTCTATGCCTTTCAGTGTTTCTCGAAGCGAGATATCTTGGTTGAAAACATCATACAATTAAAAATCAAACTTGGTTTTATAGGAGAAGATTAGTGCTATACGATGCTGTTCACAAAAATACGGGAAAAAAATTATTATCTTTGGAATAACATAATAACTGCACCAAAAGTCGATATTTTTCATCTATTTGTAAGATAAATTTCTTCTCCCAAACTTAATGAGACAGACTATTTTTGCGGCCACATTCGGATTTAACGCACAAAAATACGTAAAAAGTAGTCTGTCATTTTATCGCTCTCATTTTTCACATAAAGAGATTACATTTGCAGTAAAGAATGTGTTATTAAAGAAGTGTATTAAATATGTGTTATTAAAGAAGGGATACTGTATATAGATTCGTGTACAAAATTTGCATACATCACGTTAGTCTCAAGAAACATCAAAAGTCACACGCTGTGCTATCATTCTGCCGCGTACTGTACAGTGCAAAGAGTTAAGCAGTCGAATTCAAATATGAAACAAATACGTCATAAAATGTTATTAATATAACAATCTCTTTTTCTGTTTAATTAGCCACGTGCCAACCACCAATCCCGTGTACGCCTCCGCATCCTCCGTATCCTCCATATCCGCAACCTCCACAACCTCCGCAACCTCCACGCCCTCCACACGTCTACCCTCCACGACCACCTGTTCAACCTTCATACCCTTCGTATCTTCCTTTTCCTCTTCAGCTAGCGTTAGTACCACAGGTATCCTTGGGATTAGGCCTTTCAATGGGTAGCGGATGTGCATATCCTAATCAGTGGCCTTGTGTCTACCCAGTAAGTTCAGTTTCAATACTTTCTATTCTGATTTAACACTTAGCGCCCTATCGGCTCCGCTGCAGAGACATTCTGTATTTAATGTGATTACATTACAGATGCTTCGTCATTAAGTTACTTTTCGATCTATTTTTATATTGGGTTGGCAAGAAAGTAATTTCGGTTTACACTAGTAGATAGCGTTAAGTTTATTTCGTTATTCTTTTGTCAATGTTAGAATTTTTTTCTTTTTCAATTTGGTAGTTGATACCTTTAGGTTACTATAGATACAAATTCCGTGTAATTTGGTTTACTACTGTTAGTTTACGATCTATACAGGGTGTTAATCTACCTATGGACTTAAATGAAATGGGGGGTTCTAGACGGTAAAATAAGACGAAAATCAAGAATGACGAAATTTCGTTAAACGCTTCGTTAATTAATTATTAGCAGTTAAAGATTGCCCCAAATCAGCCAATCCGCTGCAGCGCCGTCCGTTGGGCTCGCCGCGCACAGGCGAACCCAGGACCGTATCGACATGTATCATAACGCTTACCTTGTGGGGCGCAGGAAAACTTGTTTGTCGTGGATAATTCAAAATCAAAACTTCAGTCACTTTTCAAAATGTTGAATGACATTAAACCTGCTTACTCGCAAAATCCACAAGAGCATGTCAAATCTCGCCCATTGGGATTTTCGAGTAAAGAGGGTCAATGATCTCTTAAAGCAGATAGTACACTGCCCAAAAGTGAAGCACCCACACGCATTCAAATCGCGATTGTCCCGTCCGCGAATATTTATTGGATATTACATTCGCATCGCTATTATCCCGTCCGCAGTGTCCACAAAAATGTACACAACACACCTGCACAAATCAGTCATAATTTACACCGTCACTAAAATGTATTCTTTTCTATCTTCTTTTGCACTCTCACGACAACACCACATACGTGTGGCACAAACACACTCACAACCATATTTTATTTAAAACTAAACAAAAAAAAATGTTATTTAAAAGAAATTAACTGTACGACACCAGGAAGGTGCAACTGTAGCCGAAAGCGTTTCTCAAATCTATCTATCCACGTGTATCACGCACTCGTAGTGAACTCAACGATAAAATCACACGACAAGAAAACAAACCACATGTCAACCCAAGGTTTTGTTAGCGACTGATCTCTGGTGGCGATCGAACGCAGTCGATGACAAAAGAATATCAGCCCTCCAACGCAGTCGCAGAGAAATCCTTCTTCCGGCGTATTCGTCAGTCGTCATTTGGTTCTGCTGATATTCGGTAGCGGAATTATTTTTTGACATCTTTTAAAACGCTTTTTTAGATCGTTTCTGGTTACAGTTAATTTCTTTTGAATAACAGTTTTTTTTATTTAGTTTTAAATAAAATACGGTTGTGAGTGTGTTGGTGCCACACGTATGTGGTGTTGTCGTGAGAGTGCAAAAGAAGAGAGAAAAGAATACATTTTAGTGACGGTGTTAATTATGACTGATTCGTGCAAGTGTGTTGTGTACATTTTTGTGGACACTGCGAACGGGACAATCGCGATTTGAATGCGTGTGGGTGCTTCACTTTTGGGCAGTGTACTATCTGCTTTAAAAGATCATTGACCCTCTTTACTCGAAAATCCCAATGAGCGAGTTTTGACATGCTCTTGTGGATTTTGCGAGTAAGCAGGTTTAATGTCATTCAACGTTTTGGAAAGTGACTGAAGTTTTAATTTTGAATTACCCGTGACAAACAAGCTTTCCTGCGCCCCACGAGGTAAGCGTTATAATACATGTCGATACGGTCCTGGGTTCACCTGTGCGCGGCGAGCCCAACGGCCGGCGCTGCAGCCGGATTGGCAATCTTTAACTGCTAATAACTAATTAATGAAGCGTTTAACGAAATTTCGTCACTCTTGATTTTCGTCTTATTTCATCGTCTAGAACCCCCCATTTCATTTAAGTCCATAGGTAGATTAACACCCTGTATATCGTCGTTCAGCACTAGAAGGGTTAAATAATAAAAATTTCAGTAATAACGATGTCAAATCGCATGTGGTTGAGTTTTCTGTTGATAAGAACTAGAAGTTATCAGAAAGATGACAAAAGATCATCGGACAGAATGGAAGATATTTGACTGATTATAGTTCATTTTTTGTACGGAAAAAATTGAGTTTTATTTCACTCTAAAAAACCGAAATTACTTTCTTGCCAACCCAATAGTTAACACTAGATTGTCGGAGTGAGTCAATTTGTCACACTTATGATTTTGTCAAGTTCAAGTATCATGTGAAAGAAATAGAAGTAATGATGTTTGTGCTAAATGTAATAACAAAATTTGCGGGAAATGTATTTTAAAAACAGCATATATACGTAAAAGTTGTTTTGAACAAACTTTATTTAAAATAAAGCTTTATTTTTTTTTTAAACTTCAATTTTCATGTTTGAGTCAAATTGACTCGTTTTAGGCAAAATAGGTAAATACCCAACATCCGGCAATCTAGTGTTAAAGACATGGAAGAATGTAAAGAATAAAAATATAATAATATAAATATAAAGAATGTAAAGCTACGTTGGGAATGTAAAGCTGAGCGATGGTAAAAACGTATTTTCTTCGAAGAAATCAAAGTTCTCTGAAAAGGGCACTGTTGCATATGAAGAAAAGAACCGCACAGAGCGCTAAGACTTAATGTAAAACATTTAATCCATCATTAAGAATGATTAAAAATTAAAGTTGTTTGGTGTTACTGTTTGTTCGTATAAAGTTACTTTGTATCGAGAGATCGATATATTTCTTATTATAAATTATACTATTACACTGTATTATGTTATGTACCATAATATATATGCATATATTATACTGTAATTCGCCCAACGTGGTTCCAGAACCCACACATTTTTGAGCACCCCAAAAGAGTATTCAATGCATATAAGTACCTTTTTAATTTATATTTATAAATTTTTAATATCATATCTGTTTATTATGTACACACTTTCACATCTTATCATGTATGTATTTACAGAGTTTAATAATATCTTAATTTGTGATAGATTTGGTGAAGCATTCCCTTATGAAGGAATTTTGAATTGAATTCTCTTGTTCCGCTACTTTTTCCCTTAAACAAACAGATCTTGCATCTTTTTGCTGGAAATTTCTTCTTACCTTTTCCTACTTTAAATTACCGGACAACTCACGCGGTGGATCGATGAATATAGTATAACTTGCATTTGGAATGTTCAACATCTTTTTCATTTTGTTTCCTCTTTTTTTGTCATCAAATTATTTCGAATGATCGATATAAAAAACGTTTGGTTTGCTATATACAAGATATCTCGTGACCCATACGCAATTTATTAACAATAATTTTTGCTAACTACCTTGATTTCTGTTATAGGGTTGGACGGATCAAGGTGGACAGATCGATTGTTCGGGTTGTGGGTCTGTACACAGTCAATATAGGTGTGATGTGTCTTGTTACGTTAGTGGAGTACAACCTACTACTAATCCAACACCTTGTACCAGTCCATATTGCGTGGGTGGTGAGTTGATGCAATTTATACCAACACTTTCCAAGCTATACAAAGTTGTTCATTTGCAAGTTCTAAACTAGAGGCAGATCCAGAAGCCATACTTGCGGGGGGTGGGTGATTGTATAAAGAAAACACGGTTATTAATTTTTATTTACCCAATTCGGAATTCGCTTGTAACTTATGCTTTAACTCTTTGAAGCACAAAGTTTCAGAGAAAACATAGGTACATGTTGCATAGAAATTTTGTTGTGTTTTAAATTAAATAAAATTGGTATATTTTTATTAACAAAGTACAAACATGTTAAAACTTGTCAACACAAGCGAACATATTCATAACATTTTTTTATGGTATTACCAACTGTTTTACGTAAGTAAGACTAAATGAAGCTATTGCAATATTTCGAGGTGGGACTAAAAATGTCCCACCATGCATTACCGTGCATTAAAAAGGTGGGACATTTTTAATCCCAACGTGCCCCAAAGAATTAATACACTCGAAAACCTCTATAAAATGAAGATTTTGTTCATTTCCTTCAACTCCTCTATACATCGAAACGAAAACTTGCTTCAACTCGAATTATTTGTCACACATTCAGACATATCTTGTACCTTTATTTTTATTTCTATCTGCATCAAGTTTTTACTATTATTATTTGTGTACTCGAAGTTATAGTTATGTGTCTTTCGATTATTTAAAACGTTATACAAATAAACTTATGCAAGGAAGGATTTTGTGTGATAATTTGAAGTTTCAGAGGAAAATAAATACCGAATCTGCGACCAGAGAAGAATCAGAAATTTTTTTTAATAATAATAATTTAATTTAATATATGCAATTGGTAATTCAAAAATCGAACTTTTTTTTTCTTAAGCCTTCACAATTGAAAAATTATTAATCTTTATGCAAAGCCTCTGAAAATCAAATTTTTATATATTAAACCTAATTGATTTAAAAACTTCGATAAGTTGAAACTCTAACTCTAACTCTAACTCTTTAACTCTTCTCTTGAGATTCGAGTTATCAAAAATTGACTGTATTACTATCTAACACTTTAGTTTAAATATAATAATTAAATCGTGGTTCTTACGAATATTTTTATTTTCAGGTTCCCAGGGTTAATATATATCTCACACATTGAACATTTCGTTGGGAGACGAAATAGTTTCAAAAATATGACCAAATAGGAGCCAAAACACATTTACATTAATTTATCATTCCTGTTCTTATCATTTATGAATAATTTAGGAATTATAATAAATAAAGACTTATAATATAAACATTATTACATGAATAATTGATTGATTTTGTAGAAAGGAAATATCGTATAATACCGGGTAATAAAATTATGTATTAAATTAAGTTGTGGATATTTTACTTCCCAGCTATTATTTAAGGAAGTAAAATAGTCGTGTGAAACGATATAATTAACGAAGTACGAATAAGTACGATTTTTACGTAAAATAATTGTAAGATTAACAACGCTAGTGTATTGTTCGTATATTATACATATATATATTTCGTTTACAAGAAACTTTCAAAGAAATTTTTGATACAGACTGTTTTCTCAATATATTTTTAAATTTTTAACATAGTAATTTTAAACGTTATTATAATTTCAGCGTAGTAATTTTTTAATAACACAAGATAAATATATGCATTTTAATTCACTGATGTTTCTTTAAAAATGTTAGAATATTAGAAAGATGAACAATAATTTATGAATAGCATACTCCATACGTTATTTGAAAAAATAAACTCAACAGTTTACACCTACAGATGCAACCAGTGTACCATACCAGCCAAATGATTGAATGGTTTGTGAGCAATACAGAATGTAACATATAATTTTTTTTTTAAATTACAATCTATTGTAATCGAACTAATCATGACACCTATTAGTCATAATTGTAATTACATTGTCACGTGATTCTTAACTAATCGAATATTCTGATATTTGATTTTGTCTAATTTAAAGTTAAAATTGTAAAAAAGAAAAATGGCGGATGGAAAATGGCGGTTGCATGTTCGAATTATGGAATTAATGAATTAAGGAATATAAAAGGATTTCCATATAAAAAATGCTATTTAATTAATACTTTCAAGAAAAATATGGGATTAAATTTTAAGTTTTATTTAGGTGCATCTTGGCAAAACACGTCGCCATTACTATTTACGAAAAGGGCTACGAAAACCTATGGAATTGGTGGTACCACCATTATGATTAGGCAGATGAAAATTGAATTCAGTGTTCAAACTGATAAGCATAGACCCAAGAAGCTTGTGCTAACATTCCAGAATGCTCAGACAACTATATTTGTGACCGTTGTGAATTATTTTGAAGCTGTGCTAAATTTATATCAATTTTTGTAGCAAGAATTAATGTATATTTTGTACTTTCCTACTTATTCAAAGAAAACTTTAGGTTAGGATAGCGGTTAGGCTATCCGCCAGTGGGGTAACTTCCCTTACCCACAATTTTAAATATCGGGAAGTAGAATATTAAAATATCAAACACCACTTTTAATTTACTATCGTGCCTGTGTCTTTACCACTCAGTACTATTCCTCTATTTATCTGAACTTCATATTTCATTCTGAAAGAATGATTTTTCCACTAAAATACCTTTCTATCTTTACTTAACCCCTTGACATACAATGACGTCTGGGAGACGTCATTCATTTCATGTGCCATTGAGACATCAAGAGCTGTCTACATATTCCAAAATGTTTTGAAATGTTTCATACTTTACATAACAACTAATTTATTATTTTATAATGTTACTTAATATATCAACCTGATTGAATATTATACAGCAATGCAAATTTCAAAATAAAGTGTTCTATTTTCAAGCTTGCACATAACTGTTCAATTGAGCCAAATTAAACAGTATTTTTCGGACGCAACAAATTCTGTTTTATCTATGTTAAGGGGTTAAGAAGATCCCAAGCCGGCTGCAGCGTTTGATTGAAAATATCTCACAGACACGAACCTATTACATGTTTCGCAATACGTTGGATAATGTTGGATAATAGCGAAAGTGGTCGCAGCATCCTGCCGTGGGAATAGCAACTCGTTTCTCCTACTCGCGCATCCATTCGAGCCGTAGACGGATTGTTTTCTAAGCAGAAGTTATTAGAAGAAGTATTCCAACGTCGTCGCTCGGAGAAGGTTCGCGACCGCAATATTTTATTGCTCTTCCAAGGATTACATCGCATTCAATAGATTTTTCATCCGGTACACGTTTCCTTTTATCCGTGTTTTTCATCTGTTGGACACTGAATACAAAAATACTACAAAGCAAAAATTAACCGAAATCCAGTTTTCTCTTGACGTATTTTCTGAAGGGTTTCTTGCAAGAACTCAAGCCACGTCTGGCATTTTAGAAAGTACGAAAACGTTAAGAAAGAGAACAAAGGGGCTGAAGGACCCGGACGGGGTCGTAGGAATTTCGACCACTGTGTTTTGTTAGTCTCGTGACAAAGCTCGCAAGGTTCGGTCAGAGTTGCACCTTCTTCGTGCTATATAATAAAGTTTTATAGTATTTCAAATTAGGGTGTATTTTATTTAGTAATATAAAACCCCTTTTCCAATAAAATCTTATTCCAACGATTCCCAATACACTCTTTTTGTTATTCCTTCAAACGTGTTACTTAATGAAACTGTTGAGTTTAATTGACTCATTAATTGCTGAAAACACATTACATTGCAACGCACAAATCTATATTCTTGGCACCAAGGTTTTTTAAAATCTGCCCATCGTTTTCCTTCTAAATCTTCTTTTTTAAACGTAGCGCAATTTGAGAATTTAATTACGATTTTTACAATTAATATTTAAATTCGCTTGCGTATTCAAAGTAACTTAGAATTTAATTGAAGACGATTTATTATAGACAATAAAATGAGCGCAGTAGAAGTAAATTATTCTTTTAATTGCTCATTTATTTCATGAACTGCGTTTCTGGTATTTATAGTTTCTTTGACGTATTAACAATATTATTTATATAAATCAAGTATATTATTATAATTGCATTATTATGTTACAGGAGTAGTATCGTGTTTCAGATTTGTAACTACCAATATCGTTATCACAATATTTATACTAAAACTATAAAAGTAGTAAAAATTACCGATTTGTTATTTTTCACAGAAGATTTGCAAGTTTGCTATAATTTTTTGTAAAAAGACAAAACTAAGGTTCCTTTCCCTTATATTGGATATTTTTTAAATATAATTTTCAGTTTGGTTTTATAGTTGCAAACAATTATCTATGTTTTAGTTATCGGTAATTCTAATGTTAAATATCTTATTATCGGAGTTACGCTATTTTGATGTCATCACTTTATAGCACGAAACACTTCCTTTGTTTAGTAATACACTGATCTAGTTGAATCGACAGATCATTTTCGTTTTTCATGTAGTTATACAAATGATTGGATATGAAAACACAGAAACTTGTTGAACATGATTTTTTCTTCTTTTGTCTCTATTCAATCTTCGTTTTCGTACAAATTACTATTACGTACACAATGCATCAGTTACATAAAACTACGTAAGATTTAATATCCAGGATATTTTCATTGCTCAAAGGCTTAAAAAGTTTATGGTTATTATAAACTACAAATTTTAATGTAAATTCATATTTCCTAAATGTAAGTTGATGCCGTATTGATGCTTTTGTATTTTTTCCGGATTATGGCTATGTCGAGCTATTGTGCGTCGTGGAGAAAAGCGCAGGTAAGAAACATCATTCACAAGTCGAGAGAATGGAAAAACAGACAATGATCGCCATCGCATGCTTTCTCGGTTGGCGGGTTTTCAATGGGTGTTCGCCCAACGGTAAGGTGGCGCCCCTCGTGGCCTTCTATTGAGCCTGGTTGAGCGTCAACCACAGTTTAAATACAAGATTTATAAACATGATCACAGCAGTGTTAAGAACATACTTAAAGAGTAAAGAGTACAATAGGATTTTGGTAGAAAGGTTCAGGTTTGGAAATAAAGTTAAAGGCAGACAATACTGGAGAAAGAATAACAGAATATGCAAATTTACCAAAAACAAAAAGAAAAGTTTGATCACATAATAAGTAGATGCAAAACCACAAAAAAAGAACTCTAAGAATTCCTAAACGAGAAAATCCTAAAGAGCTAGGGCACTACAACCAGAGAAATACAATCAACTAAAAACAGTACTACATAATTTATAAGTTACAGATGCTGAGTTATATTAATTGTTAAAATTACTAAAGACATGAGATATAATACATGATACTATGTTTGTGCCAACTTCTTATTGCTTTATATTATATTTATTTTAAATATTATAATTTGGGTGTACATAATGTAAACCGGAAGTCATCCAAAGCTGTACGGTACAGATTAAACATACACATATACAGAAATTCTGAAAAAATTCATAGATATGCATCAACGAGGTAGAGTATCCCTAATTTTTTCTTTTTTATAAACTTTTATTCAATAAAGCAAAACATAGGTTTGAATTGTAAAAATCCCTTGAATTTCAACACATAAAGAACAAATAAGGTTGCATTAAGTTTTAATGGATAGCTTTTCATATTGGTATTTTCAGAAATGAGCTAGCTGATTTCCTCGCCAGAGAAATGAGCAATAAAAAAATTTAATGTACAAACTCTCATTCCCTTCACGAAATTTCGCGAAGACTTGAAATAGATCATGAACAATAACACAAAAGTCTATATTACTGAACTTTATATGAGTAAAAAGAAAAAATATCTTCAAAACTTTTATACTGAAAAATTTTAACCTTGGTTTATAAAAAGAAAGCTTCTTTGTTAATTAATTGTGATGATCAATCGTTGCAGAACTAACCATTATTTTTTTGCTTCCTTCCTTTTTTGAGGTAGTTTAACAGACAATCCTAGATGTTCATGCAACAGCAGTGAACAGGACATTGACCATATAATCTGGCAATGCTCTCTTTATGAATCTCAAAGATCCAAACTATATCTGCAAGTAAGTAGCTTAGATGGTCTGCAAACCACCATCTATTTTGCTTACTGAACCCAACATTGCAGCATGTACATGTATTCTATCATTCTTAAAAACATGTAACATAAATGTATAAATTACCCATGTATTATTATTTAAGGTTAATGTTTAAAATGAAGAAAATGAAGAACAAAGCACGATAATGTTATTCAACTAGAAGCAATGGAATTACATTACTACTAATACTCCTGTTTCGATACAAGAGGATACCAACAGCTCTAATGCATAGTTTACCTTTACAACATCATAAATGATAAGTTTATATAAATTCTAACATTCCTAATTTATATATAATATATTAATGAATTTTAATGAATTTTATATATAAATTTTAACATTCCCAATTCATATAAATAGTAATAAATTTTAATAATATTTATATTATTAATTTTGTACTTACTTTTAAATAAAAATTTTTTCTTCCTAATTGTCAGAACAAATTTCCTAATTATTGATACATTTACTTTATCTTCAAAACTTTTCTTCTCAATAATCTTTCTTGTAAATTGTTCTTGCTACTCATTTCCAAGTGTTTATTTTTACCTCTTTTATTTATTATTAGTAGTTTTTAACTAGATCGTATGCTTCATTACTCACTTTTAAAAGTCACAATTTTTTTGAAAAATGATTCAAACTTATTTTATACTCTGTATCCAATTTAAGCCAATGCAAATACATGCATTGTATGATTAATATGTAGAAAGATTAAAACATGTTTCTACTGACTACAGTTATAATACAGTATGTTGTATATAATAAATACAATATTACTTACACATAATTATTAAAATAGTTGGCAAGTTTATTTCAATGTCTTTAATTAAACATTTGTCATATTTCGTTCAACAGCATTATTGCAAAACATTTAGATGCTTCTAAGCATAAGGAATGGTTATCGCATTCTTCGATACAACTACGAAATAAAGTACTAAATTTAGTAACAACCAAGGTATTTTTTCAAGCTACGAGTTAATATAACAAAATTATCTTCTTGTTTAATATTAAAACATATTTTAATGTTTTTTAAAAGTACACTCAATAGCATAATTAGGAAATGTTATGTTATGTTAACAACAATACTACACTACATTATAAGCAATCGAAAAGTTAACTTATGGTGATGCAAAATTGTATTAAAAATTCTCTAGCATAAAAAAGAAACTTTTTTCTTTAAAGCAAATATTTTACTAATAAGCAAATGTTTTTTCTTCAAAATAAAATAAAAATAACATAGATTAAAACTAGTTTTTATATAATTATCAATTAAATTTCAATTTGTCTATCTACTGTGCAGTTTACCTTACTTAGGATTTGATAAAGTTATATGTAGGAATAATTGTTAAATTATAGTATTGTAATATAAAGTCATATTTTTTTCACATATCTTGTTTTATAAAATGAATATCTAAATTAAGTAAAAATTCACAAGAACCAAAAGAACTTGTTTCATTGTGTTACATGTTAAAATATATAACGCTTTAAAAGTAAATGAGGTTATAAATTTTTATTTAATTTATATAGATTTATTAAAAACTATTATTTTCTGTTATAAATAAACATGATGTTTATAAGTAAACCTGATTTCTTAATGACAGTTATAATAATATATATTACAAATATTTTATGTATAATATAAATCTATGTCACACCAGTGTTAAATAGTAACATTAACCTCAATAATCAGTCTTTCTTTGGTTAAAAGAAAAAGAATTATTATGGGTTATAATTAAATTGTAAAGTTTTATGCATATTTAACTTTCAATTCACCCCTTAACTTTTACGACTTGCAATTTACCTTGGATATTTTATATTTTTTTATCTGATGTTTATTCTGTGTTCTTTTGTGCACTTGAATTTTTCATAAGTACATAAAAATTCTCAACATAATTATAATTTCTCATCCTGAAGAAAATTAAATAATTATAATTATTACAAATTTTCAGTATTAGTCATACATATTTATAAAATATATAGTTTGCATATACTTCACTCTCTAAACTCTATGTGACTATGTATATATTCAAGATAAGAATACGACAGTGTTTAATACATGATTCCAGAACAAATTTGTTGCTTATATTATGCTACAAATATAGTTTGTATTACTACAATGTTTAGATTATTTAATACCTATAAAATATCACGATTAGTTTTAAGAATTACAAAGCCACAAAAATGTCAATACAATTGACTAAAATAATTTTTCAAATAGATTATAAACACGTAAAGTATAGCTATGTATAATACTTACAGTTTAGTTCACAAATTAATCGCGCGTGGCGCTGAATTTGTTTCTTCAACTATTGGGAAGGATAGTATCTTTCTTACTCTCTTTATCTCTCTTTCCCCTTCCTTTACAGTATTCAGTTCTACTCTTCCTCTCAACTTCTCGAAAATTTCCGTGTATCAAGTTGAGTTCAACACCAATGCGTATCGTCCAAAACGTTGTCTATTTACATAAACAATAAATAGCTATTCTAAACTTAATTTATTTATTCGCGTTTCTTTGTACATCATTTAGACAATTTTAAAGAAATATTTTGTGCATTTTCCCTTTGTTAGTTTGTTATCTCTATTTCTTTTCTACTTTGCTGAATATTTGAGTGCGAAAATATCAAAGTGCAACGAAGTTCTAACATCGATGTATCGATACTAAAGACTCCTGGAAACGAGATTTTAAGACAATAGTTTCTGAGTGAGGTTACATGGACTCATTGAAATGTCGTGGCTCCATAAACGACGAACTTGCGATTAGCACAGGTAAGTTCAACTACTATATAATTAAATTTGTATAGGTTTTTAGTATATAAAAATATATGATTTTCATAGGCTCGAAAGAGTAGGTTTACTTGATTGTCGCTGGTCCAATTATTTTAGATGATGACGTGCTGCTTATGTATACTCGGCATCTTGTATCCTTACTCTACTCGTGCTACATTCCGTTGATTCGATGGTACAATATTTGAGTTAAAATAGGATATCAGCACTTGCATTTACAATTAGTGCTGTTTTTCAATCATCGATGTACAAAAAATAAATGGCATGACTTAGAATTCATTGATAACATTTATAAGTTCAGTAATCTAAAAAATCATTAAACATCATCGAATGTATTATTTGAAATTTTTATTTTAAGTAATAGTAATAAAACAGTATGTTAATTTGTTATTTAGAATTATGAAATAAATAAAATTTTGACAATTATTTATCGAACTGTAATAATTTTTGTTTAATGCAATTACCGATTCTGTTAAGATACGAAATCTTATTTTAAAAATGAAAACACGAATATTCACGGTATTTAATACTTTAATTGTACTATAATCTCAATACTGCATTAAATAAGATTTTTTAACAAATATTTGCTTTTTACATAGTTCATATTACCTGTCAATGCATACAATTATTCTATATCCTTATTGATAGAGAAGAAAAGTATTATTTCAATTTTTTGTGTAACTAGCATGTTTACATTTTGCAAATCATAATTTCCTTTCTTTCTTAATTAAATGTAAGTAATTAACTATATTTTATGATACATATTTTGTTGATATTATGATCTAAATTTTATAATATGCACAAGATGGTCTACGAAATGATCGTTATACTAAAACTAGTTCTAATAATTTGACGAAAAAGTATTTCGGAAAAATTTATTGCCAGTTTATCATTATCAAATAAAAAGTTTATTTAATGTAAAAATCCTTTCAAAATATTTTTTTCTGAAATAAAACAGAATTCATTTTGTTTTTTAAATAGTATCCTATATCCTTACAGTGCATTAAACGATGAATTCAATAACATAACATCTTGTAACATTTTAATTATCTGATTTTAAAATAACTGGTTTGTACTCGAAGTTTAATTAATAAATTAGTTTAGTATATACATAATATTAACCAGTTAACCGCGGAATTTATTTTTAAAAGTTCCTCACGGGGCGCGTAATTAAAATCAATTGAGGCTTACTAGTAATATAAAGGAAACATACCACTAAATAATATTTGTATTACATTTTACTGAAATTTTGAGCGTTTATATTGAATGGTAATTTTTTATTTTTCACGCGGTGTATACACGTTAACCGCATCGAGCTAAAGATTTCGATTTACGTGTATACACGTCGAACGCAGTTAACTGGTTAAAACACTGGATTCGAATGCAAACGTAAATGCAATTCTACAAGAATACTCATGAATACAAAGTACAAGTAACTAGAAACAAAATGTTATAAAGAAGCTCAAAATAATTAAAGTGCTTAAACTGCATTCTGTTTTTAATAAACTAAGTTTCGGCATTATAACAAGCATTGTCGAGGAAACATATTTATCTTATAGCGTTTGTATCTAGATATAGTCTGTTAACCTGATATATCACATCATCAATTGAAAACCAATTTGTGAATTATATTTCAAATAGAAATGTAGATCAATACAAGTTTTCAGAAATCAAAAATTTTAATTGGTATCTTATAAGGGAAATAAAGCCTTAAGTATAAGAGCTATCGATAATATACTGTATCCCTATTATTAATAAAGGAGAAAAATATAATTTCAATGTTTTGTATAACTAGCGCATTTAAATCTTACAAACAATAACTCTCTCTTATTTCTTGATTGGATGTCGGTAATTAACAGTTATTATTATATTTTATAATGCATATTTTGCTGTAAGTAATATGTTGCTCTAGGTAGTGAACAGCAAATTATGATTGACGATATTTTTTATTTTTTCTATCCTTTTTAATAATGTGGGGAATATGTTTCTTAAAGCTGCTGCATATAATAAATTGCTTAAGAATATTGAAGATTCTTAAAACCTTAATGAGTCATGAGGCTTTGTTAAATATTTATGTTAATCAATTATTGAATTCTAAGATTACTGCATCTTTTAATGCTTTTATTGTATTTATAAAATATTGAGTCTTTATTTACTTCTCTTACTCCAGGGATGGCGAAACTTTTTGAAACGTGGGTCAAATTTCGTTCATATTTTTTTTAATACTAACACTTGGGTCACTAATGCCCATTTGCATAAGAGTTAAGTTTAAAAATTTTTAACTGAGTATTTTTAAAACTAAACATCTTTAAAATTCTGTCGGCTTAACGAGTAAAAATGGGCGTGGTTTGACGATTTAAAAATTTTTAGTGGGGTTAAAAATTCTTAAGTTTTTGGTGCAAATCGTCATTTGCATAACTTTAGAACTGTAATGATCAAACTAAAGGTTGTAGACAGTATTTAAATTGCTTTTGTGTCAATACGGAGCTTGAAAAAAATAGAGATAGAATATAAATTATCCACACAAATTAGAAAATCTAAATCAACTCGCGTAAACAAACAAGTTGCCTAGCAATTGCGGATCAGTGAAAAAGCTTGCGTGGGTCAGTGTCTGACCCAGGGGTCATTGGTTCGCCATCACTGTCTTACTCCTTCTTTCACATGACTAATAACATCTCCATTCCTTTGTGTCTGCACTCCCAAATATGCAAACTCTGACACTTTCTATGTCGGTTCAATTGTGTTCCATCTTTTTTCGAAAACCAACATTTTCAATTTAGACACGTAAATACTAGATATAGTAATAGGTTACATTGCTAATAGGCATGGAACAAAAGTTTTGTCACTCTTTACAAACAAGATACAGGTAACCCTCCTATAACACCATAAATAGGTTCCTAGAAAATACCGTGTTGTGTGAAACCATGTTGTATGAGACCCAGAGCCAGTACAAAGATGGGGGTTACGTTCCGAAAATTTATTAAAAACAATTTTTTTATTTTAATTCTACATAAACAACTTAATTTTTATTAAAAATATAAATGTTTGTACAATACAAAACAAAAAACAACAAAAATATTATTTTAATTTAACGTAACTGTAATTTAATAAATTTCTTTGTCATTATTGCTCAGTATAATTAACCGAGAACGTTTTTTCGGCGGAATGGTATTGCCTTCACTTTCAGAACTTTTTTCTTCATTTAAAGTTCTTACCAGGTCATTGTAAATTTATCGGTATGGAGTTAAATAGTTTTGCAGCTCTCTTTTAAATTTTCAGTTTCTTTCAGCGGAAGGTATAGAAAAATGACAAGATTTTCAGCTAAGCTTAGGCCTTCTTGTAATTTTTTTAATGTTAAATTATTAACTCAAACGATTATATATACTAGAAATACAGTGTTGTACAAAGATTTTTGAAATTTTCTTATTCTGTTAGAGTGAAACCGTGTTATAGGATGTCATGTTGTAGGAAGGTTCCCGCAATTTATGAATCGTGTTATAACGAAACCGTGTTATAGGATGCCGTGTTGTAGGAGGGCTACCTGTATAAGCAAAACAACGTTCCAAGCAGTATGGTCCCCTTCTCTGCAATATGTACGCCATCATTTTAAAAATGTCCAATGATTTGGTTATGAAAGAAGGTGCTACGTAATTGAAATAAATGATTAGATACAACTTAGTAAAACTGGCGAATAAAATATTTCTTGAATTTTTTAAATTATGTACAAATTTCTTTTGGGCCTATGAAAATTTTAAATCTTATGCAAAAATTTCGATTAAAAATTAACATGAAAAACAATATAAATTTACCGTCTTATACATCAAACGTTAAGCATAACGGATAATGCATAGAAAATAAAGTTACATCTCCGTGTATTGTAATAAAATTATAAAATAGAAAACAGTATGATACAGTACAATAAATTGGTGTACTAGAGCAGGGTAAGAGTTTTCAGCCATTGTGTAAAAATTGCTATGTTAGCAGTATAAAAATTATTATGCTAAAATTGTATTATCGTAATAACTAGATAGAGCTATATGTTAGTATTTCTTTTTTTTTTTCTAAAGTTTCACAAAACCTAGAATATGTTTATTAATTGAATTCCAAAGCAAAGGAAATAAAAAATCATACGAATTATAGGAATTCAATAGAGTGATGTTGCTATAAGGAAATTTCTACAGAAATTGGTGTCCATAGAACAATCGATGCTTATCAGCGTATTTTTGCGTAATTGCATAGGCATAAAAATCTACTAATGAGGAATAATTGGTCGATACTGTACGATCTTTCCCTACACCAAAGGTCTCTAAGATCACATTGTCTCTAACTGTGTTCTAGTGGAAATGAATGAGTTGCATCCACTTTTTAACATGTAGGTATTTAACACTAGAACTACCAAAGCAGTCTAAATGACCAATTGGTGATTATTCATAGTTACCTTATAAATTCACTGTGGTAAAACTTTCAACATTTATTATGATTTCCAGTAGAAGGTATAAATAAAGATTTATTTTCTGTGTTCGGTATCTTTTCATGTAATTTTCAATGTCATCTCTTCCATGCAAATAAATACTCTTTAATCCTTTGACTGCGGCATGTTCTTGAATGAATCCATCAATATGGACGGCGCGTTTTTCGTATGTCAGTTGCTACAACTGGTTGTCCACTGACTAGTGACCAAAACAGTACCCGGAAGTTTGATACCATTCTCAGGGATTAAAAATAATAATGACAAAGTAATAATGGCATATTTAGTTGCTATGTTACATAGGACAATAAATTCTATGTTGAATTAATCAGTAAAACAGTAATAAAGGTGTTATAGTAAAGAAATACAGAGGACGTATATTTACGCCTTTCATATACAGGGTGTTCGGACAGCCTTGGGCTTAAATTGAAAGAGTAACTCCCTGAGACATTCTAAGACGAAAATCAAGAGTAACGATTTTGCGTTTGAGGCTTTGTTTGCGAGTTATAACTAGTTAAAGATATCGTTTAATCCGGACCGTTCGACGCTTGAGAGCGGGTAAACGAGGCAACTCGGTCGGTAACGTCGCTGAGTCCACAGTGATGCTCAAGCGTCGAACGGTCCGGATTAAACGATATCTTTACCTAGTTATAACTCGTAAACAAAGCCTCAAACGCAAAATCGTTACTCTTGATTTTCGTCTTAGAATTTCTCAGGGAGTATACATCTTTAGCACTCAAAGGGTTAATTGTCGGTAGTTCTAGTGTTGAGAAGCAAGAAAATCGAAGCTCGGTAACATTTTCTTTTTGTTCATCTATATTATGAAACATAAAACGAATTACGAGTGTAAACACGTGTAAGCAGTTGACAAAGTGTAAAATTGAAGCGAAGTAATCTATACCTATAGAATCATAATTAACACTTAGCCAACCGAATGGGGAGACCTTCCACTTTTTCCACAACAAGGTCATTGCCATTGATTCTATTTACTTCTGCTATTAGTAAGTCTTGAACTAGTGTTGTTTACAGTTCATCAAATGCGCTTTCTGCTTTTTCAAAGTACAATTTTAAATAAATTCTTAATACGCGATGGACAGTGTTCGGTTAGGTGTGGCACCATGCGGTTAGCTAAATGTTAACTCTTTGCACTCGTATGTCTCAGCGTATTGTGTATAAATAAATATTTTGTGGAATTCTCATTTTTTTTAATTATACTCATAGAATGTTACAACTAAGTATGCTAATAACATATTGGGAAAGTTTTGTTTTGATTGAATAAAAAAATAAATTCCGAGTTGGCGGTAATTCATGGTCATATTAAATTCGAGTGTAAAGGGTTAATTCGTTTGACTGCTGAGGAGCGTTATCGCGCTTCTCTTATGTTATGCCAAACTTGTGAAGAGCGCAATAACACTGCTCTGAATTGTGAGAGTAATTGCAAGTTTATTGACGCGTGTATGTTTGTTTGTGTGTTTGCATATGAAAGGGATTCTAGAATGAACGGTTAAGGGATTAGAATGAGAAGGCATATGTGGAAAAAAGGAAGGATGAAAGTATGAGTGAATGGAGCAGAGAATGAAGGAAGATGAATGAGCATCGTAAGCGTGTATCTTTTATTGGTGATGGAATGGAGAAGATCGTACGACTGAACCACAGAATAAAATTATCAATAAATAAATATATTTTTACACATTTCACAAGTGCTGTTTTCCTCAACATGAATCAGTAAAAGTTGTGCGTCTAGTAAAGCTCGTTGCGTTTACGGAGCATATGAATTGTGTTAACACATTGACTGCTACGGGGGTGACCGGTGACCGGCACTCAACTTGGCAGTGGCGCCACGGAGGTCACCGGTGACCGGCGCGTTCAGGTTGGTAGAAAAATATAATTTGAACAAATGTCAATAATTATCGATTTTTTATTATTACCACCGTTAATATAATGGTGTGAAGAAATTAATGAAGTATAAAACATCGAAAAATAGTTATACACTGTAACTTATTTATCGTAGGTAATATTCCAATAGTATATGTAACGTATAATAGAAAATTCATCATGGCGCCACGGGCAAACCCTGTAAAACTGGTGTGGCATTCAACGTGTTAATTTGACTGCATTATAAATGCTTTTTACCAATTTTATCTACAAAATAAATTATATCAAATTTAAGTAAATAAATGGTATTTTTTTAAATTTTTGTTGTTGCAAAGTAATATAAGTGAGTTTATTGTATGAAAAGTGTTTTCCATTTTTTCCCATACTCGCGCAATTAGTGCCGCAGTTTTGGCATATGTCCAAAAAAATCCGTCAGCAGCCAAACGGTTAACACTAGAACTACCAAGGGGGTCAGAATGACCCAGCTTGTAATTTTTCATAGAAACGTGGTAAACTTACTGTAATGCCTACCCCTTTGAAAATTTACTATGATTTTTACTGTGATTGCTAAGATCTGTTTCTCTTATATTAGGTATCTTTCTCGTACAGCTTTCGATTTGATTTCTTGGTCTCCAATAAGTGTACCCTAATCGTCGGTAGTTCTAGTGTTAACCCTTTCGCTACGGACAAATTCTACGACGCGGTACTCCCGCAGATCGGACCGCCACGTCACAAGTGTGCACTTGCGGAAGAACTAAAGTCGCCTGCCGTACGTTAAATACCGCTGACGTTAACCTTTTAGGTACGGCTGAATTGTGCGCACAGCCTATTCCCTGGACGGCGGAGTTTGACGCGAATTACGCATAAGCGGTACAACACTGCAATATGTGACGGATAACGCCGTTCTCTACGCGAGTACATTGAAATGAAATATTTGACGATTAAATTAGAATTTTCTTCAAAATATATTACGCATACTTTAACTTTTACAATTCCCTATTTAATAATTAATAATACAATTGGGTATGATATATAAGGAGATGATATCCGCGTCTGTCACTACAGTGGCGCGTCGTCCGGAGAAATGGCATCCGCGAAAGCCACTATAGTGGCGCGTCGTTCCTAAAAGGTTAATTAATCTTATACTGATGTTCTATTGCCAGCTAAAAATCTCAGAGTGTAAAACAAATGCTAAACAATTGCAGTAATTATAGTTACTGCCCGTACGTCGCGAGCATCAGGCGTTGGGTGATTATAGTCATCGCCCGTAGCGAAAGGGTTAATGAGCTGTCGGTCGGTGAAGTGTTAACCCTTTCGCTACTACGGGCGACTATAGTCGCCCTCCATAAGATGCCACTGAGGTACTACGGGTGACTATAGTCGTTCTCCATAAAATTCCGCGTATTGCACATACGACGAGCGTATGCAGTTATGCAGTTCTCGAATTGTAATTAACCCTTTCGCTACTACGGGTGACTACAGTCACCGGCCACAAGATGCCACCTATACACGACGGATGACTATAGTCACCCTATCATCTACCATAAAAATGGAGCCAAAAGTCAAGTTTTATCCGTGTTTCGAGGAGTTTCATACAAAATATGATTATTAAAAAGTTATTGGTCAACATTATGTTATAATTATAGTTACTATTTTGTTGTATAATATAAAAATATTAATTGTATTATTGAATTAAAAATATGTTCATGGAAAAATTATGAACATGAATCATTTTGCTTCTAAAAGTTAAAAAGTCGTTTCTGAGACAAAAGTCTTGGTCTTGAATGCTGAAGACTATCTGCGTTTAATGTTCGCACTTTCGGCACGGCGCTCCGTTCCACACAAGACACTCCGCGGCGAGGCCCGCCGTAGCGAAAGGGTTAAAAGTGTGCATGCTAAGACGTTATAAATATCCTGTTTTGAGAAAAGTTATTTTTTTTTTTGGAAAACACCATCAAAGCAGCCCAGGTTGTAATGAACCGTGCAGTTTAGTCGCGGCGCATTCCAACGGCCAGTTCAGTAGAAGTACCGCGGCGGAGAACCCACTCGTAGCGAAAGGGTTAAAAAACTCAAAAGCAGACATTGCATTCGCCTGCTAAAAGCTAAAAGGGCGGTGGAGGATCGCCCGTCTCACTAAAATTCACATCTACCGACATCGTAAACATTACTACAGCTATGACTTCACTGTCCCAACTAAATACTCGAATCACTCACACACATAGAATGTATGCAAACACAACAGCCACCAATACAATCGATTTCAATAATACATCAATTCGATGAATAGTTTGAATAGATCCCACACAAACACAAAATTTAGACGATTTATAAGAAACTGATATGAATTTCACAGAACATTACACTCCGTGGCAACAAATTCAAATCCGTAAAAGCAAAAGGAAAAGAGAAACAGCACAAAACGACACCCACCTTACAAAAAGATAGTTGACTCTAATGACAATTAACAGATCGCCTGAAAAATCCCGAGATTAACTAATAAAATACAACGTTTTTGCAAAATTCGACTTTACTTTTCAACATAATCTCCTTCAAGAGCGATACAATCAGTCCAACCCCTTTCCAATATTTCTACACCCTTTTTATAGAATGATTTGTCTTTGCTTTCAAAATAGACCTCTGTTTCGGCGATGATTTTTTCATTTGATCAAAATCACTTTCCCTGGTACATTTTTTTGAGGTTTATGAAGAGATAATAGTCGCTGGGAGCCAAATTTGGAGAATACGGTGGGTGCGGAAGCAATTCGAACTTAATTTATGCAATTTTGTCACTGTAACCATCTACTTGTGACACGGTGCATTGTCTTGGTGAAAAACCACTCTTTTCTTCACCATTTGGGGCCGTTTTTTTGGCAATTTGCTCCTTTAATCGTACCAATAGTGCTATACAATATTCGCTATTCATGATTTTTCCGTTTTCAAGGTAGTCGACGAATATTATGCGCATCCCAAAATACAGAGGCTATAATTTTCCCGACCAACTGTTGCCTCTTTGATCACTTTTTGCAGATTTCGCTATTTGTTTTCCACTCAGCTGACTGCCGATTTGACTCTGGAATGTATTGGTGGATTCAGGTTTTATCCATTGTTACATATCGCATAATAAAATCCTTTTTATTTCGTTTAACACTAGGTTTACTGGACCCGTCAATTTTACGGGTTTAAAAAAATTTCAACGGCTTTGTGAGTAAACTTTGTAAAAACAATTACTATTGTTTCTAGCAATTTTTGTTGACTTTTATTGATAGACTGATACAAATATACCCAAATTTATTTCCAGACTCAGCTCTGCAGTTTCAAATTCTATTCGATGTATATCTTGTTCTTTAATATGTGTATATGGGAAATAGATATACAAGAAATGTCCGTAAATCTAGCGTTAAATAGCTCCAAACAGCGTTCTGAATCATCATCGCGTTGTTGTTCTTGGTCCACTGTAAGTAAACGCGGTATCCATTTCGAACAAAGCTTTCTCATACCCAAATGTTCATGCAAAATATACCCCATACGATCCATTAATATTTTTACGATGTCAGCTAATTCACGCAACTTCAGTTTATGATTATCCAGAACAATTTTGTGGATTTTTTTATGTTTTCTGAAATAGCTGCATCATTTGGGCGTCCAGAGCGTTCAGAATTATTTGTGTCCATATGACTCCGTTTAAACTCAGTAAACCACTGACAAATATCACACAATATCACAATGGTAGTTTTCGACGGAGCAAATTCCTTATAACACTTTTAAAGCCATTGCTGAGCTTGAACAGTATTTTTTTCCATCAAAAAACAGTGTTTAATCAACACACGAAATTTGGTTTTCTCCATTGTTTTGAAAATAACAAAACAGCGTCATTAAAACTTCAGTATCTCGATCACTAACGGACGAAATATCATCAAACGTTGACACATATCATATGAAGATTGGTACTGACTGAGAATGGTATGTACTTTTTATTAGAGGCGAAATCTGTGGGTTAGTCCTGGGACTTTTCTGGCGATGTAGTACCTACATACGTACCTCTAATCTTCTATACATATAAAAAGACATGTCCTGACTGACTGACTGATTAATCATCACACAGCCTAAACTACTGAAGCTAGAAACATGAAATTTAGACAATGGGTTCTTTTTATAACGTAAGCACTCACTAAGGAAGGACTTTTTGATATTTCACCTCTAAGGGGGTTAAATAGGGATTGAAAAATTGTTTGAAAATCCGCCGATTTCGAGGCAAGCATTATGGAAACTGGTATTTAGCTTTTTGGTTAGAAATAAAGAAATACGTGTTTCAACATTTTTAGAAAATCAACCCCTAAGGGGATAAAATAAAGGATGAAAGTTTGTTTGAAAATCCGCCAATTTTGAAGCAGGTACTATAAAAATTAGTAACTGCTTAACTTTCTGTTTAAAATTAAAGTTAAGGGCTTGCAAAATTGGATGTCTCTTGAAAATAGTTAAAATTGTAATCAAAGCACTTCTACGCAGGCAAAGCCGCGGGCAACAACTAGTAGATTTATAGCAGTAAGCCAAGACGCACACCTTGAAATAGATGAAACAAATAAAAGCCAGAAGAAAACGCAAAATCCACCCTCCCCCCCCTATATTTATGCGAGATATAACCAATTATCCATTAATGATAGAAAGCATCAAAATTGTACTGCCTGATAAAGATTTCTTTTGCAAAACAATGTCAACGAATTGCTTTAGAATAAACGCAACCACGCCGGATGCTTACAGAATAATAATGCATTTTCTCAAACAAAATCAAATGGTGTTTTACACATACTAGCCAAGACAAGAGAGAGCTTGGCGATGCTCAAGCGTCGAACGGTCCGGATTAAACGATATCTTTAACTAGTTATAACTCGTAAACAAAGCCTCAAACGCAAAATCGTTACTCTTGATTTTCGTCTTAGAATGTCTCAGGGAGTTACTCTTTCAATTTAAGCCCAGGGCTGTCCGAATACCCTGTATATGCGGCGGTCGAAGCGAAAGGGTTGAGGAAGTACACCTAATTAACACGCGGTATGAAATATTTGTTTATTTTGTTTTCAGGGAGGCAACATCCGTGAGCAACTACACCACAATGCGCATGTTGCTGCCGCCGAGGTTGGTTTTCGTCGCAGCAGTTTTGCTGCTGGCAACTACCAAAGCAAGCATTCATATACACCTACGTTCTGACACAGCTAAGCACTTCACCATTGGTGAACGTGAACAAGCAATTGCTGGAATCGAGGCTAGCCTCTTGTCTCTTCTTGGTTTTGCTAAGAGACCAAAACCTCAGGGCTCTGCTTATGTTCCGGAGTCATTGAAAAAACTTTATGTCAAGCAAAATACAATTGGCATGGCTGATATTGCTAAACCAGGAATCCATGCCAGATCTGCAAACACAGTGCGTTCTTTTTCCCATATTGGTAGGCATATTTCTAAAAATTATTTATTTTATTCGTTCCCGCAGTTGTTAGTGGCACTATATGTATTAATCGCTTTGCTCCCGCGGACGTGTTTTGTCGCGACACCGATACTGTTTGTAATAGGTCAGTGACGAGTCATCTCGCGAAGCAATGCCACTTGTACGATGTTACTGACGAGTTATGCCGCGATGCAATACCATTGCCACGGACGATATATCTCACGTGCATCAATATTACATTAATCCTTTGGCCTATAACCACGAGTCTCACTCGTGGTAAAGAATTTGTGCTATAAGCGAAAACCACGAGTCTGACTCGTGGTAAAGAATTTGTGTCATAAACAAAAGCCACAAGTTAGACTCGTGATGTGGAATTTGTGCATAAGATGCCGCGTATTATCCCTTTGCGGACGAGTGTCGAATATATCCGCCCAACTCTCGCGCTGCGGCTGACGTTTGTCTGTCGTAAACGACATGTATAAGATACGCATGGATATACTAGCCTAAGAAGTTAAGTTGGCCTAAATTTGTTTGTTTATGATTTTGTTAGATTTTATGAAAAATTTATTTAAATACAGCTTTAGTTTTTATAACACTAATGCGCGACGTAACTATTTTCTTTACTGCTCCGTCCGCAAAGGGTTATTATTGGAACAAGCGATTGGAGTTATTCAACATCGAATATCATTCCTTTGATTATGATTACACCCTAGACATCTTAAAATTACCATTTGTACCTAAGCATTGTTTTTTATTTCACAATTCCTTTCGTTGCACTGAAATATAAGTCATGAAAAGTATACATTTTGCGCCAGTTCGGGTACACAGCTGAACAGTTGAATGGCACGACGCGCGACCAACTTTCTTGTTCACTATAGCTCGCGCAATTGGCAGATATCGTGTAGGCCAAGGGGTTAAGAGCTTTAATTCGAAAAAAATGTTAATTCCGGAAACTGTATAAGACAAGGAAAATATTGCTTTCAGAATAATAAGCATCATGGCTTACTCTCGTGAACAGCTAAATAGAAACTGACTAGCTCAATAGAGAAGAAAGGTAATGGACAATAATTGAAGCAAAAATAAAAGTCCCGTGTTTACTCGTCCGTGGCAACGCATGAACGGTATCGTGTCGCGACATAACACGTTCGTAACATCGTACAAGCGACATTGCTTCGCGAGATGACTCGTCTGTGATCTGATACAAACAGTATCGGCGGCGCGAAATAACACGTCTGCGGGAGCGAATCGGTACTAATCTTGATGCTCAAAATAGGAGTATCATCTGTAAATATTCTTTTGGACTCTTTCACTTTCTTTTCCTATTCAGTCTTCTCCTCACTTTCAATCACTGCTTAACTTTACTTTATCCTTTAACTATGGCTCCTACAGCACTTGCTAACGTTATAAAGAATGCTACTCTTTTAAGTCTTAGAATCAGTTTGACTTTCTTCGCCACCACTCTCCAACCGAAAGTCTACTACTGTAATTAAAGTCCTGATACCTCATAGCTAGATGAGTTTCAGTTACTAATCATTGAACATTTGGATTGTTTAATCTGATAAACTCGTCGAGTAACTCCTTCCCTGCTATAAGTTGTACTAAAGCAAAATAACGTGAAGCTCGTTAATTAATTAACCACTTTTAATTGGTGCAACTTAATTAAAGGTACAAGTTTTTAATAATTAATGATATAAAATGAATATAACTTTTTAAAGAAATACAAAAAATAGCTCCTTTGAAAAGTAGCCACAGAAAATGTTTATTAAACTTAATTTTATGCTTTAATTTTCCAAGTTTGTGAGGGTACCATGTTATTACTTTTCAACTTTTTGCATTATATTATTCTTCTTTAAGTTTCACCAATTTTTATATTACTTTCCCTTGGCTTGTTTTTTTAACAATAACAGCTTTATAATTTTATTACTTATACAGTGATGGTAGTGAAATGAAGTCAATTAAATAATTAAACTTCTTCAATACAATATTAATTAAATCTCTTTTAATAAACAAAAACACGATTAGATACTACAAATATTAATAAAGGTACTATAACAAGTCTCATAGTTACATCTGTTTTTATTAACACGTTCGCGGACGTGAATACTATAGCATTCATTTTCATTGTGATACAGAATGACGTGGATCCTATAGGATTCAAATTTTAAAACCAATTATTATTGATTTAATTTTATATAACCTCGATTCAAATATCAATTAAAATTCAAATATAGTATTCATTGAATATAACTGTTAAAATGTGATGTTCTGATTAGTCTTACAAAATATGTCTAATCACATATCACAATTAATTTAGAAAAAAATCGCGTGTCTATTTTTACACCTCACGGAGCTTTTTACTGTCCGCGAACGTGTTAATGTATTACGAGAATTCGTAACTTCTGAAGCTTTTGGAACTTAAAGAATTTCGTTTATAGAAACGATTTAAACACTCCAGATGTAAAATGTAAACAAGCAAATTTTGATTTTTTTCGATTGCTACATTAGAGCCTTCTCTTAACTCTTTGAGGCACAGAATAAATAGACCCATGTTGCACAGGAATTTTGTTGTGTTTTAAATTAAACAAACCTATACTAACCTGTATTGACATGTTGAAACTTGCCAACACAAGCGAACATATTTATAACATTTTTTTATGGTATTACCAACTGTTTTACACAAATAAAAATGCTCCATCATGCACTGCCGTGCATCAAAAAGATGGGACATTTTTAATCCCACCATGCTCCAAAGTGTAAATTCGTAAATAATACTATAGTTGTAAACTAGATAGTAATATATGTATATTATTTAGAATATAATGAAACGAAATTTAGTATAAGCAACGTAAAGTAACTTCCAATATTTTCTGATTGCAATCCTGTTATACATATTGTACAGAGTATTCCATTCTAACTGAAATATCTCGAAAATTACAGTAGCGGACAAAAATTTACGACAGGACAATGTAAAACATAGTTTTATACTATGCAAATATTGTTCATTTACTTATTTTTATCATCATTATGATAGAACACATTTATTGACTAGCATAGAATACGATTTTTATTTACTGTGCTATTTCTTATTAATTATTTAATTATTAATTTATTTATTTGTTTTCTTTGCCCCTTTGGTCTTAAACTTTTGTCCTCTGCTGTAGGTTTTATCGAGAGAAAAATGTTTTAAACAAAAGTTACATGGTTTGGAGGGGTGGAGGGACATTCATGTTGACCTCATCTTGACCTCGAATTAATTTTAAGTTTTAAAGTATAACCCTCATTTATGATAGACTTCGATTTTATGACAAAAAGCAAATCTAAAGACAAATCTGACTTTCTATTCTTGAGATATTTGATTACAAATTAATTCTTGCACAGTGAATCATATAGCGACTGTACGACAGATAACAGCATCAGAACCATACGAGAAAGCCAAATTGAAACACTGATAAGAATAAAAAGTATTTGCTTTTGCCATAGAATTAAAATCTGTCATAAAGTATGATACTGTCTAAAATTTCTATATAAAACATTTTTCTGATAAAGTTTCATTTCCAAGATATTTCATTGTCCAAGTTAGATTGGGATACCCTGTTGAGGGTGTATTTTATATTATATGATATTATTTATATTATTGCATATCATTTTAATTATTTCATTTCTTTTCTTATTTTCGATACAGAGAGCGAGTTGGATCACAAATTTCAATCTCCAAATCGCTTTCGTCTTTCTTTCGACATAAGCAGTATACCTATAGGAGAAAAGTTACAAGCTGCAGAATTATGTCTTTCCCGTGTACCTATTTTAAGTCAAGATGAAATTAATCCAAAATTGGGTAGAATACTTGTGTATGATATTTTACGTCCTGGTGCAAAAGGACATAGTGCTCCACTGTTACGTTTAATCGACAGTAAAATAATAAACACTAAAAAAAATGGCACAGTAAGTCTGGATGTTCATCCTGCCGTGGAAAGGTGGATAAAGGATGCTAAAAATAATCATGGACTTCTGGTGCATATACGTGGAACTAAACAGGAACATGTACGGTTAAAAAGAAACACAAACGAAAGAAATGATACATGGGTTGTCAGTCGTCCGATGTTATTTACTTATACTGATGATGGCAGGTATAATATAATTTTTCTATATATTTCTAAACAAATAGTAACAGAATATCATTGTAAACCTATTACTATTCAGAAGATTAACTTAAACGTAATACTTCATTTTATAAAGTTATCTATTATTATCTATGCTTACTATTTATTCTAGATTTCAGATTTTCAGAATTATCAAAATAATTTATTCTTTTGTAATGTTACTTAATTATTGTCCATTAACGTTATATATCAATCTGATTAAATGTTATATAGCAATGCAAATTTCAAAATAAAATGTTTTGTTTCTAAGCTTGCACATAATTGTTCAGTTAAGCCAAATTAAATAGTATCTTTCAGACGCATCAAATTTCGTTTTATTTGTATGCCAAGTGGTTAATGAAAGAAGGTAATAACATACTTTAAACATTGTATTAACGATATTCTATGTTTAGGTATAAGATGTCTACTGCGAGCCAAATAATGGACCGCCGTGCTAGAAGAGCGGCACTTCGAAAAAATCGCCGGAAAGATGGCCGTGAGAATTGTAGACGACATCCGCTTTACGTTGATTTCGCTGATGTTGGTTGGAACGATTGGATTGTTGCTCCTCCTGGTTACGATGCCTTTTATTGTCACGGTGATTGCCCTTTCCCACTAGCAGATCATTTGAATTCGACCAACCATGCAATTGTTCAAAATTTGGTTTACTCAACAAAACCAAGTATGGTGCCAAAAGCTTGCTGTGTACCTACCGCGCTCAGTTCAATATCTATGCTTTATCTTGACGAAGAAAATAAAGTGGTCCTAAAGAACTATCAGGACATGGCTGTCCTTGGATGTGGGTGCCGTTGACTATTTGCCGTTTAGTTTAGTAAATTCTTTGAAAAGCAGAAAACATGTTGTGCAATAAAAATTAAAATAGTTGAAAAGTCATTGAAAATACAAAAAGGGAGAATTAGGATTTCATTGGATCGAGTAGATGGTAAATAATGTCACTTTTGAAGGGTGCATTAAACTGTTTATTAAACTTTTATCAGTCACACTTGAAAATTTGTGCATATAAATTTCAGCCCATTGATTAATGGTCAGAAATTTAAATAGTCCTGGCAGTGTAACTTTATTTACGGATAAAAGATCTGAAAAATTAGTATTATGTATCATCCATCTATGAACTATTGCAAAGAATTTAAATAAAAGGATAAAACGTTCGCAATAAATGTTTGAAAGTTTTCAGAATTTTATATGCAAAAAAAAACATTGAGTCGTCCCATGAATTCATGTTGCATATTATTTTGGTATTTAGATTAATGTTTGAAGCATGCTTTTGAATGTTATAACAAAATGTAGTCATTTTCTCGTTCAATTCAAAGACATTATTTTTGTGATTTCTCGTTAAAATGTTTCCCGAAAATGTTCCTTTTTATAGAGCCAACATTATCAAGTTTTTTACCTTTTTAAAAATATATCATAGTACACAAAATAAATGGTAATCTGGTGCAACAATGTTTGCAAGAAATAGTAAGTGCAATAAAATTTCTTGACTGAGTTCACCGTGTCATTTCTTTTGCACATCTTTTGCTATTCTCGGTTTGGTATTATTAATATGAAAAATCGCGTTGTTTCGAGTGAAAAATCTTGATCGTTCCACTGCTATAGCTTTTTTTAAATTTTTCCAATTCAGCACAGTACCCCTCTGAATTAATTTATTATTCGGAAGTAATTCGAAAATCAAACTTGATCGATGACTCTATCAAATAAGGAGGAGAATTTTGCGAAATTGTAAAACTGCTTTTACACAACGTTGTAGTGGATCTTTTCTGTTGGTTCTGGTTCATTTTTTTTATTCCAAGTCATCTAATGTTTTAGTAATAATATTTTTACATTTTATGGAAACAAAAATATGCATGTTACACGGTTAAGGCGATTCTATTCTGTGAAGACGCGTGACAGCTATATTTCCACCTTAGATACCTTTTCTATTTTCTTCAAACTCCTATGTACGTTTAATCTTGGAATATTTAAAATTTCGGACTTCTCTTCAACCAAAAAACTGCTTTTCATATTCACTGGATTACAAATTCTGTTTTTATTTGTCTTGAACGAACATGACTGATCTTCAAGATCAAAATTTCCATTTTGAAAGCGATTAAATCACTTTTCGCATATACATGGCAATAACATTTTTTTTTCATAAGCACTACAAATGTTGCTTGTAGTAATTGTTGTTGAATTCCTTTCGTGAAATTCATACAGTGTAAGATATAAAAAATAAATACACATCTCACTTATGGTTTGTTACTATGTAATATTCAAAACGCTTGCTGTTCACTGGTCTTTACTCTTGAATGCTTTCTACAGACTGAATTCGTTGTTAGTTACTTCGATCGCTTATCTTACTATATTAGTATTACAATGTATTTACATTGGTCAGAGTATAAATGCATTTGCGGCATCAGCTTATGGGATGACCTAATATATCAAGTATATCAATCATTATTTAATATAATTATTTTTATTAAATGCATGATTAATTACTATAATTGATCGCATAGAAATGGATGAAAAAAAGTTGTTAAACGATTAAAATCATGATCTTTGGTCTCGTTAAAGCATTTTAACTTAGTTCAAATCTACATAAATACGCACACCAAAATTTTGAGTACCCTTCTTAAGAAAGTAGATCTGAAACATTTTATGATCTGTTACTATTGATATTAATTTATCTTTCGATCGATTGTTCAAATCGAGAAGATTAAATTTGGATAAGTGTACAATCGATTTACTTTGATTACTCAAAAATAGATCAATGGAATTTTTAATTGAAAATCTAAATTCGTATTTACCTATCAGTTCGTAGTATTACGTTAATATTAGATTTAATAAAATAGTATTTTTAATATTTGAACAAACATATTCCAAACATAATACAATATATTATAAATTTTTGTAATATTGTTTCATAATATTATATATTTTTTTTAATATTTTTGTTTTTTATAGTAAAATATTATTCGTTTATTAAATGTATGCATGAAATTCTTATACTTTACTGGAATTGATGATTAAAACAAATTATAAGTACAATAGAAACGCCGTATTTCGTGTTATACAAAACCAAGAGCGCAAAAGGTTATATCTAAGTAAATAATCTTTTTTTAATGCGACAGAAAATAATATACATTTTATTTCATTTTAAAATAACAGAAACGGAAAATTGTTCCATTTTGTGTACAGAATAATTTAAACTAAAATCTAATCACTCTCAGAATTGTTTAAACTTAAATTCCATCAACATCGTTTTTTGGGTGTTGATCCAGCTTCTTCGTCAAAGCTTCTTTAGCTTTGTTCTTTATTTGATAATGTGTTTTCTTGTATTGTATTATATCATATAATTTCAGTTTTATATTTGTTTTCAAAATTTGTGAAAATATGCATTTCTCATATATTGTGATTGGGCCACGCCATGGTAGTGCATTCGCGTGCAAGTTTGCTGTAGCGAACGAGTTGATCACGTTATACGGAGTCCTATTGTACATACATTGTACACAGAGATGCACATAATTCATCATAAATCAGTTTACTACGCTATTTAAACTGTTTGTAATAATTGAACAAAAAAGTATTTCAAGCAAAAGTCTGTTATTATTAAGTGAATAATTTATTGAAAGGAAATCTACAAAAAATATCCTTCTGTCATAAAACAAATTGGAGCGTTTTTTAAATAGCATCCTATTTTTGTTTAATTTTTATGTCACTGTAATAGATGAAAGAACAATTCAGTAGTATAATATCATGTACATATTATTGTCTTAATTATTTAATCCTAAATTAATTGAACTTATATTTGAAGTACAATCGACAAATTGTCAATACGTAATTTCAATGTACTATGTTCAAACAGAAATTAAAAAGAAGATACAAAAATTAACTTCAATTTTTCATAAAGAAGATATATTTTTACAAAATTTTTATATTTAATCCTTCATTTGATAATAATAAACTTTTGTTTGAAACACTTTTTTGTTAAACTATTAAAATCAACTTTATGATATTTGATTTAAATATTGTGGTGACTAATTCATGATGCATCCTGCATAATCATCAATGTTCCACATTTTGCCAGTTCATTAATAGAACCATATTACATACACTAAATAAAAAATTATTATATTTTATAAATACTGAATATATTAAATTTATATTAATTTAAAAACCCATGCGTTATACTATAATTAATTATTATTTGTAAAATTTGAAAAATGCAATATAGTAAGTAATTTATTACGTTAAACAAAATATTTCGACTTATTTTTAAACTCCATTTCTTGTCAGTTACCTAAATTTAATACTTTTAATTTGTTGATTCAATAATGTTAAAGATACAAGTGCCTGTAAAACAAATAAACCTGCCATCAAGAATGAACTGTACCTGCCTAAGGAACAATTATTTATAATACTAGCAGGAAAATTTAAGCATATGCATTGTCTTTTGCAACTAGTCCAAGCCATAGCCTCAAAACAGTAAAAGATAGAAAAAAATATCATTAGATAAAATTATATAGTATGGATGATACATACATTTACTCCGGAAATGGAGTACTTAGATCTCAAACTTATTATAACTAAACGAATACTGCGATACAGTATTGAAGAATTAAAATTAAAATATATTTAAAACTAGACAGTCACAGATACAAGCATCACAATACTTTCTGTTGTTAGATAACAACAGAATATGTAAAAAGAAAAAATGGCTCCTTTTCTAGAGCAAATGTATGTATGTAAGTACTGGATGCATCACTCAGAACAACTGAATTTTGCCTAATGAAATTTTCATCTATCTTTTAATGTGTTAAGTTTATGACCTGACTAATTGTGAGATGTATCCCGTATATACGTGTATAAAAAAGAAAAGAAAAAATTGCGTTAAAAATCATTTATAGTAATGGTATGTATTAACTTGTAAAATGTGTAAAATAAATAGCAGTAAGAAAAGATTAATGTAAATATTGCGTTTGTATAGCGAATTAGTAGTATTATATTCAATGTTTTTATTAATATTTCTACATTTTCCAATTGTATACAAATATTGTGTAAATAGTAAATAAATTTTAATAAATAAATATGTTAAATAAACAATAGTTTATGGTTGGCAAATATTGTTTATCTATTCATTTTTAGTGTCATTATGGTAGAGAACACTATTTATTGATTAGCATAGAATACAAATTTTATTTATACTGTTATTTTTTATTAAATAATTTATTTATATTCTGTAACCCTTTGGTTTTAAACTTTGGCCCGCTGCTGTATGTACTATGTAGGAATACGAGTGAAAGTTTCACGAAAACAGTTATCAGATTACTCAGTAACTGTGTACACGAATTTAATACGATTAAAGAGTTCCTGCGATTATTATCGGAAATCGAAGACGTACGTATTGTGGAATTAAGGAGCCTCTGAGGAATGGAAACATGTTTGGACGAACCTGATGCACAATCAGGGAGTCACAGACTTAGAGGAGTTATAAAACTATTGTTATAAATTAGCAGGACCCAAGCAGTAAAATCATATATCATGTATGATATATCATAATTTCTCTTGTAAAATCCCTGGGTTAGGTGTTAAATTTTAAGAGCAACTTAATCTGAATTAGTTGATTATATATAGTATATATTGTAATATTCAGCCTTTTTAATTATAAATGTATAAAAACCACGATTACAAATAAGAATACAATTGATTTACTATGAAATTGTACTGTTACTATTATCAAAGCTATTGTTTTAATCAAATATATAAAAAATAGACTATCCTACTGGCTGGAAAAAGTGATATCATATACTTCATAAAAGAAACGATAATAAAAATGTCTATGCCCGATTTTATTTACAATTATCCAGAATAGATTGCAATGATGGGACGAAACACCAATCTTATTCCTTAAAAAAAGCAAATCATGTGTAGAGAACGTAGTCAATTTAGTAGTATAAAATAGACGAGGTTTTAATAGCATTTTTGAATATCTAAGGAGTGTTCAATGACGTTGATATTGACATCCTACTATCTAAACTTACTCCGATACAATGCTTAATAAACATGCTTCAATTCGTCAGTTTCTTAACACACAAAAAGATTTATTTACACAGCCTCCTTAGGCGAAAGCTACAGGCTCCAATACAGAGTCTCTAATGTCTACATTACGTATTCTAAATATTGATAACAATTTGTAGAAAAGAGTTACTATTTTTACAGTTTACTGATGACATCACAGTTTAGCTAAAAAATTGTGAAAACAATTAAAACAATTCAAAGAGAACCAAGACCTGAGCTTAGTAATTCTATTCAGAACAGAATAGAATAGGATTTTATTGTTTTCCATACAGGATTATAAGAATTCTGTTCGCTTTACATGGTTGAACTCCATTACTTTAGTCCCTTTCATAACTCATAACATCTATTACACTCCATTTTACTATGAATACTAGATATTGGTACGATTAAGTCTAGAGTCTGGCTCTGAGTCTGAAGAGACTCAGGTGTATTACGGTAAGGGTTTATAAACAACTCTTTTTACATTTTTAACCCAAATCAATTTCATAACTACCGGCTATTTATAAGTTTCTTCAGAATTTTTTAAAATTCAAAAATTTTTGAAATGTGGATTTCATGTTTAAATTGTCAAGAGACGACGATCATATTTTTACTGTTTTTGCGTCCCTTTTAGATATTTCTAAATGAGGACACATAGTTAAAAAAATTAAAAACCGATATCTTCTACCCCTCTGTACGCAAGAAGGTAGCATACTCGCACGTTCAATAAATTTTGCTCGTTGAATAACTGTTACACGTAACCCCAAATGTAAGTTTAATGCTAATGTATATGCTAATAATGTGGATGAATTAATATTCATTTAAATTTTGTTTACTATCAGTTTATCCACCGTTGAATAAAAGTCCAATGTTTCAAATTTCATGTTGTACCTTAAAAATCGTCATACTATTATGACCTTTATTGCATGTACAGAAAGAATCATGTAAAATTCATAACAAAAGTTTTATTTCTTTATACAATTATGCTACATAGTAGATAATACATTTTAATATTACATACATTTTTGTATTAAATGTAAAAAAAATATAGGACAGTTATTTCAGTCTTTAACACCAAAGGATAATAATAACTTAAAATGTATTTCTTTAAGACTCTTGTAATGGCAGTGCAACATAAAAATTATTTTTCACACATATTTTACATTTCATATACATGGTACATCAATAAAAAAGACTGCTACTTGGAATAACTTATTTATTGATTTGGGTTCGTTTTCTTATCAGTCAAAATACAGTTTTAAAAAGATATGCAATGCTAATTAAAACATTTAAGCTCACATTAATTTTTAAAAAGTACAAAACAAGCAAATTGAAACAATTTTTACTAAAACCACTAAATAATAAGTTATTTCATATAGTTCCTTTTATTGACTCACATTATAGAACAATTTTGAATTCCATTTACAAAGTATCCTAAATATGGCACAATCCAATTATAAATTGCAAAATTAATTTTTTGCATTTTAACTATTATATAAAAACAGTGTAAACGAATATATTTTTTATTTTTATGGTTAAAAATTGGAGAGTAATTATATTCCTTTCTACGAATATAATATCTTAAATATTCTTAGATTATACAATCGTTATAGTTCATAAAAGTTCAGCCAACGAAAGATGGTGCACGAGTCCTTTCTTATCTATTCAAAGCGTTAAAACATACAGTAGTACCCCCTTAACCCATTGACTGCCAACTACGAGATATCTCGTAGTAAGCGTATGTACTAAAACAGCCAGCTACGAGATATCTCGTAGTGTGTGCTGCAAATTTAAATGAAAAATATATATCACCCTGCAAGGATAAATGAAAAATATATATAGTGTAGAGAACATATTAATTATTAATTTTTATTAAAACCTATTAAAATGATAGCTTAACCCTTTTAGTGCCAATGGGCCGATCTATCGGACCGCGGTCCTTATGCGAAAGCTGCCACGGACCGATAGATCGGCCGATTCGCAGAAATCGAAAATTTATACTCAAACCGCTAACTGAAAAATTTGCTGTAGGCGTAACAAAATATTTTCAACGGGGCCCTATCCTCACTATTGGTTACAGGGGAAAGAAGTCCCAACGTTCGGAATTTTGTTCTTCATAAAGCTATTCATATAAACGCACATATCAAATCGGCCCGTGGCATTCTTCGCACGTACTCCGTAAAATGCCTGGCACTAAAAGGGTTAAACGATTAAAATGTCTTCTTTAAAAGAAAGCCGTGACACCCAGTGCAAGACGTACTAAATTTGCGTGGTAGTCAATGGGTTAACCGTTTGAGTGCGGCAAAGCACTATCGCGCTTCTCTTATGTTTTGCCAAAAATGCAAAGTGCGATCGAACTGCTGTTTGTTAATATTTTTTTCGCATTAACTGAGAGCGGTTGTGTTCATATTAATTTCTGTTTTTATTAGTATCATTCAATTGTGGTTTTTAATAATATAAAAATTAACCCTTTCGCTACTACGGGCGACTATAGTCGCTCTTCATACAATGTCGCGTATTGTACATACGACGAGCGTATGCAGTTATACGGTTCTCGAACTGTAATTAAAAGTGTGCATGTTAAAACATTACAAATAATACCCTGTTTTGAGAAAAGTTTTTTTTCTGGAAAACACCGTTAAAGCAGTTTAGGTTATAGTGAGCTATGCAATTTTGTCAAAATTCTCCATTCAGTAGAAGTATCGCGGCGGAGAACCCCCCCGTAGCGAAAGGGTTAATAATTAAAAATTATTTTTATTTTTTTACGATAAGCGTTATACTGATAATTACAAAAAGCGCCATGTCAAATTTTAATTTATCTGAAAATAGCTATGATATGAAAAGATAAATTAAAATTTTGTTTGCTGCAAATTACTTTCTACGTAATAATTATAGTTAATTATTGCCGTTTCTATTATTTTCTAAAAATAATAGCTACGCATTTCATCTCGCACTTTTAGCACATATACAAGAAAATTATTTAGCACTCAAACGGTTAACCACTCCGATCCGACATCAGTACGCGACAAAGGATTCGCAGAAGTCGCAACATTCGTTAAACACATTGTAGCATGATACTTTCATGTGCTGTTTTCATGTATTTCATACATACTTCATCACTCTTTTTGAATGTTTCGAATCATTTTATAATCTAGGCCTGAACACGCCAAAATTGTTGTCGACCGCATGGAAAGAAATATTTTTCAAAGTGTCGGGTCGAAAGGGTTAAGCGTTGGAGCACGGTACTGACCGTTGGACGCTTACGCTTACAAATTCAACTGTGACAGGGAAAGAATTTGAGTACAAGTGAGATACAATAAGTGGCACTTGTTGATAAATTCGAATATCAACTGCCTTATATTTCACGATCGCCTTATTACTCAAAATGAAATTACAGATGATAATCTATTCAATATGGACGAAACTGGTCTATTTGGTAAAATGTTTCCAAATGAAACATTAATAAGGAGTAACTGAAAAACGAATTGGAGGAAGAAAAATGAAAAAAGAGAATTACACTACGCTTGTGTGCAAATGCTAGCCGATGTTACAAATTGCCATTACTTTTCGTATATAAGTATAAAACCCCAAGATCAAGAATAGTTTACTTGTAACTTAGGGATGACGGATATTTTAAAATATACAATTTACCTATCTATTGCATTAATACGTCATTTTAATTATTTACTCGTTATTTAATTATTAATCATACTTTAAAATACCGTTCATATCGCCGAATACTTCGCTCATTTAGCCAATAAATTAGGATGTAATTGCAAAATACAAAAAAATTTTTCGGTATAAATTATTAGAAGAATTACACTTCATCGAAGGGATTTCGGAATTCTATGCAGATTATAATATAAAAGACTGTATAAATTTAATTCATGAAACGTGGATTCGAATAATCGTGCTGCAAGACGCAGCATTTGAGAAAACGGGTAAGTATGAAACGAGGGACAATCATTCCAAACAATTCATAATGAAGAAATTAAGGATCTAATTAATGAGTGTGATGTAGAAAAAGAATCGACAAAAATGATACAGTAGAAGAAGATAATTATATATAATAATATATAATAATAATAAAAACAATAAAAGAAGAAATGGACAGACTGTTGTATTATTTGGAGAAAATAAGGATAACAGAGCCGCAAATTCAAAAATAAGCTAAAGCTACGACAGATTATTGTAATGCAAAATAATTTTTATGTTAATTTTCACTAATATTATCGTTATCATTATCATTATTACTTTCAACATTATCGAGTTTTAATATTTTTATTCTTATTAGTTTACTATAATTAATATATACTAAGTAAAATAATATTACATATTCACATTTTTATATTACCTTATGCGATTTATAATATTTAAGAGAATAAAACTTTTTTCAAAAATTAAACGTCACAAATCATCGATATGTACCCGAAATTGTGTATGTGTTATGGACCAAGTGATTAATGCAGACGTTATAAATAGCTATAAGCAAAATGGAGCAGTGTAATAAATTTGATGTAGTTTATCCTAATTTATTACATTTACTGGTCAATCTGCATATTGCTGTCAGGTGGTCGAACAGAATAATAATAATGATGCTTCTTTCGTAATATTAGAAGATGTCAATTTTATTATTTGTTATGTCATGTATGAAAGCGTAATTTCTTGTCTATGCATTGCACATACAGTGTGTAACAAAAATATTCGGACACTAGAGTACACACAGATTTATTTCTTTATATTTTAATTGTATACGCATAAAATCAATCTATTTTTTTAAACAATTTTATAAACATTGTATTTTAATTAACAATAACTAAAAATATACGTCACTATACATATAAATAGATTCTAGTATGCCGAAACGTTTAAGACGTCTTAGAAGCAAAAAGTTCTACCACAAAATATTAAAGCGATTTATATTGTTATCTAGCACGTTCAAATCACTATTTTTTTCGAATGTGTCCGAATATTTTTGTAACGCATTAATGACGTACACTTTTAGTTATTATTAACACGTTGAATGCCACGCCAGTTTTATAAGGTTTGCCCGTGGCGCCACGATGAATTTTTTATTACACGATACATACACTGTTGAAATATTACCTACAACAAATAAGTGTAACTACATTTAGATATTTTTTACTGCATTAATTTCTTCACACCATTGCATTAACGATGGCAATAATGAAGAATTGATAAATATTAACATTTTTCTAAATTATGTGTTTCTATTAATTTGAGCGCGACGGTCACCGGTGACCCCCACGGCACCACCGCTAAGTTGAGTGCCGGTCACCGGTGACCCCCGTGGCATTCAACGTGTTAATTAGAATACAATGTTTATAAAATTATTTAAAAAAATGTATATAATGATTTTATGCATAAACAATTAACATATAAAGAAATAAATCTATGTATACTCTAGTGTTCGAATATTTTCGTTACACACTGTAGATATCGGTTCGCCGTTGCAACGCGTTTGGAAATTTACTATACACTACAGAAAATTTTGAATCCTAGAATGTATTCCATAAATAAGTAATACGTTCGGGTCAAACTTCGATTTAAATTCCGATTAGGTTTGTGTTAAGTTCGTGTTATTCTTCAACTAAGCCCCCATTAGCAGGTACTTCTTTTGCATTACTAATGTTAGGAAACTGTATTGGTTCGAAACAAAAATAATTAAATATTACTGACAACAATTGAGCTTTTTCTTCATCGATATCAAACTGCTCAAAGAAAATGTAACATTATACATGATGACCGGTTAATTTAATAAATTCATGAATATTTCTCAGACTGTCGTAATGTTTTAGACATTATTCATAATGACCTATTACTCACTTGATCCATAACGTGTATACAATGTATCAATAACGATCAACGTCAAATTACACTCGACACGGTTTTATAAACAAAAGGTGAGAATTAATTTAGACATCTTAACCGTTTGAGTGCCACGTGTCTTTCCTGTTTTCCCGTCAAAAAGTGCCAAGGAGCGCTTTTGCGCTTGTTTTATTCCCTCTCCAAAAACACAAGTGGCAATAACGCTTGTCTTATTCTTCGATTAAAAATGCCAAGGAGCGCTTTTGCACTGTTTTCAACTTTTTTACGGTAAGTTGTAATTTTTTGAATTCAGTGTGATAAATCTAAGGAATGGAAAATTCATTGTTTTATCAGCTGTCTCATTATTTTATTTTTACCTAAAATGGAATGGTAGCCATAACTCGGTTGAGTTTCTCGCAGGGCCCAAATTGTCTAACATCAACAAGCGAGGAAAAACGTTAAAAAAACGACAATGTATTGTTTGAATTGTCCAAAATCGCCACAGATGTGCTTAGTCTGTTTCAACGAATATCATACGACGTAGATAATGTAATATTTTATCCTAAATATAAATTAATAAAAAGTAGAGTATAATATGTATATTTTTGATATTTTTATACTGTATATTCTATATTTATACTTCAGTGCTTGTTTCATTAAATTTATTTTAAAAAGGCAACTGGAAATCTTATTTAACCCTTAGAGTACGGAGTCTATTTTATAACATAAAGAACGGAGTGGGGCCACTAAAGTCCCCCACACAAAAATTGTTTTGTTTTGTTTATAAGCTGGCATATTATTATCACAAAGACTGTTAGTAAATTAAAAAACGATACAATGCCACTAATATGTTTTTATACAAGATTTAAAATAAATCTCAACTACCAAAAGGGAAAAAGAGAGAAAGAAATTATTTACAAAGTTATTTAACCCTTTTAGTGCCAGCGGATCGATAGATGGGCGAAACGATCTCTATGCGAAAACTGCCACGGGCCGATAAATCGGCCGATTCGCAGAAACCGAAAATTTATACCTAAACTGCTTACTGAAAAGTTTGCTGTAGGTGTAACGAAATATTTTCGACGGAGCCCTATCCTCACTGTTGATTACAGGGGAAAAGAGTCCCAACGTTCGGAATTTTGTTCTTCATAAAGCTATTCATATAAGCGCGCATATCAAATCGACCCGTGGCATTCTTCGCATGTACTCCGCAAAATGCCTGGCACTAAAAGGGTTAAAGAAAAACTAATCTTGGGGGACCTAAAGTCCCCTACTCCGTACTCTAAGGGTTAACTAGAAACAAGAAGAGCGTCACCGATATATGGTCCCCACGGAATCATACCCGACACCCAAATATGGGTGACGCGGCGCCGAACATGCTAAAGCGCTAACACTTTTCGAACGAAACAGAAGAGGCGCAAAATCGCTCCTTGGCACTCAAACGGTTAAAGAATAATTTTTAAAAAGTATTGCCACATAGAGCTCAAACAATAATTTAATCCTTTACGCTCGAGAGGCGACTAATAGTCGCCAAATGATTCACAAATTTTCAGGCTTTAGCCTAGTTTGTTTATTAACACGTTGAATGTCACGCCAGTTTTACAGGGTTTGCCCGTTGAATTTTCTATTATATGTTACATATACTATTGGAATATTATCTACGATAAATAAGTTATAGTGTATAACTATTTTTCGATGTTTTATACTTCATTAATTTCTTCACACCATTACATTAACGATGGTAATAATAAAAAATCGATAATTATTGACATTTGTTCAAATTATGTTTTTCTACCAATCTGAGCGCGCCGGTCACCGGTGACCCCCGTAGCGTCACTGCCAAGTTGAGTGCCGGTCACCTCCATGGTAGTCAACGTGTTAATCAGACCCGGAGGTTAAATAGTCATATATGTAAATTTTAGTACACGACTTAACTAAACTAAGTGAAATTTAGTATAAATGAATCTTAGTAAATCTTTAAAGTTAATTATTGTTAGACGGCTAACAGTCACCTCCCGAGTGCAAAGGATTAAAGCACAGAGCAACACGAATTACGTAAGAATTTTTGTTGTACAATTCTACTAATATCCTATAACCAACGTTACAATTCTCTGATTTGAATTCTACCGGAAACTTATGAAACGAACGGATCAAGAAATTGTAAAAACTTATATGAATTAAAAAAGAATTAAAAAACGTTTTATAAAAGGATACTAAAATATCGACTAGTATACCAACACGCTTTAGGCATGTTGTACAACAAAAAGATATCCTATAAAATATTATATAGAAACAATTAATTTCATTAATTTTTAATTATCGTTATTTTCCTTCTGTTACGTTTAATTTTGTATAGTGTTCGAATATCTTTGTAACTAACTTAATAATTACGTAACGATCAAGTGTTATTTCTCACTCTGTTAGAATAATCATATTTTAACCATAAACTATATTCTCCAACGAAAATATATAAATTATTTTTGCTAGATAAATGACACAAACGGCAAACATTGTATAATATATATATATACATATGATTATCGTTTGTGTAATATAATTTATGTAAGATAAGATAGGATGAGATAGAGCTTTTGCTTATGATCGTTTGCAGCATTAACACTAAACGTACCGGTGTTTTACACATACCTATTCTTATCGTAAGGGGTCATTTAATCCCTTATGAAATAATCGTTGATTTTTAGAAAAAAAATTCATAATTTATTAACGGAAATAATTCGTAATATTTTTGTATGCTCTGATCTTTACCCCCCAACTCTCAATATAGAACTGCATTTTTAATTCATTTAGCTATAGAGAACTCTTGAAAACATCTGAATGAATAATCAGATAATATAAGAATTTACAGGAAGTCGAATGAGCGAAAAAAATAACAATGAATGTACGATTTATAAAATAAATGTTGAAAGGGGTCATTTGACCTCGCTTGGTACGTTTAGCGTTAATGATGTGAGACAGGAATGGTTTTCAAAGCATGGGCATCTGGTTAACAGATCCTGAAGTTCTTCAAAATAAAAATTTATGCCTTCAAGAACTATCAATTTCCTAGACCATCTCCTAAAGTCACCGAAAAAACTAGCAATTCAGTCTGCGGTAAATCAAGATGATTCAACTCCTGGTTGCTTATATTGGAATTTAGCGAATAAGCTAGATGCTTTTAAAAATCTGTTTCCTAAAGACACAATACCAATTCTTCATGCTTCTCAAACTAAATCGAATCAGAGAGATTGTCGTTGTGGCAAAATTGCAATTTTAACAAACCCACCATTCCGACACAATTTAATAACTGAAATATAGAAACGCTCATTTGCTGACGTTTCTAAGAAACAAAACAAATAATTTCAGAGGTAAATAGCGACTATGCTAAATGTTTTCCATATCAACAGAAGCGTTAATTAAATGTTTAAATTACCAAGCTTCGGTCCACTGTGCATGTACTGAAGAAGATGAAGATGAAGATGAAAATATCGTATATGTATGTGACATTTTTAAACAGATGTATGTTCCTTCATCTATCTACCACTATTTAAAAAATTTTCCTTAATTAAAATTTCCTTAAATTTTCTTTATCACCAGTCTTAAGTTTTGTATTCTAATATATTTCAATAAACAGACACTACACTTAATATATTTTATAGGCACAATATTATGGAGCAATTTTTTCTTAGCGTTTCCATCTTACCCTATTTTCCCTTATTATATTACACAATTGCTAAGAAAAATGTAAAGTAACATAAAATTGCACATTGTAAATTTTCTAATAATATGAAGACGAACACTTTATGTGCTTGATTTTTGCACATGAGGAAAATAATAGACTGTAACTTTAAATAAGTAGGGATATTTCCCCACCACTTTTTATCTCTATACAAACCATGCACCATCTTTCATTGGACCGATTTTATTTACTTTGATTTCATTCTTGTTAGAAATAACTTTCGTTTCTATCTGCTTTAAAAAAATTTAACCGTTATTATGCTTACTGTTTTAACTTGTAATATAGTTTGATATGTTTTTGTTGTAAATATGAAACATGCATTCAACTTCTTATACATTATACTATATGTATATTTTTAGAGTAAAACTATTTTAGTTGTAAATCTAAAAATAGCACTGATACAAAAAGGAATCTTTTTTAAACAATTTGTACCTTAATCGCTAGAAATCATATACAACTTTTTTACATTGTTACACTATTTACAATGCGTTACGATTAAAATCACTTACAGGTACATTACAAAGTTAAGAGGCACAATGGCATAAACTTTTTACAAAGATAATTATTAAAAAACTTATTTAAATTCAGGTAAATTTAATATCAAATAAAACTCAAACTTTCATTAATTAGAAATGAAATTTAGCTGAACTCTTACTCCGCCAAAAATCTTTTTACCTTCGAAAATCCCTTAATAGGAATTTCATTATTTAACATTTATGAAATTTAACTATAACAGTAAAATTGTTCTTATACTGTTTCATTTATTGTTGTCCACGAATTAAAATTGTTCAACACTTACCTTTTCCAATTCTAGATATTTAAAGTACATTGCTTTTACCCCTTGGTTTATAAAATATAAAAAAGCTAATAAATTCAAGGAACAGGGGAAGGGGGTGGTGGAAGTGGACTGAAGTATGTAGAAGATCGTGAACTAGGAGACGGAGGGCAACTAATACCGGCGTCACTTTGGTAAAAAGATCTAGGAGTAGGGGGTGGCGGATAAGGTTCACTTTCATATCGATACCTTGCTGGATAATTACTATCTGACTCATCACAAACATCTGTACTGCAAGGGGTCGGTGGTGGAGGCTGATTTATACTTTTGTAGTGCCTATAAGGTTTATACCTGGATGCATTACTGCTGGAGCACCTGGTAGAATTGGCTGTGGTTGCTGGACTTGGAGGAGGATTTAACGTTTCTTGCGGATATCCTCCTGTGGAACTCCCTCGAGTTGAACTCGATGCTCCTAAAATTACATTTATTATCGTAATTTAAAAATATATAATTAGTTCATTATACTTTCGTCAATGCTTTAATATATGATATAATGCACAATATGTCCAGTTTAAGTGTATATAAGCTATTATTTTCTTTAACAAGTAAAATTCTTTCTTTATTTCGTTATTTACTTCAAGACGAATTCAAGAATGTGCATAACGAGTATATTTGAACAATAATTGATTATTGAAGTGCATTTATATTAATAACTTACCAGTAATATGACTTCGATCATAACTTGATCCTATGCTGCTTCCGTTTAGCATTGACATTCGGACAGCCTCCATTCCGATTTTTAATTCTTTCCTACAACTTTTTTGTGCAAACATTGGTTTTGCTAATCTTGTTGGTTTTGGAGATAAAGGATCTCCAGCTGAATCATGCAAAATATCAGGTAATTCTTCGTTATTTATAAACTTTCTTCTACAATAATAAAATCCAAACGCAATTGTAGCAACTGTGATAATCAATCCAATAGGTACAATAATAACGTAGGTAATTTTTCCAGATTCTAATGAATTATTTTCTTGTCGAGGATTGTTTGCAGGTGTACATGCAGACACAAGTTCATCACTGCCATCAGCACAATCCTCCCATCCGTTACAGAGGGCTGAACCAGAAACACAAACCCCGTTTCCAATACATTGAAATTGACCTGGCCGACAACAATGAGCTTCGTCTAGACCATCATGGCATTGAGTTGTTCCATCACACACCCAGGACATATCTAAGATATTTAATGATGTTTCATAAAATAATTCATTGTTTTTACTCTATAACTAAGACATTTATTTTAATGTCTCCATATTCTTACCAATGCAATGACCACTTTGACATTTAAACTGTTCAGGGCTACAAGCTGGACAGCCTAATTCATCGCTTCCATCGGGACAATCAGTTTGACCATCGCATCTCCATGTTGCAGGTATACAATCTTTTCCTACTGCAGAACTAACAGCAGCACAAGTGAAATGATCTGTTCCACAGGCTGGTGCAGCTCTACAAGTTTTTCCATCTTCAGATAAAACCAAAGATTTTGAACAAGAACATCTAAAAACAGTACTTTATTTATTTTTATGTTATTTCCATTTAAAAAGTATTACTTGAACTTACCCAAATTTAAACAAGATTACAAAATGAGGATGTTTTTGTGGGATAGCCTGATAGCAGGAGTACTATTATATGGAGTGGAACTGTGGGGATTTCAGGAAAGGGCTGAGATTGAAAGATTAGACAAAGTACATCAAATGGATATTAGACCTGGAACGAACCCCAGAGTACATAGTGCTGGAAGAGATCAAGAGAGCAAAAATAAGGGCGAGAGCCGGACAAAGGGCCGTAAGTTTCAAAGAGGGGATAAGGGAGAGTGTAAGCAGGACATTAGTAAAAGAATGTCTAAGAGAAAAGGAGGAGGAAAGACAGAAGACAAAGAGCATAAAGGAAAGGGAAGACTACTTAATAAGAAATGGGTTGACTAAGCTCAGATTAGAACAAGAAAGGAGAAGGGGAAGAATCGGTAAGGAAATAATAGAGAGCCTGAGGAAACGGGACATTGAAAGACAGGACCAAGTACAATATGGTAGAATACAAAAATCGCGGTATAATGAAAGATACAAATATATAAAAATAACAGGACTTCCAGAATACCTAGAAAAGTTAGGAAACGGTGAAAGCCAACAACTAACAGCCCAAGCTAGATGTGGAAGCTTGAAAAGATGGAACTGATATAGGGAGGACAAAGAGAAAAGGAAGTATGAGCTTTGCGAAGACGCTTCAGGAACATTGCAACATCTGGCGAGAGACTGTAGGATGAAGAACAGAGAAATGAGGTTTGAGGACATCCTGAGTGATAGAAAAGACAAAAAAGTAGAAACCTGACTAAAGGAGATAAAAGAGGAAAAAACAAAGTCAAAGATATCAGAAGATAAAGAATTAGAGTCAGAGACTGAAAAGGATACCAAAGACGGAAAGCGGCAATATGCGATGCATTTTCTTTCATTGTTTTATTATTTTTTGTTTATTTCATATTTTAGGATAGTAAATTAGATCTTAAAATAAGTGATAAATAAGATTAGCTTAAAGGTTAGGAAAATAAATACATTGAAATGCAGGATATGAAGAATGAGAAGTGTAAGTGAAAGAAATGAGTGTTTGAGATTAAGAAACAAAAATGTAAACCAACTCCACTTTTTTTGATTGTGGAGCCGAAAATAAACATTATCTAGCTATCTAACTACATTCTTACCTAGAAGAAACAGTTCCTATGCAAAAATGTGAACATCCTCCATAATCACGAAAGGGACTGCAAATGTGTGTCTTCATTACATCTTCTTGTGGAGTATTTACTGCAATTAAATCTGTAAATACTTTGTTCATGATTGTTTTTCTTTCATTTCCAAATTTATTAATTCGTTCTAAAATCGATGTTTCTCTATCAAACCAATAAATAAAATCAAAAAAGACGGACAAATAAACAGTTGATCCTTGTCCAACAGGAGAAACCAAAATTCTTCTACTTTTTCCATCAAAATCTGCACACTCAATTTGGTTTCCATGTGCCCAATATACAATATTAGAAATCGCATCTACTGCAATGCTTGTTGGTTGTTCAAGATCAGTTGCTATTGTAATTCTTTCTTTTCCATCCATTTTACTGCGCATTACTCTCATCCTTCTTCCAATATCTGTCCAAAAAAGCAGCCTCTTTTCTGAATGTATTGCTATATTTCTTGGTTTCTCTCCATCACCTTTAACTACGACGCCTAGAGCAGAACCGTTATCAAGTTTCGTAACATTAATTGCATCATTTGTAGCACATGACCAGAATAACAATCTTCCCAGTGAATCTAGAGCAAGATCCACTGGATGACCTGAACTTCCAGAAATCATTATACTGGAATGTGTTTTGTTTTCCGAAGTCCTTCTAATAGATGAAGTTCGTCCATCTATCCAATAAACATGTTGAGTTATAGGATCAAATTCTATAGCTCGTACATTCTTTAAACCTTGAATTCGAAGAACCACGTCTGGGCAGTCATCAGTATCAGGAAGAAAGCGAAAAATTGCGTTACGTAAACTATACATCATAAAGTTTTTTGGTGCTGTAAAAAATAATAACTTACTATATTTAAAATAAATTAATGAATATAAACTATATATACATATAACATAATTAAATTAATATATAGGTAATACATAATTATATTAATAATACACTAATGATAATGAATTTTTTACAATAATAATTAATTTAAAGAAATGCAATCATCCATTAAAATTAATATATTTTTCTGTTCCTTTGCAATAACTTGTACCTTCAGAAACTAGTAAAACTAAATTATTTTATTTTTAACAAGTAAATGTATGTAAAACATACTTTCAATAAAATTTACTCCTAAAATACATCTTTATAGAATCTATTACATAAAATATTATACTTAATTATGAAATGTATAAAATAATGTTGTATAGTGACATATAAAAATATTAGAAAATTAAATATACTAACCAATGCAAGTTTTATTGTCTTCTGCCAAGTTATAATGAGTAGGACATCCACATTTGGAAGAATTAGATAAACTTTCATTCTCACCAGGTAAAGCAATACAAAGATGAGTACAATTTCCATTTTTTAATGCACAAGGATTCCATCCTGCTTGTCTTGAAGCATGGAAGACTAATATATCTGTCACAGACTCTAACTTATTATGTATCTTTACCCTGTTCGCTCCAGTTGTCTTGTTAGCTTTCTCTATATCACCTATTAATTATGCCGATATTATAATTAAAATTTGTTAAACATACTTAAAAAATCGAAAAAATATTTAGTACAATTCAAGTTTAATTAAAAATAAAATCATTATAAATAATATGATTAACTATTAAGTGATATCTTTTTATATCTTTTTACCCGTATTCCAATCTGTCCAGTAAATATAATCTTGATATTGAGTAATACTAAATGGATACCCCATATCTTTTGTTACAATTGTAACTCTCTTTTTTGTATGTAGATCAAAACTATCAATAGCTGGAGTATGTAAATCTGCCCAATATAATTTTTGTGCTAAATGATCCATTGTTAAACCATTTGCTCTTCCAATATTAGAAAGTATTACTTTTCGATGTATACCATCTAAGAATGATCTTTCTATACTTCCAGAATTTCCCCATTCTGTCCAATACATATAGCTAGCAAAAAAAAAAATTGTTAAACTTTTAATTTGTAATAATCATTCAACATTTTATTTAAAAAAAAACATTTTAAATCATACTCTTTTTAAGTTAGAATATATATAAAAATTATTTCAATTTAACTGATACTATTATAACTATTAGGGAAATATGAAAAGTATAATTACAAATATTTATTATAAGTTATAATTTAAAATATAATAAATTATACTTTTTACTACTAAAGCAATTTATCCTTTATAATGTAAAAGATAAATTTAATACATTTTATATCACATAGATCACTAAAAGTCTGTGGCAATCAGTAGAATTTAAACATTTTTTAAGAAATAGGGATAATTTTTTATATCATTGAAATAAAATAAATATTAAAAAACAAAAGGATAATGCTCTTATAAAATTTTCCATTGCCAAATATGTTAGCATTAATTATTCATTACTCTATAGTTGTATCAAATATTGAATATAAAATACTAAAATATGATATGTATTTTATATTTTAATTTTCAACTTTATAAATAAAAATTTCAATTCAACTTAAATGTTAAGCTTTATTGAATATACAACATACTTTTATTATATCTGGACTATAATCTGTTTATTTATTTATTTTTCAATATAATCTATTTTCTTATCTAATTAATTATTTTGCTAAGAAAACTTAAATTAATATAATTACCCTCTGCTGGGGTCAAGAGTCAGACATCTAGGTTCAATAATATTATTCCAAACAAGGACTTTTCGACTACAACCTTCCAATCGAACCATTTCTATTCTTCGAGTTCCTGTATCACTCCAGTACAAATTGTGAGCAATCCAATCTACTGCTAAACCTTCAGGTGTTTCTAAACCAAGATCAACAACTCTTTCCATATCAGAACCGTTTATAAAAGCTCTTGTAATTGTTTTTAATTTAACATCTGTCCAATAAATGCGATTGTCCACTATGTCAAAATCTAAAGCACTAATATGAAAAAAAAAATAATAACAGTAATAATAAATGTGCATATACAATTTTTGTACAAAGAGTTCAAATATAAATACAGTAATATATATCCCCATGATAAATATGAAAATTTTATTCTCGCTATTAGGGAAATCTTCTTGGAAACAGTCAAGTGATTAATGCAATATGCTACAATATCCACTAGTGACTGAAATCTGACACCAACAGAAAAGTGTACTTGGTGGAACAATACTAATGCAACAATGAAATTTTCTTTATTGATAGTTATTTGTTAATCAAAAAAATAAACCAATGAAAGCATAAAAAGATAAGATCAAAATAGTACATCAATCTTTTCATTTTTGATTCTTTTTTGAGAAATTATTTATCAACTTATATATGAGTATTTTGTAATGAAACTAAGACTTAATTTCGATTAAACTCATTTATTGATTTATTTATGATGTAATAATGACTCATTATGCACTTTTCAGTATCAGTTCTTTAGAATTCTAAAAATATTAATAGGAAACTCTATATGTACTTTAGTGTCAAAATATAAGATTTCCTAGCCAAGTCCTGTGTTTGTATTACCTAAAAAAAAATTGTACTATTTCCAATTACACTAACAATAAAATATTACATTCATTAATATACTGTTCTTATTTTCAACTGATGCTGTGATAAAAATACGAAAATTGCCTACCAAACACATAAAATAAAATAAGTATCTCTTCCACAATAAATAGAATGAAACTATTACTAAATGAATAAATATTATCCGAATTGTTATTTGGTCTTATCTTAATCAGAAAGGTCTTACAAATATGCTGGTCAAAGTTTTATTAAAAAAAAATCAAAAATAAAGAAAAACATAACTGTATCAATGTTGTAAGCAATAAGATAACTTTTAAGTTTCTGCTCAGCCCTTCTTTCCTTTTGTTTGCTATCTTTTTCTTTGATGGTAACAATAAAATACTGACAAGAATATCGAATTTAGTATCCCTTTTGTTATGAATGTGAATTGCGATCTCAAGGTTTTCACATTCATCATAGGAATACTATACACCTTTGGTGATAAAGTAATAGAATTTTCTGTTTATAAATATAGACCTTACCTTGCATCTTTAATACCAGTTAGTGGAATAATATTGTCATTATTTGCATTTTCAATGCTAATTCTGCCAATATTTTCTTTTCTTGCAAATAACATAAATGCATCTGGGATAACACAAGTCTTTTTATCTTTTGTTAATTCATATCCAATTTGACATGCACACACATATTTATTTCCTGGTCGATTTAAACATAAATGACTACAACCCCCATTATTTTTTACACAAGGATTTGTACCATTAACTTTCCCTAAATGCACTGCTTTTAAACCCATAACATTTGGAACTTGATCAACGATAACTTCTCTTTCGCCTCCAGTAAGTTTATGCGCTCTATCCACACTGCGTCGTTGCCAATCTGTCCAATATAGATAATCTCCTAACAAACTTAATCCAAACAGATGTGGAAGGTTGTCTGTAATTACTTCTCTTCTATCTGTACCATCCATGTTACACACTTCAATTTTATCTGTTTTTGCATCACACCAATAAATTTTCCATCTTGCAAGGTCTAAAGCAATTCCATTTGGCCAAACAATATCTTTTGTTACTAAAAGAGTACGCTCAGTTCCATCAAGGTTACTTCGTTCTATTTTTGGACGCTTTTCATTCCAATCTGTCCAGAACATCCATCCTAATTCTGGAGCTAGAGCAATTGCTCTAGGTTCAATTAAATCTTCATTTATTAACACTTTTCTACTTGTACCATTTAATCGGGCTACTTCAATACGATCTGTTCCTGTATCAGTCCAATAAAGATTTCGTGCCAACCAATCAATAGCTATTCCATCAGGATTTTTCACTTCTGTTATTACAATATTTTCTTGATTGGAACCATTAAGAGAAGCTCTACGTATTGCACAAGCTTCTTCATCTGTCCAATAAAGCATTTCTTGCACAGGGTCAAAATCTATTGCTATTGCATGTTTAATTCCTAATTGTAAAAAAATTTGTATAAATATACATTTTTTAAAAACAAATTGAAAAGTAGAAAAAATATGGAAGAATACCTGTTAATGGTAATACAAAATTGGTATAATCTGGTGAATCTAAGGAAATACGACAAATTTCAGTTCTTTGAACAATTAATAACAATTCTTCTGGTCCATCGGCACACGTCAAATTATCCACTAATTTAACACCTGTAGGACATGCACAACTATATCCAGGTTCTGTCATACTTAAAAGACACAAATGTGAACAATTTCCATTATTTTTTTCACAAGGATGATTTCCATGTGGTTGTCTTCTAATATCCCAAACTTCTATATCACCAGGTATGTATTCACCATGTAATAATTCTCTAGGATGTGTTTGATTTTGATGAACATCATATGAATGTACACACCATGTTTTCCAGTCAGTCCAGTATAACTTATAATCAAAAAATGTTACTGCGAAAGGATAATCTAATCCTTCTTCTATTACTTTTCTTCTGTTTCTTCCGTAATAATCCATCACTGCAATAAATTTTAATCTTCCATCTACCCAATAAATTAATTCATTTTCATAATCTACTGTTAGACCATTTGGCCAAAATATATCATCCGAAATGATCACTTCCCTTGTTGAAGGATCTCCATTCATTGCAGCCTTTTCTATTTTTGGTACATCCCCCCAATCAGTCCAAAACAATATACTTTTCATTGGTACAAGAGCAATAGCTCTTGGCTGATAAATATCTGTCCAAAAAAGAACTTTTCTGTATTGTCCATCAATACTGGTCACTTCTATTCTATTTTTTTCTCCATCTGTCCAATATAACTTCCCTGTATACCAATCACAAGCTAAACCATCAGGAGAAATTAAACTAGAATTCACTACAACTGTCCTTTCACCCGTGTGTGTACCATTTGTTTGAATACACTGAATCATTTCTAGACCACTATCTGACCAACATACTAAGTTATGTTCAAAATAAAAATCTATAGCTGTGCCTTCAGAAAGATCTTTTATGATAGTTGTGACTTTATTAGAACGAGAGGCATTGGCCATCCTGATATCTTTTTGTGTAACAAACAAAAGAGTTGGTGACCCTAAAAGCAATAATTCATATTATTAAAATGAAAAATTATGAATCATGATACTAAATCTTAATTAAAGATTTAAAAAGTGAAGTTAAATAATAAACATGTACTAATACAAAATACATTTAGAATCATTATAAGAAGACAATCATTAAAGATTTCATTTATGCTATTAATACGATATTATAGCAAGAGTAAAGCAAGATAAAATATAATTGAATATTTTTATATAACATTTTAGTTTGAATTACACTGCAACATAACCTCCCTATGTTAATTGTAGAAAACAAAACAAATGGTAATATTACTTACCATTAGAAAAAAGAACAAGTCTAAAAAAGAATGCAGTTAGGATAACTATCAAATTGATAATAGCCATTCTAAAAATTTCAATAAGATCTTCAAATTGTGGACATTACGAGGAGCTCCTAAGGCGTCGTTCGTCAATTTATGACGAACGATCGATCCGCTCCTCGTGCACTTTATAGAAATTTCATCTATTAAAAGAAATTTACGTTTTTCTTAACCCAATGTAAAACAAAAACTTATACCCCATTCTTTAAATAAACTGTTAACTAAGCAGATGCTTCCTTAGAAGCCAACGGTTCGCATAACCAATCATCACTATCCCTTGCGCTTTCAATTGACTATAAAACAACCAAATACAATACAGCAGATTACATATATATATATAGATATATGAATTTACATTAAATTATATACTAGTTGATATCGATACAACTACTAATTATTATTATTTTCATTATGATATTTAAGCAAACATTAAATTAATTTAAAAATCATTTTTTTTTATTATTAAAAAAGAGTAGATATACAATTTCATATTTATACTTCATAAAATTATTGGTAATACCTATTTATAGTGCCTGAAAAAAGTATTTATACACTACATACGCTTTATTTTAAATGATTTTCTTTGTAAAATATTGCTGTAAGAGTCAAAAACTTGATTCTACGTTTTGATAACATAAAAAATTAACACAGCTTTTAAATTATATTATAATTATACACTTCATTAAAGTTTAAACATCTCATTATAAAGTACAAAACAGAATCCTTAACCAGTATGCAAAAACTGACGAAAATAAGTATTCATATAACAGTTTCTTTTTTTTAACAAATAAATGAAATATATATAATGAGTTTAATGAAATGAAATGAAATTATTTTTATTTTATTAGTTTTTAATAATACTTTTATGAAATAATGGTTAGTGTATTTCCTAATATTAAAAATAGAATAGATGCGAATCGAACAGAATTATTTTCTTTTAAATAAAACATTTATTATACGGTATTATTATCAATACATAAAAATCTTCGAATATTCAAGAAGATAAAATAATAATATTTGAAATTAAAGGTTTTAATAAAATTATAAATTTTTTGAATTCTTTCTATAAATGTATTTGTTTAGAATTGATATTAGAGAGAGTAGTGTTACATGACCGTAGGATCATTACATAAAATATTCAAACACAACTTTCAAAAACTTTAACAGCCGATTTTACAAGCTAAAATAAGACGAAAGTTAAAAATGAAAAAATTGAGTTTAATTTTTTATTTATTAAATATAAGCGATTTAAAAAATGGGCCTGATGTTAGGTAAATTCAACACAGTAGAGAAAAATCAGTATTTGAACACTTTCTACTGGCATATTCAATTCGTTCGCTACTAATCAAATAGACGCATGTGGATGAACTTCAAAATAATTCAATTCTAATGTAACAATTTCCTCGTTAGTAACAATGTTCATACGTTCAGTAGTATTCTTCTCGCCAGCATATTTATCACGGTGAAGTAGTGATTTTTCATGATAACGAAAATAATTCACGGAAGGTATAAAGCTACTGTAATGTGTGTATTTCTTTCACATTCATTGAAAACAGCTGACATATATCTTTCTCTTTTTGAAAACTTATACATTCTTGTATGATAAATTATAGAAGGCATAAAATACGACGATTGGATTACGACTAGATTCATAATACAGATGATGAATAGTGTGGAAATTTACGTAATAAACTTCCAGCAAGTTAGTAAATATTTAAAAATCTAATAATAGCCCCATAATGAACATAAGCACTAGATTATCGTAAAACCGCAATGGAATTCTGTTATACATTTCGGTTACGCATATTGTTTTTACTGGTTGAGTTCAAATTTTTTTCAGTTCAAGGTCATCCGAAGATCATGCTATTACTTACTACCATATTTATTAAAGCCATGTATAGCTCATTGAATTTGTATTGACATAAGCTATAGGAACATGAAGTAAAAAATATGCAATGCCATTCAAAAAAATCAAGACGATCAAGATTTTTTACTGAAATAAGAATAATTTTTTTGAATTCAATATTCTACCATGTAGCAGATAGGAAACTGATAAACTTTTGTTGAAAATATTTTTTGTCAGATTAACAGAAGTGTTTGAAAAAATGTGTGCAAAAGTTAAGAAAATATTCTGTGTAATCGTAGATACTCGCTATACGCGCCATCATTTTTGTAATATGAACCATAGCAACGTGTATACAGGGTGTTCGGACAAAGCTAGGAGAAAATTAAAGAGATAACTCTATGCAACATTATAAGACGAAAATCAAAAGTAACAATATTGCGTTTGACGCTTTGTTTATTAGTTATAAGTAATTAAAAAAACGGGGTATTTTACGCCTGAGAGCAGGCAAATGGGGCAACACGTAATATCAATGACTACGTAGTGATGCTCAATCGTAACTACGTGCAAAATATAGCTTATCTCTGAACAGCTACAGAAACGTATGTAGTTACGATTGAGCATCACTGTGTAGTCATTGACGTTACCTACAATGTATCACAAGTCTGACTCGTGATTCTTGCATTTAAACCTTAAACTGTAATGCAAATCCATCTCATTTTTTTTGTTTGAAATGTAAAACGTATCACGAGTCTCACATGTTATATCTCTATGTTACAGTGCACGACAAAAAGAAGCACACTCTATGCCTTTCAGTGTTTCTTGAAGCGAGATATCTTGGTTGAAAACATCATACAATTAAAAATCAAACTTGGTTTTATAGGGGAAGATTAGTGCTATACGATGCTGTTCACAAAAATACGGGAAAAAAATTACTATCTTTGGAATAACATCATAAATGTACCAAAAGTCAATATTTTTCCTCTACTGTATACAGTAATGTCCGCTTAACTGTCGCACGGTTTGTTCTATATCACGACAATAATTCGAGTAGGTAGGTGTTCCGAGAAGTATTCGATTTTCTTTTGTCAATTATGCTCGCTCAATCGAAAAAAAAACAATACTGTTGATATATAAGTAAATGACATCACTCATCGAATGCATAACGCAGATGATTGCTTCGTGAAGCAGTTCCAGGAATCGGTGAGGATAAACTTGCGACAATTAAACGGGCATTGCTGTACTTATTTTGAGATTTCTCTATAAACCTACAAAGTTTAAAAAAGATCGTGAGAGTCAAGTTACTAGAATTCTCTTGTCAGTCAGCGTGAAAACAATCTACATACATAATTCAGTGAACCTTAGACGGAGGGTTTCCATCTAGAATTTCAAAAATTAAATATTTTTCATTTTATCGGCAACTTATCAACATTATTTCTTTAACTCATGTCTTCTTTATCCCTTTTCTATCGCACATAAAATAGTGCATTTTTACGTTACTACACAACGAAACCATTTATACTTCACATATTACTGTGCCTGAGGTAATATGTAGATGTAAATTCTTTGAGCACCTAACCTTCATCGATATTATACACTACACGATGTGGATCTGAACATGTAAACAGTAATAAGGAAATACTTTATTTTGAAAAGTCAGTTTAAGCTAGATAATTTTATAATAAAAAATCAATTTATATCTTAGTTTTAATTTTTACGTTTTAATTCAGTTTTTGTACACTGAAAAGGTTACTGAGAAGCATATACGTGTGTAGTTGTCAATAGTGGCTTCACAGATATCAACTCCACGTAAACCTCACATTCTTTACCACTAAATACGTAATATTAGAAACCAATTTAGTTCAGTCAAAATGCTTTCACCAGATCCAAGATATATTTTCCGCGGTGATATGGATTGCGTTGACTGCATAATTTTTCGAATAAACTCTAACAAAGAACACCTTTATGCAGGTACAGCCAAAGGCAACATTCACATTTGGGATTTAAATGTAAATAATACACTTTACTACTTTTTATATTTAAATAATATAATAATACGTATCAAATTTATTGTATAATTGTATTATTCGTTATAAAGTAAAGTATCTCTAATAATTAAAAATATTTTTCTTTTATGTTAAAGACAAACAGGCAATTAAGTAAAATTACATCAGAACAGGATTCTTGTTTAAGTTTGCAATGCTTAAATGATTATTTATTTGTACAACATAAATGTGGTTTAATAAAAGCATACAAGGAAACAGAATCTCAATGGATCGAACATAAATCTATTAATATTGACTTTTATCACTATTGCAGGTATACATATGTACATAAAGAATTAAGTATTACATTCTGTGACAAATTAATTATTAATTACATTTATCAGTATATTAATATGTTTATAATAAAATTGTATCTATTATTTATTAATTAATTTGATGTAATTTAAATTATTCATAATAGGTTTCAAGTATTCTCTAAAAATAACATATTTGTACCACTTAAAGAATCAACTATTGGATTATTATCTACAAACACTCTTAATGTAGAATTAAAATTGAGTTCTTCTAGTTCTGAAAATCTAGGAGAAGTAATGGTTATTAAACCGTTGAAAAATGAAAATCTAGTTTTAGTTGGTTATGAAGCTGGGAAGCTAATTTTATGGGATGTTCGACAAAGTAAAATCTTAAATTTCTTAACAGTAGAAACATGTCCAATGGCTTTAGATTTTGATAGTGTTTTAATGAATGGAGCTATCGCTGGTCCATCTAACAATATACAGGTGAAAATTAAGAAATAAACATAGAACAATTAGAAAAGTATTTTTGTTTATTTACTTTTGGACTTTAAAAACTGTGTGGAATTGATTATCCTAATAATAGTTATAAATTTTTAATTTTTAGATCTTTACTTTATCAGTTAATCATTTATTACATAATAAAACTAAAATAACTTTAACAAATCCTGGAATTTCTATAATTACAATAAGACCTGATGCTAAAATTATGGCAGTTGGAGGATGGGACAGTAGAGTTAGAATATTTTCGTGGAAAAGTTTAAAATCATTAGCTGTTTTAGATCAACATAGAGATATTGTACACGATATTACTTATTCTACAGAAAGAATAAAAACATATGATAATAAATATATGATGGCAACAGCTGCAAAAGATGGATATGTAGTGTTATGGGATATTTATAATTAAATCATATTTTAAAGTTATGTAAAATAATCATTGTAATTTAAATAAGAACTTTATTTCAGTAAAAAAATCAATCCATGTAATAAATTAATTAAATACACACCATTATTATTACATTATTAACTTAGTAAAAGACAGACATAGGTAAATATTTATAGCTACATATATCAATATAATATGTTTCATATTACATGCTAAATTATATTGTTTAAACTATAATAGTTATATCTATACATGTCTTGATATTTACAAAGTACTTCATCATTTTGATTTATATGAACATTCATTTTTTTCTAATAAATCATTGGTCGATTATTTTAATCAATATCTATTTTAGATAAATCGTAATAATGTAGAATGATTAAATTACTAGTAAGAAATACATAATGTGAGGCATAATTATGTCATAATTTAAAAAGTAAAAATAATAAAGTTTCTTTCAAAATAAGGCCCTAATGCTAGTGCATTTTCATACATGTAAAATATCTTTAAATAAAATTTACTATATAATATTCAAATATCTTTAAGTAAAAACGACTTTTCATAGAAATTAATGAGAAGTATTGCATTTTAATAATCTGTATAGTTATAAACAATCATAAAGTTATAACTGATTATAGCATTCGAACTGCGTATTATAGGTTAAGGTTCCCTATATACCTCTTTTTACGATTAATAAAGAAGTCTGTATAATATTTAACTTTTATACCTCATTAAGATTTGTATATCAAATTGTAATTAATAATATAATTCTTTTTTAGAAAGACAGATTAATATATCTATGTTTATAAATGAAATTCAAACTGGACTCGTGGAAAGTATAATTCTAATAAATTTGGTTCATAAACATTAAAGTAATATTAGATTAAATAATATCGATAATAATTATTATTTATTAACTTCTTTAAATAATATATTATTAATTGAATATTAGCTAAGATACTACATTATCTGTGTAAAAAATGTCTATTAATACCATTCCCAGATTAGTTATAAAAGGAAATTCCATTTATTTTAAACGAAATACATTTCAAATTTTAAGATATTTGAGTGTAACAACAAAACAAACATCAGCCACGTATTGTTTGGAATTAGTTAGGTATAATGTGATTAATGATAACAAATGCAATGTGACTTCTTTATTGCTTCAGTTTTAATATTATTTATTAATTGTTAACTATTATTGTTTATTAATATATAGATTAGTAATTAAAAATGCATGAAACAATTATATTTGGCTATACTTTATAATAAATTTTTACAAATGTTACTATAAATTAACTTCTAAGTAAATAAGAAAACAAGTTTTTATTTCTTATTTCTCTAAAATTACAAATATTTTTCAGAAAACATGATTATGAAAACTTTTTGTGTACACTATTATTGTCACCTGAAGTTAGAACAACAGCATTTGCAATTCGTGCATTTAATGTTGAAGTATCTCAAGTAAAAGATCAAGTACATGATTATAAAATAGGAAAAATGAGATTACAATTTTGGACAGATGCATTAAATAATACATATAAAGGAAATCCTCCACAAACTCCTGTTATGTTGGAGTTACATAAGGTATAATTATACTTCTTAATTTTTAATTTTCTTCTTAGTTTCATATTAATTAACTATTATAATGCTTTCACGAAGGTCCCTTATAGATTTTGCAGAAGCATTCTATTTCTAAACATTATTTGAAACGTTTAATTGATGTACGACTTGAAACTCTTCATGATTATTCATTCATTGATATGAGCTCAGTAGAAAAATATGCAGAATATAGTAGTTCTTCTATTTATTATTTGTTATTGCAAGCATATGGCATAACTAACATAAATGCTGATCATGCTGCAAGTCATATGGGTAAAGCTCATGGCATTATTAATTTAATTCGCTCAATTCCTTATAATGCCAGCAAAAGAGTGAATATGTTACCACAAGATGTTTTAATGAAATATAATGTTTCTACAGAAGCTATCTTACAGGGTCAGTCAAGTAAAAATCTTGAAAATGTAATATATGATATTGCTTCACATGGGAAACTACATTTAGATACTGTAAGTATTGTTAAAACCAGAATTTATTTGCATTAAAGTATATAAATTAAAAAATGAAGAAGAATAATGGATTATATTTGATCTCCTGTATTTACTGTAAAAGATTTATTTTCAGGCAATTTCTCTTAAAAACAACATAGAGAAAAGAGCAAATTTAATGTTTTTACCAATAATTTGCTTACAAAAATATTTAAACGAATTGAGGAGAGCAGACTTCAATATTTTTAATGCGAAATTACAGAAAAAAGATAATTTGCTTCCTTTATACTTGTATTGGAAAAGCTGGATGTATTAAATGATTTATATTTGTTATATTAATTTATTTTTATTTAGAATTATCTTTAAATTAAAACGTTGTGAAATACTGAAATAATATCTATTCTAGTTATTTTGATAATTAGTACTTTAAATTAGTATTTTATAAATGTACATATTTTTTATATCATTTACCAAATTAATCATATTAGTAAACAATACTTCTAGTGTTTTATGATATCTACTTCAAATAATTATTAAACTTACACAGTGTGTTCAGGTTTATAGTATAAATAATTAAAAAAATTTGTTCTATATTTATTTATTAAATTTGATTAGAAAAGGCTCATAAAATTAAAATAATTTAAATGATATTGTACTCTAATTTGTTTCGTTTAATAATATTATAATTTATTGATATGAATTAAGCAACATTCTTTAAAACTAACTAAAACAATTTTTTTATGCATTATGAAAATAGCTTGGATAATTTTCACAGTCCATTTCTACAGAATTTGAAGATAAATCTCCAGTATTACAAGGAATTGTAGGTATATTTGAACCTTGAACAGTAAATCCATGATAATCTTCTTGTTCTGATTCTGTAGTACATGGTAAATTCAAATGAGTGGATACTAATAAGTCATTTGTGGATTTTTCCTGTTGGGTATCAAAATCACTTTGCGTATCTAAGCTTATAAGACTAGTTTCATCTTCTGCTTTGCTTGCATCAAAACTGTCATCACCAATGAAAGAAGGAAAATCAAAAGTTGGAGATGGTGTGACACAATCTTCCATTATAGAAGTTTTTACATCGTTTTGTGATATAGAATCACTAACCATAGTAGGACAAACCTAAAATTTGTTGTTACAAATGACTGATTATTATCGATTTATCAATGTTAAAAAATTACTTACTTGTGGAATAATTGGAGGTGGTAATTGATAACTTTCAATATCTTCACAATCTAAATTAGTAGGCAATCTTTGAGTGCATGTAATTAATAGTGGAGTTCTATCCAAAACAATGTTTATTTTTGTTTTCACATCTTCCTGAAATTGTAACATCCTTTCTTTTAAATTGAGTGCTTCATTCATAATTTCTGTGGTCTTGGTTTTAATTTCATCAAGCAGTGTTATATCTTCACACATTAGATGCAAACTCTGCATGATGTTAAAACAAATTATATGAAAAATATTCAAGTATTGATTTAAAATTATTAATCCAAAAAATACAATATGTACTTCGCATATCATCAAAGCAGATTCCCATGTATTAGCAGGTACACGTTCTCCAGACATATAAGCATTAAACTCTTTTTCATCCATATTCAATGATTCTGCTGTTAAATTTTCGATAAAAGATACTGCACAACACTAAAACATTATATATTCTCCTTTTATATCACATTTCTCTATCAATTTAAGTTTTATATAAAAAACTAAAAATATGTATAAACGTTATAAACAAAAATAAGTTACCAAATTTGTGAAGTAATATCCACCTTCTCCTGTCATCAATCTACTTGCATTACAAAACCTAGTAATAAAATTAATGTTACTTTTAAGACGAGCAGGATTAGCTTTCAAAACAATGAAAATTAAAGCTGGAAGGAATTCATCTGCAGATGCAGGTCCACCAACAGACTGTTGTAACATTAAAAATATATTTCGACAACAACAAATAACACAGGACAGCTTTTCTTGTGGAGCTTTTGCAGAATCCATATTTAACAAATCTATAATAAATTACAAAATTATTTTCAAATGTTTGATTGATAACTGTTATATAGTTAATAGCTTAAAAATGCTGTAATTATAATTAATTAAATTATTTGAAAATAAACCTGTTATCGAGGTATAAACAAGTTCCCTAACTTCAGAACTAGTCTCATGTATTCGACATTCTAAATTTTTTCCACTAACCCAATTCAATTGTCGAATTCTGTAACAATATTTTAGTTTAACATTACTTTCGAATGTTATACCTTGTATATAAGACACACCTCTTTTGTATTGCTAAATCTTTCTCTTCATCATTTGTAAAAGGTGGACAAAAAATGATTCTATAAAGTAAAGTCATTGCATATCTTTCTACATAATCCAACAACTTTTCTCTAATCTCTGGCATTATATCTGAAATAACAAAAGGAAATTAAAATTCTTGTAAATATTTTTAACAAATAAATATGATTTGTTATGATAAAATTATTTTAATCTAAGTTTCCTTTCAGAATACCTGCATACTTGGCATTATTTTCTAAACGTTTAGCAAATACTTGATAAAAATTTTGAGTAATCTCAGAAAGTTCCTCTATTCTTTTTACATCTTTATTCTGAAGTATTTCAATTATAAATGAATGCATGCATTTTCTGACATCTCTTTCTACTGGTGTTTTAGCAATCATAGCTATTAAATCACGATTTTCTGCCTTTACTTTTTCAAGGTCTGGATTATCTTTTGTTAATTCATAAAGTAATTCTTGATATCCCTGTACTATAATAGAAATGAAAATTTGTTAAACATTAACAGTTTAATTAAATATAGAAATTAATTTTATAAAATAAATATACCTTTTGCAACTGGTTTACGGAAAGATATATTTAATAATTTATATTTCTTCTCTTGTTGTACTCTTTTTTCTTCATATTTGTGATGTACATTAATTGTACTTTTGTTAGAAACGCTAAAACATTAATAATGTTAATGATAATATAGCGATAAAAATATTTCTAAATATGTATCTCTTTTTACATCAATAACATATTTTTCTTTGCGTAATTGAAAACTATTTTAAATTACTAGTATAGTTGTATACTAAAACTAAAAAAATGGATACAAAATATAAAATGATAAAAATGGTAAAACTGTTTAAATACTATATTTAATTTTATACATAAAATTCAAAAATACAGTAAAGTAAAGTAACATATTATTATTATTTTACTTTATTTAATTAAGAAATTTTTCACATTTTAAATAATTCAATATAAATTAATCAATAAACGTACAAATCATGGCCCTACCCATAAGCATTATATTCTGTTTGCGATCTTTGTTTTTGCAAATATTCTCGGTGACATTTGCTACAATAACCTTCCCATTCAGCATTTCCATAAAATCCACAACCATTTTTACACTTAAGATCAGCCTCATCAATTCTTAAAGAAGGTATTTTTGTTGAGTACATCTTGATAAGAATTTATGTATAACTTTATAACTCTCTTTTTTCGTATAATTTATATCCTATTTGCATAGTTTACTTGCTGTTTGACACATCACTGCATATTGTGTACTGGTTAAAAATTTGGGTATAATAAACATGAAAACGCATGCGTAAATTGTTCCTCCCAAAACAGTAATCAATGTATTTTACTTTATTAGTTTAAACCCTCAATTCTTAAGAAAAAATGTAAAATAATCGTCTTTTGATAACGAAAAATCCATTTCATTTTTGCAAATTTAAAGATTTATTTAATAGCAAAATGTAATATCCTCACAAATGCATTGTTACATAGTGAAATTACATCTACCTCGATAAACACTTGGTGCCAGTCTGGTACCAAAATCGTATCTGTCTGTAATGCTACTTTGCATCATTTCTAACACTAAATCGGTTACCAAACCTTGGCACAAATTGACGTTAAAAATAAATCAAACCTTGTTGTTTTCAACAAGCTTTACTAAGGTTTTGTAGCTAATTCAGCTGACGGTTTTGTCACTTATGCTGCAAGACTTGCTGTTATTTTAATCAAGTTTTCCAGTTCTCCAACTCAATACGTAATCATGTTTTGCAGCATCAGTAGTAATCAATAGTGACTTAATAGTATTTTTCGTTACTATTCTACTGTTACTCACGACGTTATGAATATAATATAGGAACAGATTGCATTGTTTATTGTAATAAGAAGAATTATGAATTTTATGCCGAATTATATATGTGTCATCCCCATTTTAAAATAATAAAAAAAATCTGGAAGAGAACCTTGAAGAGATCCAAAATGTTACAAATTTTTGAGGTCTCATTAAAATAAATCAATTATTGTAATGTATAGAGTAAAGCACTTACAGCGTGACAAGTTGTTTTCTCTGAAACTTATTGGAAATATTAGTGACAGTTTAGAAATATTTGAAGGTCTTTTATAGTAAAATTTCCGGGACCTTAAAGTCCTGTAACATTAATAATGATTTTGATAAATTCGCCGATGGCAGGTATCAAAATTTATTTTTACTTTATTAAAAAAATAAAATTTATTCCTACATTAAATAGAACATGGAAGATAAACATTCAGAATGCAACAAATTTTTAAGAAACAAATTCCAAAAAGCTAAAATGAGCAACTGTTATTTTTTTTAAATAAAACCATATATTCTTTGTCATGCAAATCGAATTTCCGATATGTTATACATATAAAAAAATTAATATTTTGTAAAATATTTCAAACTGTTGTATAGTGTATTATCGAAATTGGTGATAAGTACGGCGAATGATCTACAATGTCGTGGACATTGAAAATTGCATTTTTTTTGGCACGCACAGCCCTACAAACTTATTTTTACTATTTTATCTGCATGTCATGCAAGGATTTCAATTATCCTTCAAAATATTAAAAACAATTCTTTACAACTGCACATATAGAATTATGAATTTCATAATATACATTTTTATTATTGTGCGGAGGCCATTATTTTACGTAACCTGAGGCGATAATCTTTACTGTCTATACGTAAATTTGCCATTGATAATTATCTCTTAGTATTTACAGCAGTGGTTATTACCCTTTCCGAAACACGGAACATTTTTTATTACAGAACAAATTGTTTAGAGAAAGAAAAAAATGTTTACGATCGGGGAACAAATTTCGGTAGTCGAAATTCAATGATTAATACGCAAGAATAAATACAAATATTAATATGAATATGAATATAAAGAATATATATAAAAATATCGAAAATTATAAAAAAAATTAAATGTCATATCTGAAAAATTGGTGTCCTATAGGAAGAATTTATTGCTGTCGATTACGCATAGCTACGGCACTGTCATACCGAAGTAAGCGAGCAATGGCCGCTTGGCGGCAGAATGCCGCACATGCGTCGCTGATTTATATTTTCCTGACCTATTCGAATCAAAAACCGTTTTGATACTTCATGCGGATGATTTCTTCAACATAAATGTCTACGAAATCCAATACTGTGTAGCAAGTTCGTATTGAATAGAAAACTTTTTCTAAAAATGTAGAGATAGTATCGACTCTTTTTTAAACATTAATAGCCATTTATAATGGTTTATAATAACTCACAATTTAAATTGTATACACCGTTTTCTTCAGAAAAGTCTCTTCTACTATTTAAGATCAAGCAGAACTTCCTGGCATTTATACTTTTCACTTAATACTTCATTTTTTTTCAAATCGACCGTTTTTAGAAAACACGTGTTTTTTAAAAAGTAAGCATGATAGTGCAATTTTGCTTCCGGATTCGTTTCTGGAACAACAAACTCTACAAACAAATTTCATGTTGGACATGACGTTACATTCATATTTATTTTGCTATTATGTATTTGTACTGCAAGAGCCTGCAAGCCATTACTCGTAAGGATAACCATTATAAAAATGATTCTTTCCCCAACCACGTATGTTAGCCTGAATTTATTGTAGATTCAGCTTTAGACAAAAGTTTGAAACGGAAATCTACCTCGAACCTTAAACTTAAAATTAACCTCAACCATATTAAACTAATAAATTAGATACCCTAGCTACAATCAGTGTGCCGACTACCATTATTTTTACCAATTTCAGTTTCCCAGTTTGTATTATAATCCTTTATCACAAGTGAAACATATTGGTTAATACGATATGGTGGTTAATGTAATACATAAAATCAAGCATTTTAAAACACGAATAACTTTTGAACTCATGCATTTTTAAAGTTAAAATAGCAATTGTTTGATGTACTCATCAAATTCTATTAGATTATGTGAAAGCATCATATTAATTTTTGATCCGGTAAAGTTCAACGTAAGTGGGGTTATGCGCAAATAATCATGTATTTGTTTAATCTTCAACGTTGATTATTTGGAAATGAAACTGCATGTATAAAAAAGTAATATTCTTTATTTTCGACTCATTTGTTAATAAAAGTTCATACCTTTTTGGGTTGTATCACAAACTCGGAGACACTCTATGTAATAAACATTTCATGATTGATAATTATAAATGTTTAGATTACAAATTAATAATAGGTAGAAACATTCAGTAAAATCATAGAAAATGTCATAGTATAATTTTAAATTTTACCACGCTTCCTATTAAGATTGCTGAACATTTTATCGTGATAACATCTAAAAACAAAAAATAGTTACTTTGTTTATTTAAAATATAAGTAATTTAATATTTTTTCATATTTTGTTAAAAAGTTGAAATATATACAATAAAAAAATACATTACACTAGGATGTTACTTCTTAGAAAGGTATATTAGTTTTCAAAATAGAAATATTTTAGAATAACCTAATAGTTATCTGCTATTTCAAACTATATTTTAATACAAATTTCTTGTAGTTTTGAGTTATGTTTTTAATTTCAACTAATTTAAGCATTTTTTTTATTTTATGTTTTATTACAATTCTGTTACATGTAAAAGATTATAAAATGATTATTAATTTTGATAATAGCACTTGTCTCTATGATATATAAACTAAAGGAATGTACTTAAGTGATTTAAATAACATATATTTCCACATGCACATAATCATATTTAACTTAAAATATGTTTTATTCTCTTATATATGTATATATGTATTTTATATTTTATTTTAATTTAAATGATTGAGAATAGTAATCTTTGCAAATTTCATATTATTTGTTAATTGACTACATTTAATTAACTAATTAAATTTCTCTTTCTTTATCTTGGATAATATTTATAAACTTTGTGATAAAAGATACCATTGACAATGCAATATATCACAGAATGCAAATTTATCAATAGCATTGGTATCAATTGTTTAAGAAGACCTCAGTTACGTCAATTTTCTAAAAATGTACATATAGAAGATAAAAAACATGCACCAAAGAATTTAATTCAATCAACATATAAAAGTGGAATATTTAAAATGGTATCACATAAATTTGATCTTTATAAAAAGAAATATGTAAGTATAAATATATGTTATCATTTATTAGTGTCAAAAAATGCATTGTTTTAAATATTTATGTTCTGAAACTATCTATATTATTTATATTTTAGCAATTAATGGCATTAGGTTATCACTTGTATGATGATATACCTGATCGACTTGATTATACAGTATTTTTTAAAGGTATGTTATATTATACTTGTGTATGTATTTTTAAAATTTAATGTTGTTTCTATTTATTAGATTTCAATATGTCAGATACACTTTTCTCCTGGTTCCTAATCACAGAATTACATGTTTGGATGTTAATGGTACGCTTTATGGCTGAAGGAGAACAAGGTAAAACAGTTATAAAAAATATTGTTGAAGCTATGTGGCATGACGTTATTGTAAGAGCAGATCTACTTGGTGTAAGTATTTAATGAATTATTCATTGTTAATTTATTTAATGTTATGTATCATTAATTTATTCTATTTCAATTTTATTTACTTTTACTAAAGATTTCAAAACAATTTGTTTTATTAGCCAATTCGAGCAAAGGTGAAAAAAGCGCAAATATTGGAATTGTCACATCAGTTTAATGCTGCTGTTATTAGTTACGATGAAGGAATTATGTCAGATGATAAAATATTAGCTGGTGCATTGTGGAGAATATTCTTCTGCTCAGAATGTAACGATCCAGAACAACTAGAGAGACTGTTAATTTATGTTAGAAAACAGGTAATGAAATTGTTTTTTTTTTGTTATGAAATATTGTATAATAATTTGATTATTTTGTTTTTAGATTAGTTTATTTGACAAAATTCCATCAGAAAAACTTTTTCATAGATCAATAGCACAATGGGTAGATATACGAAGCATTAAGTGAAGTTGATAAGTTAAGTATTACTAATAAATTTGTAAATGCTGATTAGGTAAAATTGACATAACAAATATATTAAGTTTATAAAAGAAAATTATATTCTTTATTTGTGTTATACTAAGTATACATTGTTATTATACATTTAACCTTTCAAAATATTATTACATGATTCAGTTTCTGAATGTACAATTATGTTGCATAAATATTGCTTTTTACAATTTAAATCACAGATTCCTTGCAATGAAGGTTCTGCTTGCTTATAGTAGTGTCTACAATAAAAAATAAATTCTTGTTAAGACAAGTTATAAAATATAATTTAATAATATTTAGCAGCAGAGCTACATTTTAATTTTATCTTACCTGTAATACTTGTTTAATAATGTTTCATTTTTTGCTGCTATAAGTAACCAATTACTTAAAGATTTGATAGATAAATCTGAAAGGCCATATTCTGTTTTAAAAGTATATGATTTGTACCAAGTTGGTTTTACATGGATATTTTCATTGGCAGAATTAAGATTATATATCCAATTTTGGTAATCAGTTACTGCCTATAAAAAGAAATTTTAACATATTTTTTATCATTCTTTTTACTTTATATTAAATTTTTAATTGTGTTTATATTTTTTTATAAACCCAGTTTTTATAAATAACTTACATAATTGCTATAATTTACTGTATAGATTTTATAATTTGGGTTCAATTCTGTATAAGTTGTTATGCTACCACCATTCCAGGAAACGGTTTTTGCTTCATTATCGGAATTATAAAATATTGCTATTTCATCTTTATGACTATGTCCATTGAATTCAGCTTTAATTAAATGGGAAAATCTATTAATTATTCTTAGGTATTCTCGTTTCCATGTTTTTAAGCAGCTGTTGCTATTAATGGGTATATGAGATAAGATATGTACAACCTCATTATTTTTCTCTGCTTCAAGAAGAGTATCTACAAGCCATTGCAGCTGATTATCAGGATCCTTTGGATTATACAAAAGCCACCTAAATCAATAAGATATGAACAAAATAAATTATAAAGTAGAATATAATTTTGGAGTACTATGAATTATTTCTTAGGGAATTTATCTTTAATACTAATATCTTTACAATCTTACTTGTATAGTTATAAGATCATATTTATTTTACTTACCAATTGAAAGAGTAACAAACATTACTATTTAAGGCTATAATTCTAAGTCCTTTTGTGACAGAAACAGTATAATATCCTCCTTGAAGTATAGTAGAACGTGTAGAGTTTGGTAACCAGTCATAACTAATCCATAAATCTGCCATTAACTCATAAAGCCAATTTGTGCTTAAATTATCTTGGGTTATATTCTTTGGTGCAAATCTACATACAATTTAGAAAATTAACTGATTTGTATAGTTAAAATTCCTTTTTAATATACAGTACATTTCATAATATTTAAATAGGAATTCATGAGTCAATTTAGACATGAATTTATGTACTAACTGATTTTAGAGTAACTAATGTAAGTCAAAAAGAGTAAATTGGTGTAGTGTAGTACACATATGTATATATGTATGCTGGACCAAAGTATTGGCACAGCATAATTGTTATGATACATTTATTTATTAATTATTCTGATTATTATATAACAGAAGCAATAACATAAATAAAGTGATACATGAAATAATAATAAAAACGTATTTCTTGAGCATTTTAGACGTGGATAAAAGTGTTGACATACGTGAATGAAAACATTTGAAAATAATGAAGAATTAATACTTGGTTAGCTCTCCTTTCTTTTTAAGAATATCCTATAACCGTTTGGGTGATGAACCGACCAACTTTTTGGTGAATGGCTCAATTTTGTTCCATTCCTGCAAAATAACATTCTTTAACTGTGCTTTACTTATTATATTACATTTTCTAATTTATTCCAGATCGAATTGAAGCGAATTAGAATACATTCTGATGTGGTATACTTAATGTATTATAAATGATGCAATGGCGTATAATGTGAGCAATAACGTTTGGAATCGTGATCTTGTTGAAAGTAGAAAATTCCGCGAAAGATTTACTTTTTGGAATTTTCGAATAAATTTTCTTTTAATATATTTAAATATGCATATTTGTACACAAGATTACGTACAAAAATTAATTTATCAATCCCAGACGCTTCCATAAAACCCCACACCATGACTACACTTTCTGCGTGTTTCGCAGTTGCTTGTAAGTTTTGTGGATATAGTTATTTCACTTTCTTCAAACCAATAGCCTGTAATTTGATTTAGATACATTATATTTGCTTTCATCCAAAAACAATACATTATCCCAAAATGTAGAATCCATTGTTAGGAACTCTTTAACAAAGTCTTTTCTCGTTTCCCGATTCTTTTTGGATATGTATGGTTTCCTCCGTGCAACATATGTTGAATACCTAGCATCTTTTAACACTCTCCGTAAAATTTTTAAACTTATTTCCTTTTGATCTCTTTTAAATAACGTTGGTTTAAGTTATGATGCGTTTAATTTAGGATTGCTTTTCATTTTCTTTTTAATTATCCATTTTTATCTAACAGATGATTTTAGGGGACGCTCACTTTCATTTGTACTACCAAAATCTAATCGATTTTCAAGTTGTTTTTATCTAATAGTCCAATAGTGAGACATTCTATTAGATTGTTCAACAAATAATGTCGGTTTTTGATAGTACTTGTTTATTTGTCGTTCGTTCGAAATAAAATTTTTGTTTTTATCATATGTGTTATATATCATTTTAAAGCGTATATTTCGCTCTATAATTATGTACTAGTTTCTTCATCGTTTGATTCCAATTAAGTTTTTTAATCCTTATAGACTTTAACATGGATAAGAAGCATTTGCGTGAAATCTTTTTGTACGAGTTCAAATTGGGCCACAAAGCAGCGGAGGCCAACCGTAACATCAACAGCGCCTTCGGTGAAGGTTCTACGAACGAACGAATGCTGCAGCGCTGGTTCTAGAAGTTTTGGGACGGAGATGAAACGCTTGAAGAGGCGGAAATCATCTTTAGAAAATAAAAAATTGAAAGCTATAGTGGAAGCAAATCCATGCATTTCAGTTCGAGAGCTTGCAGAAGAACTGGACGTCACAATTGGAACAATTTCTAATCACCTGCGTCAGATCGGCAAAACAAAAAAACTCGACAAATGGGTTCCACACGAATTGAACGAGAACTAAAAAAATCGTCGATTTGAGGTATCGTCTTCGCTGCTTTTGTGCAACAAAAACGACCCATTTCTCGAGCGAATTGTAACGTGCGAAGAAAAATGGATTTTGTACAACAATCGGCGGCGTTCAGCTCAATGGTTAGACCATGCTCAGGCTCCGCAACATTTCCCGAAATTAGCGTTGCACCAAAAGAAGATTATGGTAACCGTTTGGTGGTCTGCAGCCGGTATCATTCACCACAGTTTTCTGAATCCGGGCGAAACCATTACGGCCGAGTAGTATTGTCAACAAATTGACGAAATGCACCAGAAACTCCGACAACAACGGCCGGCATTAGTCAATAGAAAGGGCCCAATTCTGCTCCATGACAACGCTTGGCCGCATGTCGCACAACGAACGCTGCAAAGGTTGAACGAGTTGGGCTATGAGATTTTGCCTCATCCACCTTACTCGCCGGACCTTTCGCCAACCGACTTCCACTTCTTCAAGTATCTTGACAACTTCTTGCGCGAGAAATGCTTCAAAAGCCAAGGTGATGCAGAAACCGTCTTTAATGCATTTCTTGCTTTCAGGACTCCAGAATTCTGTGCTACTGGTATAAACAAGCTAGTTTCTCATTGGCAAAAGTGTGTTGAATCTAATGGTTGTTATTTCGATTAATAAAGTTTTGTTTAAGTTGAGTTATGAATGTTTAAAGCTGACGGTCGAAAACCGACATTATTTGTTGAACAACCTAATATTAACAAGTTTAACTATTTTACTATAACATTTCTGCATTTTATGTAAGTTTAATGTTCTCTTTCTCTTTTCATTTCTAGTCTTTTCCCCTTTTCTCGATATTATTACTCTCTCTCTACTGTTTTTATGCTAACAGACTGTAGTTTAAGATGATTACTGAGAAAAATGACAATTAGGGATTCTCCTACCTACATTTTCAAATAACGATCGGAAATTTTTCGAAAGAATGACAATACACCAAATGTAACATAATTTGTCAATACTTTAGTCCATACATAAAATGCTCTAAAAATACGTTTTTGTTATTATTTCGTGTATCACTTTGCTTATATTATTACTTTTGTTAAATAATAAACTAGTATAAATAATAAATATATGTGTGAAAAATTTTTCCTTTAAATTAATTTGTTTAATAGTTATAAGCAGTTGTATCACAACAATCATGTGCCAATACTTTTGTGTAGCACTGTATACAGGGTGTTCGGACGAACCTAGAAGGAAGACGAAAATCAAGAGTAAAAAAGAGTAAAAAGTAAAAGTAAAAAAAATTGCGTCTGACGCTATTATTTATAAGCAATTAAAAGAACAGAATATTTTACGTCTGAGAGCAGACAAATGGGGTAACGCAGTAGGTAATGTCACTGGCTGCACAGTGATGCTCAGACGTAAGTATGTATGGAATACAGCTTACCTCTAAACAGTTACAGAAATGCACTTTCACGGAATCAAAAACCGATTCTACGATTTCTTTTTAAAATATTCCACGAAGTCGTATGTCAGTTTTGGATTCGTGAACGTGCTGTAGCTGTTAGAGGTAAGCCATATTTCGCACGTAATTACGACTGAGCATCACTTCGTAGTGATTGACGTTACCCACCGTGTTGCCCTATTTGTCTGCTTTCAGGCGTAAATATCCCGTAAATAAATCTTTCAATTGCTTATAATTAATAAACAAAGCGTCAAACGCAATATTGTTACTTTTGATTTTCGTTTTAGAATGTTGCATAGAGTTACCGCTTCAATTTTCTTCCAGCTTTGTCCAAAAACCCTGTATACCTACGTTGGACAGGGTGATTCCTTCGGTAGTGAATTCAAAGGCTGTCATTCTAAACACCAGTGGTAGGAGCACTGCGTTAATATGTGTAATATGGTAAGAATAAGAAATTCTTTGTAGGTTCTACGTTCTTACCAAATTATTCATAGCTGAGATGGCTCTATGTGTGTGTATATCTATGAAAACGAGAAATCGGTTAATCATTGGTTCGATGATTAGCAGATATCAATTCTAAGCACTTAATTCTACTTTTCTCTCATACATATACACATGCAATCATCTTGGCTGCGGATAATCTGCTAGAATATAGAACCTGAACATACAACGTCATCTTTAGGGTCTGTTTCTAAATTACATACCAATGCGATGTTTCCATCAGGTATATTCAGAGTGACATGCCCTTTGAGTTCACTAGTGAGAGAATCACATTGTACACCTTTGCATACATATGTATATTAACGTTTTCATTAAATATATATCTATACACACATATATATTTTTCAAGCATACGCTGGAAAAGTATAAGTCGAGGATCAACTGTAAAATTAAAACAGGCTGAATCCTAGAGATAACTGTTGAATTTTAAAAGTACATTTATGTGATAAATTATTTAGAATCATCCCTTAAAATCGTTGATAAATCTTCATACAGCTATATCATAAAATATAATTTGTATATTATAAAAGATTTTATAAACTGTTTTGATAAACTTACTGATTTAAAGGATTTGGCTCATGATTTCCAAATATTGGATATACCGTAATGTTATTAAAAGTATCGTGAATTTGATTATAAATTTTTATAAGACTTTGTGTATTTCCTTCTTTTGAAGTTTCCCACACTCCATGGTCTATTATATCTCCAGTGAAATATATAAAATTGATATCCTAGAAATCAGAATAGATTTTACTTAAAATTTGACAAAAATCTAATGTCTCTAGTAGTTGTAATATTAAGGTGACCAATTGTCCTTCTTTAGGGAGGACAAATCCTTCTTTTATAAGGTCTATCCTCCCTCGAAAAGTATCCTTCTACATGTCCTTCTTTTCGATATTTGAAGATTAATCTATAAATTTGTTCAGATATTTTCAGTATGTTGTTAGAAGATGACATATTGACAAACAATATTCATTCAATAGAAAGATACTCATTTAAACATTAATTAATAGGCATGTAAGTGTAATTACAATATAAAATATTACAAATGTTTATATACATGTTTATATTAATAAAATGCTTCTTTTATTGTTTTTCTTCAATTTATTTGTATCATTTTCATTGTAAAAAAGTTGGTCACCTTAGTAATATATAATAATCAATTATTCAATTATATTTAAATATACTTTGATTACCTTGAATATTCTTTACTTGTAGAGATATTAGTAAGTGTTATTTAAGAAATCATATAGTACAAAGATGAGCTATAAATATGTGTAACAAGCAAGTGGTAACTTTTGAAAGACTCAATGTCATTCCTATTTTTTTAAAATTACATGTTCTACCTTTTTGTTCTTAATAGAATAGTAAATGTTCTCACAATAGATAAAGGAGTACTATACTTTCGTGATAAATGTAAAATTTAGATAGATACACGGTAAGTTCAAAACTATTATCGCTACTGCTAGGGGTAATCCCCTTGGAAACAGTCAACCTATTATTGGGATAACATAATGCTCGGTCGGCAGGCAGTTGGGAATTCATATCAGTAGCTCTATATTGGTTCTGTAGTAACCTTCCTTATCGTCAGAACCTAAGCTTCAATCTAAAGGACTAACCACAGCCTCTTACAATATACTTTTGTTCAGTAAGCGTTGTAAAATCAAGGAGACTGTTATTTTTGTATAAAAATAAAGTAGTTACGAGAAATATACACTTATACTCAGAACAGTAGTTGTTCTTCGTTAGATAAGTAATAGCTAAAGCCCTTTTAATTTGGCGACCTCTTGTAGATACCAATCGAAATAAACCTGTCATATTTTCCTCTTTATTGTCGATATTTCGACAGAAAGCAATGCCAACAAGAGAATACCCTTTGGCTTTATTTCTCACAGAAACAAAGCAGAAAACATACCAGTTAGTAGCTAAGTTCTCTCCCAATGCGCTCTGGTCCTGATTTTATTCAAAGCCTTCTTTTAATCATATAAAAATACTAAAATGCTGGAGTTACATATGTGCTGTTGATTTTTGGTGTGTTTGGAATATTTACAGTAGCAGACAAAAGTTTAAGACGACAGGACAATATAAAACATAATTTTATGGTTCGCCGACATTGTTTAACTCTTCATTTTTATTGTCATTATGAAAGAACACTATTTATTGATTAGTATAGACCAGAAATTTTAGTTATACAGTTATTTCTTACTAATTAATTTATTTATTTCCTTTGATCCTTTAATCTTAAACTTTTGTCCGCTACTATATACAACTGTATAAAAACCAGTTCAACCACAACCAAAGCGCATTGCATTGGACCCTTGTTTTCATATAAACTATTTTTCGGGCAAAAATTTTCTCATATAAAGATAAAAAGTGACTTCCCATAAACTGATATTTTCTTTTAATTTTGTACGTAACGTTGTCTCTCTGTTTTATGTGTCACCGTATGACCAGGGAGACATTTTCGTGATAAAGTCACAAGAATAAAGGTCAATAATAGACGTACTAAAATGGAATGTTTGCATTTCTGTTTGAGAGATATCATGGTTATCTTGCATTCAACAAGAAATATAGAAAATAGTTTATGAAAATCTACCAATCTTTTATGCTATTGTTTCTTTTAATATCCTACATTTTTGTAATAAGCTTACTTTGAAAGATCAAGAATCTCCGAAATTGTTTTAATCTCTGGAGAGATTCGAAATGTAGCAACAGTGTGTAATAAATTTTTTGTAATATCGGTACCTGATGTGTCTCTTTTATGTGATTTAAAGCGTCGGTGACTGCCTGCAAGGGGGTATCACATGCATAATCTCCCCAGTAACCAGCCAACGAGGTTGTCTCAGTTTCATTTTGTCCTTCTCGACAACAAACTGGTTCTCCACACTTTGAATTACCATTTTGTTGGTAGCGAGGATCATAATGCATATCTGTTATGTGTAAAATTTGCATTTCTTCTTGCGTTTCATTTTCCGTAATTGTTACATTGGAATTCGGACTAATATTAATGTGCCAATCAAAATCAGGACTGTTCAAAGGGCAAGATTTTGATTCTAGAACAACACCGCATATTGTAGCAGCTTCCAAATTTGGTTTAGAATCTATTATGTACATAACAACAGGCTGCAAAATTAATAAAAAGTTATAATAATTTGTACGCTAATTGACAAGATATCATTTTGAGTTTTGTTAAATATATATTACCCAGTTTAATTCTATAACACCTCTACAAACTCTTTCCTTTTGGATGTTTAATAATACACACAACTTAATTATTTTATCTCTTAATTTTTCGTCAGTCATATCGTTACGTGAATTTATAACTGCTTGTACAACTCCTTGACATATTGTACATATTGCAATATTCGGTTCCCCCACAAAAGATTTCCAATCAGAGTTCTGTAGCTCTGTAGGAATTTTCAAGGATTCGATCATGTTTCTGAACGATTCTGTTTCATGATCCAGTTTTGCCCATGTTTCAATTTCATTTGAAAACGAAGTCACCTCTATGTCTGTTAACATACACGTTGAATATATTTTACTTTATTGTTTCCGAAAGAGTTACAGATAAATAAAAGATATTGTTGTCAAACAAATCAAAGATAACTCATTCTTTTAAAAAGTTTGGTTGACTCATGAAAATTGATACGTATTAACCCTTTGACGTACAATAACGTCTGAGAGACGTCATACATTTCACGTGCCATTGTAGACTTTGACGTCTCCGAGACGTCAAGGACTGTCTACATATTCCAGAATGTTTTGAAATGTTTTATACTTTACAGAACTATTAATTTATTATTTTATAATGTTACTTAACATATCAACTTGACTAAATGTTACATAGCAATACAAATTTCAAAATAAAAAGTTCTGTTTTTAAGCTTGTACATAACTGTTCAGTAGAGCCAAATTAAATAGTATGTTTCGGACGCATCAAATTCCGTTTTATTTGTATGTCAAGGGCTTTAGGGATGTCTTGCCTAATTTAAATATTTAAAATATCTGCTATTTTAACGACAAAAAAAATGTTAGAGAAATATTCTTAATTTGGTAAGGAAAAAGTTTGTCCTAAAATCATATTTTTGAGACTTGAACCCATTCCTATTGTTTCAAATGGAACTGTATGTTTCATTATCATCTTTGTCATCAAGAACTGACGAAGCTTTCGAAATGCACAATTACAGAGAAATACTGTATATTTAATGGGATATAATTAATTCGTAAACACTAATTGTTAATTAGTTAGTGGTAGTATATATACGAATAGTAGAAGATACTGTTCTAGTTGCTATTGTAAATAATATGTAATTCATTCAAAAGACCACTATTTATTATTTAAAATTTATTTTCAGATTTGTATTAAAAAGTTCGTTTTACCTCCTATATTTTCAATGAGACCGTTCACAGTTAGAAGTAGCGCACTAAAAATTAATGGTTTAAACCACATTTTCGTTGTTTCTCACTTGTACTTCATTTAACACTGCGTTCCATTCTACTTATGGATGATCGCTTTTATTTTTATCTCGTCTCAAACTTTTTACTGATAAGCAATATCTTCTTGGATTGATTACTTCTCAAAGATTATAAATTATGGTTTTAATATTAAGAAGTTATTAATATTTAAATTGTTTTGTGTTATATACGTTATTAATTACGTACGATATCAACTTAATTTAGTTTGAGTGGTTAAAATATATTTTAAATTGTATTCATTAACTTGATCTTTAATTTTTACTATATGTAAAGAACAATGACATATAATTACCTACCGTGTTGCCCCATTTGCCTGCTCTCAAACGTAAAATAGCCTGCTGTTTTAGTTGCTTATAACTAATAAACAAAGCATCAAACGCAATTTTTATTATTACTCTTGATTTTCGTCTTAGAATGTTGCATAGAGTTAACCCTTCAATTTTTTCCCAGCTTTGTCCGAACATACATCATATGCATATCAACTGCAGGTCTTTGTGGATGTTAGACATGTCAACAATCAATAACATTCAACTGTGCGATATTATGATGTGTAATTCTGTCGATTAGCATATCACAGATAATTGTCATCACTCGTCTATAATGAAGAAGTTTACTTGTAATGTATTTTGCAACAAAACTTCTGTGGTTAACCAACAAGAACATGCTTCCATAAGCGAGAATTTAATTTTCGCGGGTATACATATTTTCTAAAGTCTAACAAAAGAAAACTTATTGTGAATAACGGTAAAATATTTACCCTTACATAATCGCTTGTATTAAGGTATGTAATCCGTAAGTGTCAAGAGAGGTCATGTAAAAATGAAATGTTAATGAAATCTCTGTTAGAAAAATTTTAATTCTAAGATTACAAAATTTTCATGCTTAGATTGTATTTCCATTGAGTGTATATTGCAACGATGAGATAAAGTATGAAACATGCAGTTCAAATAAGTTTTTGCTCAAGAGAAATAAGTCTTCCTTGAATATATACAGGGTGATCCACGAAACGCGCACACCTCTGCAACCTCAAAAATAGATTTGGTACTCACTTACATACAATACCTGCCAAAAGTTTGGAATCATTTGCAGATTTCTATAAAAACCGAAAATTCTTATACATTCTGTATTAATACACTGCTAGTATACTAGGTATTAATAAGAATATACAAATTTTAAGATATTTTAGTATTTTTTTGTGTCGAAAATACTCTTGTATAGATTGTGATCCCAATTTATCACTAGAACTACCAGAGCAGTCAAAATGCCGGATTGATGATTATTCATAGCAACCTTATAAATTCACTTTACCAAGCTTCCAAAATTTACTATAATTTTCTGCAGAAGGTATAAATAAAGATTTATTTTCTATGTTTTCGGTATTTTTTCATGTAATTTTCACTTTGATCTCTTCCATGCAAATAAGTACACTTTAAGTGTCGGCAGTTTTAGTATTAAAATTACTCTTTACCACATAAAATGACAATCTGTTTTCGCGTTATATAGGGCTATCTGATTCTTTTGTTTAACCAGTGAGAGTTTAGTATTAAAATATTAGATACCGACTGGTTGACGTCACTCAAAAAAGGTATAAAAGCTACATTTGTCGGTTATTTTTGATCTTTAGGTTTTTAAGTATTTCATATTTAGACACAGAGTTTGTTTGCTCTTTCAATCAGACTGATTCTCTTGGATTAAAAGCTTGTATAATGAGGCACAACACTTGTCTTTACTTCTTAACGAAGGGCTAGGCTTTATTTGCGGTTCAAAGAACAAAAGACTGTACATACTGAAAATAGGCATGCATAGTTCACATAAGACACGAAACTGTTAATACCAACAACATTTGCTATACAATGTTATCATTCTTCTTTTCGAAGGCATTCAACTGGAATCAGTAGTTAAAATTGTACTTCAATATTTAAAAATAGTAAAAATGATACAGATTAGTGTTGAAACTAGAAGTGTTGAAAAGATGGTTATTCTTTGCAGAATATTGCAATCAAATTGAAAATATTATACAAGGGAGTTCAGAGTACGGTAAAACGTTTTGAGAGTTTTGGCTGTTAAAAAACAATCCTCGATTAGGAAAACCCAGGATAACATCGAAAGCTGGAGATATTAGAATACAGATTATTTGCAAACGAAACAGACGTCTGAGGGTCTCACAAATTCGTGCAGATCTTAATCATAGTAATTCGACTCCAGTATCTCTGACTACAGTCAAAAGATAACTAAAAATTTGTGATTTAAACGGCCGCATATCTGTCAGGAAACGATCGCTTTCATCAAAAAATACAAAATATGTACAGTTGAATTGGGCAAAAGGCCACAAAAATACATGGTCACTCACGTTTAGGGAAAAACTCCTTGCGAAGTTCCAACTGGTAAGAAGACCGACTTAACGCGTTGATGCCGGCGCGGCATCAAATTACACTGTTCAATGCACATTTTGCAATAATTGTAAGGATAAGCCGGCACTTTGTTTAGCCTGATTCAAAAAAATTGCATAAAAAAAAGGAATAACTATATTTAATTATATTTAATTTATAGGTTAAATTATAAGTTAAGTTTTATATTTTATTTATTTTTTATTTTATTTTTATATAGTACAATATTTTTATTTTTATATACTTTTATATTGAATGTTTGATTGTAATGTTAAAATGTTAATGTATGCTGTTGAATAATTAAAATAAAATTTAATTTTGTACTATGTATTTTTTGATATACAAGCATGACCCATCGGTGGGTCAAGCCGGCGTCAACGTGTCAAAGCACTTAACCCTTTTAGTACCGAACGACGATATATCATTGCGTATTCCATGGCGCCTAACTATTTGCATCGCGAGAGAGCTCTATCTCAAAATAAATTTATAAAACGTTATAAATGTTTCAATTTTTTCTTTTATTCCGTAATATGCTTCTTGTTGAATTTTGTAAATATCATTCTTACTTCCGTTTTTATGAGCTTTTTCCCAAATCTTAGCAAATTCGTTAAATTTACTCGGTACTAAAAGGGTTAAGAGAACTCGATTGCAAAACGATTACTTATATTCCAAAGTATAATCGAATCAAATTCGAATCAAAAGAAAAAGACTGTATATTTGTCGGATATTGTATGAATACGAAGGAGTATAGATTGATTGATACGACAAATCCCTCAAAAACATTAAAAGCACGCGATGTAGTCGTTCTCGAAAACCAATTTGGGCCTTATCAAACAAAATCAAAATGATTACGTTATATTAAATCAAAAACCTTTAATTGAAGAGGATCTGCAGATGTTGTCAGGCGATGGAAATCAAAATCAAAAACACGCTGATATGATCGAAATTGATAAAAAAGATGATAATACATCGACATCAAGCGACGATGTATACTTAAACGCGGATAAACCAGACGTCGCAACTATAGATAATTCAGAAACCACAAGATATTTAATTCAAGAGAAAACATAAAGAGTTTCCAGGAATGGCATCAGGCTTTTCTATCATTGGACGAAGAGCCTGTTACTATCGAAGAAGTCACATCTTTTCCCAAAAAAACGGAATGGAAATCAGCTATAAACGAGGAGCTCGCTGCTTTAACCTGAGTGCTGAATACCTTCGGCCTAAGTGCTTGTACACTGACAATCGCGTTGATGTAAGTAGAAGATCAACAAACGCATTTATTCGTCCATAGTTTCTACCAGCAATTGTCGTGTGACGCATATATGCGACCATAGCATTTTTACTATAAAAGGTTAAACCGAAATGTTTGACCATTGAAAAAGTCATAAGGTGAAGAAAACAAAAATTGATAAGCGCATATATGCGGCCACACTCCCTACCAGCAACTGTCCTGAGACGCATATATGCTCCTATAGGACTCAAAAGGTTAAACAATAATTAGGTCTGGGAACTCACTATCCTTCCAAAGGGTAGAAAAGTAATTATTAGGTTGGCAACTAAGTTACTGTTGTTTTTTTAAAAAGAAAGAAGATTTCCACCTCTTTCGATCTCTTTCAAATGCTATGCGCGGAGTTTCGTTCATTACTGATGCAGAATTGAGAGTTTGGTTGTATGAATTTTTCGAGTTGAAACCGGGTGATTTCTACCAACTAGGGGTTTTGAAAATCTAGATCGTTGAGAAGAAATTGTAAACAACAAGGGAGAATACATTATTGATTAGTTAGTTGTTAATTCTTATCAAAAAATAAACTTTTGAAAAATTAAAAAAACAGCGGGAACTTAGTTGCCAACCCATTAAATCCATGTGAATATTTGAAAAAAAAAACAGAATCAAAACGAACAGCAAGAACTATCGTTTGAAAGCTCGTCTCTAGTAGCTAAAGGGTGCTCACAAATTTGTGAGAAAGATTTTTATAAAACTTTTTCTCCAGTAATACGATATTCTACTCTCAGGTTCCTGATCTCTTTATCAATTCAGTTGAACATGTGAACCACTTAGATATAAATACTGTATGTGTGTAATGTGGTTGAAGGAAAAGTATGTCGATTAAAGAAAGCTATTTACGGACAAAAGCAATCATCCAAGGCATGGTATGATAAAATTCATTTAACTTTGATCAATTTGAACTTCATGCGTTATGTATCAGCTCCTTGTGTTTATCATAAAGGTAGCAAAAATAAGAAATTAATAATAGCGATTTATGTAATATTCTGTTACTATCTAAAGATGAGAAAGAAAGATTATTTATAAAGAAAATTTTAGCGATTAAGATTTAGATTAACGATTTGGGACAAATAGGTAACATTTTAAAAATAAGATTAATTTAAATCAGTCAGTATATTAAACAATTATTGGCTAAATTTAGAACTAATGATTGTACACCTGATTCTGCTCCTATAGCAGTTGAAAGCAAATTAGAAAATGTTATTGTGTGCGATTCGCGTCCTTATCGAGAATTTATAGGTAGTCTTAATTTTCTATCAAGAAAATAAGTTTTTTTATTTTTAGTAGATTTAACAACTGCCATGATGAGCAATATCAAAAAGCAGCTAAAAGTATGTTAAGATATCTAAAAGGCACAATAAATTATCGGTTATCGTATGAGAAATCTAATCTCAAAATAATCAATTTTATTGACGCTAATTTTGCGGCTGATGAGATGGATCGCAAATCGTACACAGGAAATACCTTTTTATTAGGAAAGTAGCTGTTATAGTGCTTACTTCAAAATCGGCGGATTCTCAAACAACCTTTCAACCCCTATTTAACCCCGTTAAGGGTGGAGTATCAAAAAGTCCTTCTTTAGTGGGTGCCTACGTCATAAACGGAACTCATTGTCCAAATTTCGTTTCTAGCTTCAACAGTTTAGGCTCTGCGATGATGAATCAGTCAGTCAGTCAGGACATGTCTTTTTATATATATAGATAATGTGTAAAATGTAAATGCATAGTATATGAAAGTATCGGGCTGTATTTGGCTTAATTTCTTAGCAAACTATCGTTAATCTTCTGTTTTATAAGAATATTGCTAAATAATCGATTATTTTCTTCCTATCAGTTTAATAGAATTAATCATGCAGAATTGCTTTCCTTTGTTTATCCTTGAGTAAAAAATTGCTTTATTTTGTTTTACATAAAAGTCTAGTATCATTAGTTATATACAATGTTTCCTATTATATTTTTACATAAAAGTTATATTTTTTAATACATAATATGTATTATTCCATATAGATGTTAATGAATGAGAAATAAGGTTCAAAATGATATGCACATATTTTCTTTAATCGCGTAGTGCTTTAAACAGCTACACGTTGATTTAGAGGACGAGACGGTGAAATATAATTGACGGATTGAACGAACTTACCTCAAGTACCTATCTAGTTAAAATCTACCCAAGACAATTAGAAAAAGGTCTAAAATAATGAAGTGATAGAGTAAGGATGATAAGTTAGAGAATATACTTGGTAAGGTAGGAAACCTTGATTTATTTTCCTATTTTAGGGAATTATCTGTGATGGACCACATACTGGAAACATTACTACACCTTAATCTGTTCGGACGAGATGGTTTATATAATCCTGATTGAACATTACTTAAAGTAATGTTCGTTTAATCCTTCAACTTTTGAATCCACGTTCGAAACGATAACAAACTCCCATCAAATTAACGCTTAACTATTTTGCTATCGATGTTATTGATAGTACTACCGTGATTAATTTAAAATTATAAAATATGTTACCATAATTACTTGCATTGATTGAATTTCTAAACATTTATGTTTTATGTTTTTCTGAACAAAATATTTAAAATCATGTAATATACTTTAATAAAATGAAGAACATTTTCAAACTTGAAAAATACTCTTTCTTTAAATAGTCAGAATGTGATTAGGAAATCTTAAAATGTGCTTTTCTACTACAAAAATTTACAATCAAGATCTCACATAACCCATGTCACTTATCATCGAATTGGGGGTGTTTCAATAATGAGGAAAAATGACTATTCGCTTTCTTCCTAGATTTTCCGAAGTTGTCCGAAATAAACTCTCATACATACCACTCATGCAGTAGTATACATAGTGGAAAGGGAAATTCGTGAGAACTGTCTCATGTCTGGCACAGCCTCTTAGTTCCAGGTCTGTAGAGTAAAAAGGTTACCCGATAACTTTTAACCAATTAGAAATCAAGATGAAAACGTGGGAATGGTGTTATTTGACGTACTCACTTAAGCGATATGAAAAATATAATTATCAATACTGATTATCAATAAAATATGACTTTTATGGAATGTAAAAAAATTTAATTTTTATTTAAATATATAATTTATGCGATATTTATTACACATATATACATAAGAAAACGAGTAAATAATTAAAAAACTTTTATCCTTATTGCGATTTTGCTACTACTATAAGAAAGTTTTCTTTTGACTAATTTTGTTGCTTCTTCTTTTTAAATTAAGAAATTTTATGCAAATTAAGTTCCTGTCTACAAAATCCTTTTATTAATACTATGTGGATATCGTTAACACGTTTTAATCCACATTAAAATCTTTCTTTATAAAATTTATGGAAATATTTTTCCATTGTATTAACTTGATTTATTCATTCAGTCGCCTGCTTAATTAATCCACTAAAGGGCAGGCTATGTAGCCATGGCATATTACAGTTTTAATCTAAAATATCCGACAATATACAATCAGTCATAGAAGTCTACATACACCTGTTAAGTTTTAAACATTTGAAACGAAACATCAAAGATTTTCAACTCCTTATGGACATTATTTCATTTATTAGTTAAAAGTAGATAAATTTTGAAAAATTCATGATGCTTGTTCTATTTGTTTATAAAAAAATATAAATAAATCGAAGAAACGACATTATGAAAATCTGTACACAGTTACAATAATAAGTAATTTTGTGCTTCCAACTTTTTTTTGTAACTAATATTAAAAAAGTTAATAATTTTTCAGAATTTATTTAACTTCATTAACGAACAAATTGAAGTTCATAAGATGTTTAAAATCCTTCTCCTTTTTATATAATTAATATTTAACAGATGTATGTACACTTTCATGACTGACTATACATATATTGGTCCATCTTTTCTGATACATCTTTGTTAGATAAAGTGGCTTAGTACTGCTGAAACCAATACTGCTTTCACTTTTGACAATATTTAATTACTTTTCATCAATCAACAGTATGTGCACGCCTTAAAACATTGGTTAATAAATACTCCTCTTGTTCTAGCTCAAGCGAGGACTCTACATTTGAGTGTGCCAAAAATATTTTTGGATTTTTTCTCCTATAGAATCATTCTGACACTATGTAGTACATTTAGAGATGACATGGTTATGGAATTCTTCTTGAATTCTCAACTGAAAATAATAAGCACAGTATATAAAAACATATGTGTACATATAATTGTTAAATTATTTTGGTATACAAATATGTATAACAATTATAATACTTGAGAAAATAGATTTTCTAAATTATCTTGATTTAGATGATGAGTTATAAATATATTTAAGATAAAGTTGCAACTTAGTGAATTTTCTCTAAATAAATAATTTTTTCTTGCGTTTTTCAAAAAATATATTTTGGTATAAAAAGTAGATCTAAATCGAGGTGCTTCAAAAAGTAATATGCTTTTATTAGTTTTAAAAGAGCTATAGAATGTCTTAGCCGATCCCGATAATTTTTCAGTATGTTACAGAGAATAAGATTTAGAACAACTTTTTCCTCTACATATAACCACCATTTTGATTTAAGTTTCGAGATATTTGTTAAAAACTCATTCAAATCGATTAAATTTAATCAATCTTTTTGTTCACCCGTTATTTACGTAGTCCAACAGTTGCTGTTTAGAAACAAAAGATGATCAGAGATAAGACGCTCTCGCATTCCGACACACGACACACGCTTAATTAGTGTAGTAGTGCGGTAGTTTTTGATAAATATCTCGAAAACTAGACCAAAACGCCAGTTATATCTAGAAGAAAAAATTATACTAAATTTTATCCTTTCTAAGATACTAGAGATGATCCGCACATTCTGTATTTCCTTCAAATCGCATATTTTCTTTTGTTAAAAACTAATAAAGCACATTACATTTTAAGCTCTCTCGATCTATATTTCTTTTTAATGTTAAAATCCAACGCTTATACAAATAATGTTTTTTTAAAGAAACAGAAAAACACAATTGCATTTAGAGCAAAGTCAGTAAACTGCAAAAATTACCATATTTAATCTATAATTTACTTTTGAGATCATCAAACAAACTTTTTAGAGATTTTGTTAATGTTACTATGTTTTTCCGAAATAATTGTATTGTTTTTCTAACATATTACATGCTGATAACAGTATTTAACATGCCATCTAAAACTTCATTTTAGTTACAATTAGAAAATTGGTATTATTTGTGTTGCCAGTTTCACATTTTGCATTTGAGTGTTTTCACACTACAGATGTAATTGACTTAATTTATAGTGTGAACTAACCATTTATATATTTAATACTTTCCAGTAATTCTTTTATTAGCTCCTTGTTTGTTACTGCTCCAATATTTAAAATAAAACTAGGTCCTATATAATTTTAGTAAATGTGGAACATCTGTCAAGGAATTGGATATTCAATTGACATATTATTAACATTAATGTTTAATTCTTTTCATAAACTTTTGGTACTACCACCACAGTCTGAAATATAAACAACTACATTATAATTAATTTCATGTCATTTTATGATTACATTTTATAATAATTTTCTTATGACTTTCTGGTCAAATCCTATATACATAAGCTATTTCCATTTATTAAATAAGTATCTCATTATTACCTGCATATAAGAATGCAAATCAACAATTTCATCATCCTTCAAACCATACCTATAAACTGATGCAACTTTCATTTCATCTAAACAATATTAACAACATCTCTTTTAATTTTATCATCAGTATTCATAATCCATATTACGTCTTCTAAACTACTGTTTCTTAAATTGCAGTAGATAATCCAAGTAGCAGATAATGCAATGTTTTTCTTAAATGAATATGTTTACAAAGTATCTTGTCATAAATGGCCTATATAGCTCCTCCTCCGTACATTATAAAAGCTACAGTTACATTTCTTTTCAAATTTATTTACTTCTTCCCATAACCACTTTTCAAGTTCAAAAATAGGATGTTTTAATGATTTCTCTTTTTATACATTTTAAAATTTAGTTTTCTGTCCAACTTGCATTTTCTCTTATTTCTTGGATTTACTCAATAGATTCAAATTCTATTTTCTTTAAATCTGGAATTAATAATCTTTATGTCCTAGTAAATTTTATTCCTTTTCTCAACTCCTATTTTGCAATTTGGTAAAAATAATTGCAATAAAGGAACCACTGTAAAACAAAATAATATGAAACAAAAGGTGTATACAGATGTAAGTAGTCAGTATTGCCCACTTACTCGTTTTTTTAGTTGTGATCCAGTCAATCTCGTCTATAATTTATTTTCATAATCGTCTGCTTTAAACTGTAGACTCTCGTATTTTCTGGATTAAATTTATTTCAACTATAGCATTTTTTGATCCAATTTTTTTTATTATAAGTTTTTTAATAAATGTAAAAAAATTAAACGTTCTGCTATTTTTGCTTCTTTGAATGGCTTTCGTAGATAGCATTGCTACATACTATTTTACACGGCATCCAAGTAAATCATAATATACAGTAGCGTTCATTTTCTTCTGTCTACGTGAACAGAATATATAAATGTTAAATTTCATCTGTTTTTCTGATATCCGATGTCATAACGGATTTGAATGAAATTTATTGCTTAACATGCTTGAAGCCCATTCCAGGATTTCCAACAAATGGTAGGGATAGTAACGGATGCTAAAGTAAGTGTTACTACGTAATTATAAAACGTAATTATTGCAATAAACGTTTGCTTAATTATTTTTTATGTGACGGATTTACATCACATGGCATTATTCGGGATGCTGGGTGACGTAGCAATATGGCCGCACCCTCACTCCTTTCTATCCTACAGACCTTGGGGAACGAAGTGGGTATGAAACGTAGAGTGCGTGCAGTACCGATAATTTACATGTTTATATATACAGTGTTTCAGTTACAATATTCGCACCACGCTTTTGCCTAGTTTTTCTTTCAATCGTCTCTTAACAGTAATACGACAAAATAATATAACTAAATCGTATTTTTATTTTGGAGTTCTTCAGCAATTTTCTAAATTAGGTACCCTATTAAAAAAAAGTAATTTGATTAGCGTTGTAATCATTTTTATCAGACTAAACTTTTCCTATATTCGTAATTTTCAAAAATAAGTACAAGAACAGTGGTGGGAATTAGCCAATTTTTGACTCAGTTGGAAACAAAAATTACAAATCTTACAAAATGTGGAACAGCAAGTAGGGGAAAAATTATAAATTTTTAAATTAATTATAAGAATTACATGATTAGTCTATGTTTTTTAGATGATGATCTATCAGTGAAATAATCATTCAAGAAATTACTAGGAAAATTCATGGGGCATATCCAGAAAATCATAAAGTTGTTTTTATATAAGAATATTTGACAATTCATTAACTATTTTTGAATTAACAGTACTTGTTTGTTAAAATATTTATCGGAAGAATAATAATGTTCCGTAATAATAATAATAATAATAATAATAATAATAATAATAATAATAATAATATTAAGAATCGCAGTTTAAATTTCAGAATATTAGGTATATTCAGAATATTCATGATCCAACTGCCTTTAAACGTTCATTATTCGGTCTGTTCAATAATTCGTAATTATAATTTGTAGCCTTTTTGTTACATTGTCGTACTATAATATAATCCACTATTCATAATTTTATGTACTCCAAGGACCTTAGCCTGTTCATTATTAAATAAATAAATAAATATTTAGAAATGTTTAATGTTTTATTATATAATTCTATAATGATCAAGTAAAACTGCAGTTATAGTGAATGCGTATGCGGGTGAATTGCTATTGTGACGAATGAAACATCTGAAATTAACTTACATAAAATATTAAAAACCTATATACATATATATTTAGATGTTTGATTAAGATCATTGATCGAGTTGCATTGAATTCATCAAACCAACAGTTTGTCCGAATACGCATCCACTGCAGCCTAAAGGGTAACGATTCGTTTTACAGTTCTATCTTACTGATGTTAGATCGTCGAAAGAACATAATCAGGTGAATTTTACTAACAGCTATATTACTCAGCTTAAATAATTGTAATTATACGCTTCATACTTTTTTAAGATCTAAAGAAACATATCTTGTAAAAATACTTTCATTTCCAACCGGATCAAAATTGGCCAACTTTTACCATAATCCTTTTATGTATTCTTACTTTATAATTCTTCTGCAATACTGCTTTCATCAGAATCACTATCTGTTTTGCTGCTGTCGCTGTCTAATTGTATATTGTCTGTGGCATCTTCCATTAATCCATCCTTTTGCCAATACTCTCTTTCCAGCTTTTCCACGTGTTTGCAATAATTTTCCCAATCACTTGGTTTAATTTCATTAATTGCTTCGTTTGCAAATTGTTCAAGCTCCTCGATGGTTAAAATTGAAGTATTGTTTTCCAATATCTTATATTTAATTTGGGTCCAAACGTATTCGAAGGGATTCAGATCATACATATGAGGCGGTAATCGTAATACATTATGGCCGTGTAATTTTAAAATTTCGTCCACTTTAAATGTTTTTACTTCTCTTTTATTTCGATGTATTAAATCATACAGTTCATATTTCCTCGAACTTGATGAATGAGGAATATTATTTTCGATCATCCATTTCAGCATGTCTTCTTTTTTTGCATACCTTGATGGCGGTTTGTTTAATTGTACCGAATGGTACGGAGCATTGTCCATGATGATGACAGAATTTGCAAGAATATTGGGAATTAATTTCTCATTAAGCCATTTTTCAAAAATATCCACATTTATCTGTCCATAATAATCACCCGTTGTTGTGTGAGATTTAAAAATTAATTCGGCTCCCGTTACAAAACCATTTTTTCCCCCTGCGTGTACAATCACTAATCGATGTGAAGAATTTACATTCTTCGAAACACCCAATTCATTTCCTTCGTACTGCCAACATTTGCTGAAACGTAGTGTATTATCTACTAATGCTTCGTCCACGTAAATGATATTTCTATTTTCTCGTCTATAATATTCAATTGCTTTTAAATATTTTGCTCGCCAAGTTATAATGCTCGGTTTCTCAATTAAAACTCTTCTAATATTGTTACTTTTTTTCCACTTATAACCCATAAGATGTAATAATCTACGGAGACTGTGTAATCCCCAAGGGAATTCTATTTTTTGGCGGATCACCTCTAATAATTTAGGTCCTGTAGGAACGACTTTCTTGTCTACATAAAATTCATAAATGATATTTCTTATTACTTGTTGATCCTCTTCAGAACAGTGAAACTTATTCTCGATACTCTTTGGGCGTTTCTTTCCTGGTTCTTGCAAAGGTTCATCTTCAGGACACAGCGAATCTTCGTGTCGGATCCTAGTAATTGTTCTAGTTGAAACACCCACATAATCAGAGGCACGTATCGTTGCACGATTTAAAGGATGAAGAAATACACCTTTCAGAGCTTCTTCGTCGCACTTTCTAATTACCTGACGGATAATATTTCGTGCCTCACTACGAATTGTTTGACCTCGTTTACGCTCCATATTGATGCCAAAATATTTAATTTAACAATAAAATAAAAGTAAACAATAAACTTGTTGATAATAAAAGCTAATAAAAAAGCCTCCAACTAAAAGCTGAAAGTGAACTAAAAAAAGAACAACTATAACATAAAACTATCACTGCACCAAATTATCACTTTAATTCAATGTCTTATCACTACACATTAACACTAATATTTATCATTAAAACTTAATTGTAATACTAAGTCTTAATAAAAACTAATTCTAATTATAATATTACGAATGACAAATTAAGAATAAATGAAAATGTTAAATCAAATAATCAAAGTCACTATGAATCGCTATAAAAATCGTTTTACGATAACCGACACAATGTTCTGCATATACTGTTGATCGAAGCACTGCGATAAAATTTACTATAAGGAGCTGCAAAGATGGCAGTCGGAACGGCATAGAGGCAAGGGAAGCATCAATAGTAACTGATATGATTCGTCGATGTTATTCTTTCAGCCAATAATAAGAAACCTTGTGGAAGCTACAACCAATCAGAACCGACCGTCATCTCTCCAGCTGCAGGGCGTTGGTAAGTTGGCAAGCTCAAGAAATGCAGGTCTAATTGGTTATAGGCATTCATGCCAGGCGAGTAGAAAGAACTTCTTGGAATTTGTGATGCTAGACTAAGACTAGTTCTGGAAAATTACCCCCTCCACTACACGTGCTATTGTATAAGTCGCATGCATGCGAGCTTAGTGTTTCGGACAACTTCGGGAAGTCGAGAGAGAAGGCGAATAACAGTCTTTCTCTGTCGTTGTTGAAATGCTGTGACATTCAACTTGAAGATTAGCGACATGTCCCACACGACATCTTGACTGTTGTAATGTATTTTCATTTTTCAACATACAATACTGTTGTAATGAAAAAAATTCGACAAAATTTTTGTTACACAAACGTTTTAAGATTCCATGATCAAGTTTCATTTAAAAAAAGAGTATTTTTTAGGTCTGAATATCCTTTGTTTACAAAAAAGTAAGACATTAACAGAAATTCAATTAATGCAAATAATTAAGTTAAAATATTTAAATTTAAAAGAATTAGCGAATGCATCAACGTGCTTAGAAGGTTCTTATCGTTTTGAATGTGAGTTTAAATCCGTTTAAACTTTTATTTTTTTTTATTTTTACATGTAGAAATCAGATTAGTTGATTTTTAAATATTCAGGATATTCATCGTAAGTGTCCACACGATTTTTGAGACATTTTTGATAATGTGATATAGAAATATTTCAAAGGTTAATTACACGAGTACAGTCAGCTATAAATTATAATAAAAAAGAAATTTGGAAATGTTTATTTTTTATAAAATGTTAAGGCCATTTTGTTTTTTTTTTTAAATAGCATTATGTGATTACTTCACGAGGTTATAGCTGATAAACAGATAAATTTAGCGTCTGTCATATTATGACTTTGAAGTGTCGTTCAGCTTAGGAATCTGTTATAAACTGTAAGAAATGCTATTATCTCCTATTTATCTCCATTAGATTCCTTTCTATGGGGACACCTCCAGTTTATTGATAATATTAATGATAAATCCTGAAAATCGTAAAGAAACAGTAATTAGCACGTGCAGATCTATGAATCCAATCAGTTTAATACCAGCAAAATACAAATTTCTTAAGAACAGCAAAATATTGTATTGCCAAAGATGACTAATAATTTATACACTTGTTAAAATAAAATATGATTTTCTCTGTTTGAGTTCCATTAATCTTATTGCAATAAAGTGTGGTGCAAGCATGACACTCGTTTCATAATTCCATTGATAACAAAACAAAGAAAACAGCTTTTCTTAACAGTATTTCCTTTAATTGATCACAGATGTCTAAGTCGAAGAACACATCAAAGGTTATAATAAAGCAGATCGTTGCATTCATTTTAATAGGAACAGCGATATGTTCTTACAATCATATAATGCTTTTTAAAAAAGTTAGAAAATAAATTTTTTCAAAATTTTTTTATATTGTAGTTTATAGCCAACTGCATGTTAATTAATTTTTGTTGGAAACATTTTCTCGTCACATTATCGAAAATGTCTCAAAAATCGTCCGGGCAGTCACGACGAACAACCTACAGTTCACATATCGACATATGTATTTTATTATTATTATAGCTTGATTCAACGTAGAATTTATCTACTTACATACAGTTAATAACCCCGTTTATTTGGATCTCTTTTATCCGAATCTCCGGTTTATTCGAATTGAAAATTTTTATATCCTATTGCAAAATTTTCTTGTTTTCAGTATTTCAATTATACAGCATTGAACTTATTCTATGCTTTGATATATCTTTCGCTTTAAATTCTATATTTTTACTTTAAAATAAATGTATGTACTGCTAATATGCATTCCCATATATAAAAGTATTTAAAATATGTAACATGTAAATAAAATATACACATATAAATTATATTATCAGTGTCCTTAATATTTTTTTTGAATTATTCTGATTTCAGTTATTCGAATCAGGTCCGGTCCCGATTGAGTCGGATAATCGAGGTTTCACATAAACTGGGTTGTACATGCATTTTTATTTTGTAAATATAATCGAACCTTGATAACTCGAACCCTTTTAACTTAAAAACCTCTGTAAAACAAAAATCTTATTCGTTCCCTTTCATTTAACAGTAGGTTTACTAAGGGGTCATTTTGACCTCTGAGAAAACTTTCCGTCAATTTTCTTCAAAAATATTCTTGCCGTATTTTACGAAAATATTTTAATTATTTTTTACTTACGTTTATAAAACATAATAGGTCAATTTATATTTTTTCTAATTATAAAGGGTCATTTTAACCCCTTTAGTAGAAATAGGTACATGTTAACTCATGGTAAACCTATGTGTTAACCAGAAATATTTACTATATATTTAGATATATTTTTTTATTTCTGAAACTTGAGTTTAGAATAATCACCCTTCGACAATTTGAATTATCGAGGTTCAACTGTAATAAATATTAATGTTGTTTTCATTCATCATATCAGTTAAATGAAACATTATTTTACTTTAACTAATATTCTTCAGTAATTATGTTTTTTTATTCCTAAGTTTTGATGATATTGTTTAAAACGAAACTTTTTACTTATTTTAGTATATAAATTTAGGCCACAGGAGCCAGTTACATGTATAGCTAATTTTTAGATTATATAGACTACACCTCAAATTCTATTGGTTGTGCAAAAGTCAAATGTTACAGTTATGAGTACATGAATGGTAAAATGTTATTCGTGTAATTATATTTCTCTAGAATACCGATGTAGTTCTCGCTTTTTATGTGTGATGTCGAATAGCTTAGAGTGTTGTGTGGCTCGTGTGGCAATCAAAGGCGTGCTGCCTTACCGACCAAATTCAGGAGGGTTGTTTTGAATCACAGTTCTTAATACTAGCATATACTAGACTAGACTTAATACTAGATGTATTTAAAATGAATAAAATAATAATAACTATAACAGAGTATACAATAATGACAGAACTGAAAATAATTAACCGAAAAACTAATAACAAAACTTAGTATGAAATGAAATCAAATAGTTATGAAGTATACGCTATATACTTCTTCGTGGAACCAAAACTCTTTCTTAGAGCATTTTCTTCAAAAATAGCTGAGAAGCCAAGCACAATTCTGAAAGACGTACCGATAAAAAAAACTGGAGCTGCAAAACACACATTTGTTTGTGTTTGCTTCGCTTCGTTACTCAAAGCGGAAATGCACTTTTCAGCAGGATGGCTAAACGGAAGCAGAGGTCGCCACAATGCAAGAAAAAAACAAAAGACAAATTATCACGAACACTATCTTCCCGCCAGCGCCATCTTAACTCCATTATTGTTTCTTGTTTCATAGGCGTCATAAGTCTCAGTGTATTTAATGAAGTTTTTATCGTTTTCATAATGTATTCTTTTTTACTATAAGGTTTAATGTTGAATCAACTTCGAGGTCTTTAATAACATACTAGTCTGGTTTCTCTTCTTTTAATTCATATCTTGTTGAATGATCTCCTTTAAGTAAACGATTGTGTTTTTTATGTGGAAGGTTAAGGCGGTGTTCGGATTCAATCTGTATTTGTTTCTTTGGTTTTGGTATGTTTTGCAATGATATAAAAAGTGTTGAATCGTAATTTCTTGATTGCAGGTGTTGTAGAAAGGTAATTCTGTTTTGGTTAGACGGTGTTCATGAGTGATTTTTGACCATCCAATTCTGAGTCTAGTTATATTTTTTTTTTCCTGTTCATATTACGATTAATGCATTTCTTGGTCAAAATTATATACTACGTCATGTATTTCGGTTCTGTTCATCGTTGTCCATATTCTGCTACATTCTTTTTCAGATTTAAGTATCGAATTTAGGAAGTCTTGATGTGGAATTGAGATGTTGATTTTGTTAGTTAGGACTGTTATGGCTTCTTCTATTTAGGTGTCGTCTTTCTGATTTCCTTCTATTCCTTGGATTTAAGTAATTATTGTTTCTTTGTAGTCATTAGTAAATTCAGTTTCCTGGATGATTAAATGACTGTGCTTTTTTGTCGTATTCGTGTTTTCTATGGCGTCGATTGAGGACATAGAATTTGTGTAGATTACCGATGCTTGATGATTATTCATTTATACATACACTACCGACCAAAAGTTTGGAATCACTTGGAGATTTGTATAAAAATCGAATATTTTTATACATTCTGCACTGATGCACTGGTAGTGTACTAGATATTAATAAGAATGTACAAATCTTTAGATATTTTTGTATTTTCTTGAATAGACTATAATCCCAATTTAAAATAATTCCTTACCACATAAAATGACAATCTTTTCGCGCTATATAGGGCAACCTGATTCTTTTTTTTATCCAATGAGAATTTAGTACTACAATATTGGACGCTGATTGGTTAACGTTAACACTGAAAAAAGGTATGAAAGCCATATTTGCCATACATTGTTATCATTCTCGTTCATGAAGGCATTCAACTGAGATTCGCAGTTAAAAGTGTACTTCAATATTTAAAAATAGTAAAAACGATACAGATTAGTATTGAAACTAGAAGTGTTATTATCACACTTAGAAAAGAAGGTTATCCTTTGCGGAATATTGCAATCAAATTGAAAATATCATGCAAGAGAACTCAGATTACGGTAAAATGTTTTAAGAGCTTTGGCTGTTTAAAAGACAATCCACGATTAGAAACACCCAGGATAATGTCAAAAGCTGAAGATATTGAAATACAGATTATTTACAAACGGAACAGACAGCTCACGGCCTCACGAATTCTTACAGATCTTAATCATACTACATAGACTCCAGTATCTCAAGTTTAAATTTTTTTTGGGATAAGTTGATAAATCTTCAATGAATGTATTACTTCATATTGGATTGCTTGTGATCGATGATAATTTTACTACATATCTTAAACTGAGGAATTTTCTTCTCTGTTTATGGGATACTTCTTTAGTTTCGAATAATACACTGGGTATTAAGCTTGTATGGTAGCTTCCTGTGGTTAGTCTCACAATCAGTGCCGAGTTCTGGATAGATCCGATTAGATTGCCTATATTAAGTTTTGTTGAATTGTAAATTATTGAGCCATAATCTAATTTGCTTTTTATTAATGTCTGGTAGGTTTTTACTAAAATTTCTTGGTCTGTACCCCAATTGTGGTGAGCTAGAGCTTTTATAATATTCATTCTTTGAGAACACGCTTACTTTAGTAATTTTAGATGCGGAACTCCGGCCGCTTTTTGATTAAAGGTAAGTTTGAGTAGTTTTAAGCTGTTAATTCTATTTATCTTGACATTTTTTATATGCAGCTTTGGCAGGTTTTGTAAGAATTTGTATTTTTTTTTTGTAAAGATTATAAATTGGGTCTTACGAAAAGAAACTTTCTTTGACCTGTTAGGAGTTCGTTTACACTTGTTTATAATGTATACTACTCCCAGCAGAACAACGACCCCAAACATGTATTTTATGTAGTGTAAGAGTGGTTATATGATATAGCAAAGTTATTAAAAACCTTTCCCCAATCGTTGTGTGGGATAAAATATCGCCTTCTTTCATTAATACGTTGACTGCCGCGAGCATTTTATGTGGTTTGCCCGTGGCGCCAACATGAATGAATGGGGTCGCATTGCCGGTCACCGGTGATCCCCACGGCAGTCAACGTGTTAATGTAAGAATGTGATTGAGTGGGTACGATTCTGGAAAAAAATGAAGAGTGCTTGAGTTAATCCATTTGCATCAAAGCGCGAAATATTCCGCAAATCATGACTGTCATTTATCACTGAGCGCGGAATAATCCGCAATTCTTTTATTACTAGTCGCTGAATATTTTTCATCTGCCACAAGTAATGTTTGATCCCTTTCGTGAGCATCTCATTTACATCAGTTCATTATATTCTTGACAAGTTTTACTTTTGTTGCGAAAATCTCCATGAGCAATTCGGAAGTTATGTACTGCATATTCGACCGATCGCGCGGTGATACGGGCCAGTCGTCAGTTGAACGTCGCCGATGCCTGAACAAGGCACCTTAACCCTTTGCACTCGAGAAGTGACTGTTAGTCGTTTAACAATACTAACTTTAAAAATTCTCTAATTCAAAATATTTACTATGATTCACGTATATTAAACCTTTATTTAGTTTAGTTAAGTCGTATATTATAATTTACATAACTATTTAACATACGGGTCTGAACTAACGCCTGAAAATTTGCGAAACTATCATATGCTAGGATTACGATGTCCCATGAGAGGGGACAGCCGAGTGCAGAGGGTTAACACATTGAACGCCACGGGGGTCACCGGTGACCGGCACTCAACTTGGCGGTGGCGCCACGGGGGTCACCAGTGACCGGCGCACTCAAATTGATAGCAATACATAATTTAGAAAAGTGTTAATACTTATCAAATTTTTATTATTAGCATCGTTAATGCAATGGTGTAAAGAAATTAATGCAATCTGAATATCTAAAAGCAGTTGCACTTATTTTTTCTAGGTAATATTTCAACAGTATATGTATCGTATAATAGAAAATTCACCGTGGCATCACGGGCAAACCTTGTAAAACTGGCGTGGTATTCAACGTGTTAAGTAGAGTCATGATGCAAATGGGTTAATCCATAGCCGTGTGACCGTAGAATATTTGGACTAGAGTGTTTCTGAAGTGCAAAAGATGAACACTTGAGACAACGTCGCGATTGAGGAATTTTGGGTGAACGTCACGGAATGCATTGAGTGAGAAAGGTTTAGAATTAGAAAGAAAGGAAACGAGTGTTTGGAAGAATATATGACGAGAAAAATGCGAGCGCGACGCAGAAAGATTGTGATTGTGAGAGAAGCAAGAACGTTGAAGTTGTTTATACTATTAAAGTTGTTACTATAAAACTATTTTATATATGTAATATCTAAGAACTTCACTTTGTTTTACCTACACCTGAACCCTATCATCTCACTCTAAATAAAAAATAGATTTCCCATATTAATGAGTTAATTGAATCTATGCCATGACGGCTGTTATTGAAGTTAAAGACTATGCAAACAAAACATTAATATAATTCATTCATATATGTTAGTGCCTAAAATATGTATGTTCAAGTTTTTGTCAGTAAAACTGTAATTTTACATCTTCAGTTAAATATAAATAAATACTTGATGTTATTTTGTTTTTTTTCGTTAATTATGTATTAAACGGTATTAATAAATATATATTGCATTCTTACTCTCAAATATGCATGATTTAATTCATTTTTCCAATTTTCATTACTAACATACTTGTATGCACAATTTTATGAGTAACTGTAGTAAATTCTAATACATAAATTACATTATTCTACATAAATAAATATAATCCAAATTATATTGTGTTTAGTGTTATTTTAATTAGAAAAATATTGCTAATGTACTGAAAAAGGTATTATACAAAAAGTATGAAAAGAAAGTTTTGCCTTATTATTATGTAACGCAAATATTTGAACTCGGATCATATTACATTATTCGGCATCCGTGTTTCGTTTTGCTCCTTCACACGTTTTAAGGCTGATTCCCCAAGTGGAGAGAATAAAACTTGAACATTTAACGCGAATTGATTTTCATTTACAGTGACAATACTTTATTACTATTATTATTATTATTATTAATATTATCATTATTATTGTTATCATCATTATCACCATTATTTACAAAAAGAAGTAAAAACAACTCTCTATACAATCCATTCACTAGTATTAAAATGCAATTACAGTCAACCCTCCTATAACGCGGTGAGTGCGTACCGCGTTATATGGAAACCGCGCTATAAGAAACTCGGATTTAACCGTACAAACCAGGCTAATTCGTAGCGCGTTGTATGGAAACCGTCTACCGCGTTGTATGGAAACCGCGCTATAAGAAACTCAGAATTAGTACAAATCACATCATTCGTGCCGCGTTATATGGAGACCAATAAATACAAAAGACAAGATAAATTATAAATTAATTTTATTGAATTGAAGAGTTCATATAAGGAAATGATAAAAAAAAATGAAAGAAAAACTAAACTAAAAAACTGTTTTCCAACAAAAAAAAGAAAGACTTTTGTAAAATTATGTAATCTTTTAACACTCATCCTCGCTGTCAAATATGAGTCGCCTAACTCGTCTTCTTTTAATGGGTAAAATGTCTTCCTCACTTGGCTCATCTTCACATTGGTTTTCGATTGTAGCTTTTTTTTCTAACTCCACTAAAACCTCTCTATAGGGAGCTAAGCAATTTCTTAACTCTCTTTTAAACTTAGCGCTGCGCACCGTTGAATGATCAGTTTGAATGAAATGAAGTTCTAACTCTTTAGCCAAATTTAGCCCTTTTTTCACATCTTGTAAATCAAGATTTGGCACCCATTCGTTTTCCATATTTTCGTTTACCAATGCATTTGAGGTAGGTGCATCAATTAATTCCATCAGTTCTTCCTCATCTAAAGTTTCTTCCCCGAGTACTAGTTCTGTTACATCCTGATGGCTTACTACAAATTCTTCATCGCTTAAACGAGAAGCAATGTTTACTATTTCTGTAACTGGGAGTGAAATTGTAGAATCATCAGAATTGGTCACCAACGAAACGTACTGTGAAAGAGGTCTAAGACGACTGAAACCGATGTCGTAAACGGCTAAGAGATAAGCTTGAATGTTTATATAAACATATGCAGTTAAAATCATTCATTGGGTGCACGGAAAGAACTGATAGGATGTTGTTGAACGGAAACTGCGCTATAAGAGTACCGCGTTATAGGAGGGCTGTCGCAATTTCAGCTCCGCGTTATATGGAAACCGCGTTCTGAGAGTACCGCGTTATAGGAGGGTTGACTGTATTCCTCTTTAACACGTTGCTGCAAATGTCTATAGCCGTTCGATCTTTGGCGATATGTAGGCAAATGACGGCTATAGTGCACATTTTAATCAATAAAAAAAAGAACAGTGTTAGTACGAAGTGTACTAACATATACACTTGTTAATTATTTAGTAACACATCTAGATAAAAAGTTATAGCATGCCAGACAACATATTAATTGTTCTTTTATGCGGTTTCTAATGCCCTACCGCTTCAGAACATTTGGGCATCTAGAGACAAATGACGGCTATAACAGTCGTTCACAGCGGCGACAACGTTCGGTAGTCGTACCAAACGTTTAGTACATTTCAGTTCACGCAGTTGAAAAGTGTATTTCTGTGAAGACGAACGTATGTTTTACGTTGCAGACAATGTTCATTTGATCAAGCGAATTAGAAAAGAAACGTCATATAGATGTAAAACTTGTCTGCATAAACCACCATTGTGTCCAGAATGCTTCGAATCCTATCATTTATAATGCCTTCTTGTATGTATGTAATTTGTTTCCTGAATTAATTTTTATTTCATTTTTACTATTTTATGAACAAAATAAGTTACAAATAATAATTTTGTTTCAAACTGATTTTCTTATGTTAAGTTTACACCTATTAACTCATTTTTATTCATAGAAATCATTTTGAATTAGTAAAGCAAATGCCGTATAGCCGTCGAAAGTTTTTTGGGAAAAACTATGGCCAATTGTGATAATTTTCACTTCGAAACATACAACTTACACTCGATTTCATCTGGCAGTCATAAACAATCGAAAAAAAATGTGTTTCTGAGGGCGATTGTCAATTTAAAAATAAAACTATTAACATCCAGAAAAGTACAATTATATAAAATTGGCAGACAACGTGTTAAAACAATTTTTGATAGACATAGATAATTACAATCAAGATCAATATGTAATGTAAGTCTACTTTGAATATTATGTTGAAGGATAAATATACTGAGCATTTAATGTTATTTCTCCTCTCTTACAGGATTTAATTCCATTCTATTTGAACTCAACTTAACTTAACTTTATAAACAAGCTATATAATGTTACATAAAATTTTGCAATAAAATGTTAAATTTATCACATATTATTTTAACTAACAATAAAATTTGTATAGTCTTTTTTACGAATCTATGATAACAGTATAAATTATTTTTACTATCTTATTTTTCATTATGATTAAAATAACATTCTAAGTAATTTTGAACCTGAATCTGAATAGGAATCAGAATCAAGGTCAGTAAATCACTGAAATTGGATTACTTTTGTTTCTTGTAACATATGCACCTAGTAATGATTTTGTTTGATTTTTAATTATAGGTTGTTTTTCTCTTAATACTTGTTTATAATTTCTTTGAGCTAATAAATTACATCGTCCGGAAAAATTTTGATTTTTTGAGTTAAAATTTTCTTTGAAATTTTCAAGTTTAGGATCTACAGTAACAGATTCTGAAATTAACTTATATTTATCTGTAGACTTCATTACAGTTTTTTCTGTTTTCATACTGTTATTTGCTATATTAAATCTACCATTACGTAATTTTTTTATTGGTTCATTGCAATCTTGATATAGCATCTTATGATGTCTTAATTTTGGTTTGTGTATTTTTTTTGAACATGGTACAAATTTTTCAAATTGATTATCTTCATCAGATGAAAGCAATACAACTGAGTTGTCTTTATTATTATTAATGTGTATGCTACTACTTGAAAATCTTTTATATTTCTGAATTTCAAACTCCGATAATCGTTTTAAAAGAACCATTGGTGTTAAATTTATTATTTTTTTGGGTTTTTTATTTTTTTGTATACGAGTTATTGATAAACGAGTTAAACAAACGATTGGATTCAAATTCGTTTTTATCTTTAATTGATTTAAGTTTCGATGCTTTTTATCATCAATTTTGGGTAACTCAGTTACATTTAATTCATTATTCTTAGTTATTTTCTTTGATTTCATATATTTCTCAATATCACATTTTGATAACCGTGTTAACCGTATTACTGGATTTAAATCTTTTGACTGTTCTGTTATATTGTTAGATTTTTTACATTTTTGTGTATCAGTTTTTTCTAAATCATTGGTAGGTATGATAAATTCATTCTGTTTGTTTATAGATTTAAATTTAACTGGTAGAGATGTATTCAAATATTGACCAGTATTACATTTTACTAAATGTTTATTTATTATCGAATTATTTATAATGTTATTATTTATGGAAAGTATATCTTTTGCGGAAACATTTATTTTTCTAGAATACTGATTGATATTTAAGTTACTTTTTTTTCGTTTGCGTTTCTTAGATAAATTACACCCAAAACCTAATGCAGGATGTATATTTCGTTTCAATTTAGACACTATACCTTCACTATTATTTACTATATTTACAAGATCAACAGGTGAATCTCTGCCAGTATACAATTTCTTACGACGTCCCCTTGTTTTATTATTACTTTGTAACACGAAGTTATCTGTTCTATTTGTTGTATTCTTATTTGTTAAGTTTAAAATTTCTTGAGATATTATGGACGAATGATTACTTGACTGTTTACTTTCACCTATGTAAGTTTGTAGCTTTCTGTAAGGTAGATAACCTGTTTCTACCCAACATTGTATTAAGCTTGATGGTTTATGTACAAATTGCTGTATACAGGTGTCTTTTATCCCATACCTAAAACACATTATATTTATTAATATTAAATATTATTAAGAGAATAAACTTTAACAGTTATGTATGCACATCCAAAATAATGGAAATATTCATACACTTTTTGAACATTTATCAAAGATTCCATGTTGGAGTTGTTACTATCTTTTTAGAAGCTTTAGTTCTTTCAACCCAGTAGTTCTGAAATGAACATAATACACAATTAATATAACTGAAAAGAATTAAATAAAAGCATACAAAATATGAAATACAAGTGAAAAGAATAAAGCAGTATTTATACCATTTTCTAATAATGTACTTAATGCTGAAATTATATTACATACAATTTGATTGATTGCGGTTCAATAGTATCATAAGCATAGACAATTAGAAACATAAGATGGTTTTAGTACATATAATGTATCAAACAACCATATTCACAATAGGAAAAACAGTTATTTAAATATCTGAAACTAACTTTTACTTGCATACATTATCATTTAATTGCTAATCTATATCTCTAAGGCAACCATACCTTACATGCCAACTGTTATTTCTTTAATTATTATCCTTATTCATCCACTTATAATTTAATTTCTATAATATCACATACTATTAAAATTCTATAACAAATGCAATATTAATATTTAACTTATTTACAAACACTACATTCGAAATTTAGTAACTTAATAATATGACACAAATTGCAGTATTTTCATCAAATATATTATGCTTTTACTTTTATATCGATATAAATATCCTAAATTGTGTTCAACAATAATTTATATAAATGTAAGCAATACCATTAAAAAAATATATTTTATGTGTTGACGAAGAATATTATATTTTAAACATTTAATTACTTTTTACTTTGTATCATGATATATTTAAAAGCTCTTAGCTTGAATTATATTAAAATTTAAATAATTTATAATTTATACTATACTATATACTACATATAACTTATACTAATAATTCATAATTTATACTTCATTGCTTTAAAAATATTCACAACTGTGATGCTAATGATATGGTTTAAGTATGTCTTGTATTTCAGAAAAAAATAAGCTTTCAAGTAGGATATAATTGTATCGGAGAAGAATTTTCTTTTAAAAGAACAAATATAACTTGGTTATAAATTTGATAATAAATCATATTATTGACTTAATTTGCCTAAAACTTCAAAATGTTGCCAAATTTAGGATTAACATAACATTAACAATAATGAAATAACTGTAATTAATGTGATCAGGTTATTTCTTTAAAATTCCTTAAAGAAATGTTATTTATTAAACAGAACTTGTAGCTCAACATTCTTAAATCAAATATTTTTAGCATATTTATAATATTAAAATAAAAAAAAGAATATACATATAGTGAATTATATCAAAAATGCAAACGATCATAATATGATCTAAAGTTTAAAAAGTTTAAAAAAGAATTCTTTCTTTTGTGCTGTATTTTTTTATATAAAAAATACATTAAAAATATTATATTTTTCTGACACATTTTCTCATTTATAAAAAATTAAAAATTGTTTATAGTCATAAGTCATAAAATAAGCAGTTAAGCAATGGATAAAAAATAAATATTTAGATTTCATGATTAAAGATTTAAAAGATAAATATTTTATACTCAAATCAGTTCTTGAATATAATGTAAACCACTTCTATATTCTATACTTTTAAGTTTCTAAAAAAAAATGATAGAAAGTGAAGTTTATTATAGCTTTTTGAAAGGTAAATTTTAATGTGTTAAAAGCATAAAGCAGAAATATTATTTGTCACTTGATAAAAATTGCTACATAATTAGTTAAAAAAATATATTTTTTCAATTTACTCTTATGATTCATGTAATTTATAACTTCAAAATATATTAATTATAAAAAATAAAATTATTATTAACAATTAGTAATAATATTTATCAAAAAATATATAACGAAATAATAATTGGAAAATGAATGCATTACGTACTAAAACAACATTAATTTATAAAAGAAATAAATAACCTATAACACAGGTGCTCGATGTAAATGTTGGCCCAAGACAAAAAATGTTTTCTTCCCGCATATTCATTTAGTACTTTCACGAATTTACCCATTTAATGAGTACTTTCCCATATAATTTAATAGTTTTTGAAAGCTATACGATACACAACTATTCATACATTCGAATTAAAAATGGAAATAAAATCAATACCATTTTGATATACTTTAGCACAGTATAAGGCAAACATAATCATATCGTTTAGATATATTTGATCAATTTTTTATAATAATTCGTAATACTTGAATGGTTTATACATTATGAAAAAAGTTAACATAGGCGCGAAAACGTGCGACAAACCTTGTCTCTCTATCTTAGTCTATCTCAAATTTCAATATAATAAAACAAAACCTTCGTTTATCAGTAGAGGTCCTAAGGTGTAACACTGAATCTTTTAATGATTCTTTCACATCATGATAGAACTTAAATAATGAGTTAAGAGTAATGATATTTGAGAATAAACAGTTTCTGGTTTATAAAAATATTTAACGTTAAAATTAAGGTCTATTAGTATCATTTGAAGAGTAGTAACAGTTATCAAATCTAGTTAAAAAAGTTGGTAAGAATGGAACTCTGTTTTTCATTTCACAACAAATTCGATGTTTTAGAAAAAAATTTTTCAAAGAAGAAGAATTTTTGTGTATCTTCTTTTAATACGCGTATGATTTATTACTTCTAATTAACCATAAATTATATTTTAAATTTAACAAACTTAATAAAGAGACAGAATAGTATAAAACTATTAAGTATCATAATACAACATAAATAATATTCCGTTAGCTATAGTTGCGATGTCAAATTTTCGAAATATATACTACGAGCTTTTTCAACAACGCGTTATCAAATTGATATCACGTTGGTACATTCAGCTTGACGCTATGTTGGCAGTATCAGCACACAGAGGTTTGTACCAACATTTGAATTAAAAATACACAAAATTGGTTACAAAACCATAATAAAGCTTAACAAAAACTACCCGATTTGATGTATTTTTGACCTTAATTTATGTAAAAATCTGATAAAAAATCTAGTATCAAAATCAATGCAAAATAGCATTTCAGATGAGTTAGTTTGGTGTTAATTGGTGTCACACTAGCACCAAACGGTTATTGAAGTATAATATAGAATAAAGAAAATGTATGATAAAATGCATTTGAGAAAAACTTTTGTTTATTTAGATCTAAGGAGTAATGCATATATAAATAGGTATTCCAATTTGAAAAAAATCTAATTAAATATGTATTTACGTAAAATATGTATGGATCTCATCTGTAATATTAATAGATTATTTTTACTTTTAACAGTTGAATTTTCATTTATTATTTTATTTAAAGTTGCTATTTTTTTAGTTCTGCATATAAACAGTTCATTGTTGAGATATAAATATACTGTTTGCTCAAACATCAAAAAGCCTTTTTTTCGTGGTTGTCGTCCTATTATAGATACGCTTGCGCATCATAGTTACTTGAATATATTGCTTATTCTAATGAAAATAAAATAAAAATTAATTTTCAAGTTTATATATTTTTAAAGAGGTTAGATATTCTAATAAAACTATAAATCTATAACTTAAATTAATTTTAGTTTTTATGTCAACAATTCTTTTTAATTAAAAATAGTTTACACTTAACTATTTTGTCCCTAAAATTGGATAACTTGATTTCTTAATAAAGATTGATCATTTCTAAAATTAAATAAATATTTATCACATCTGTTTGTCATAGGTATTTCATAAAGTTAATTTAACTTTTTCAAATAATGAGTTAATGTAGGTAATACAAATTTTGTTATATGTTTATGATAGTTATATCTGTTGCATTGAAAATTAGTCTTAAGCTACACGATAGGTGTGTTAGGAAATAGCGACCTTTCGTGTCCTTAAAACATCAGTTTGTTCCAAGCTCTAAACGTGGTGGTTTCGTTGTTTCGATTTTACGCTCCATTCATTTTCTTCCGTCTTGTTTAATTTGAGCTTGGCTTCAGCAATTTAAAAAGGTAATGATTAAAGTAAATTATGTAGCTTAAGAAAATGAATAATAAAATGATACAATTCCAACCAGTAGTCTGATAATTATAACCTTAAAAATTATACGACTTCGCTAGAAACTTTTTATTATTACAGTACACTGTGTCATTAAAAATTTTGTCTATATATTTTTTTATTTCATACAAATTTTGAGTTTTATAATGTATAAGACGGAAAACTGTTACATCCACAAATATATGAATCTATACAAATATATATAGAATAACGAGTATTGTTTGACCTTGAACTAACATGTTTCAAATTTTGTTTTCAAATTTTTCAAATTTTAGTACATCTTGAGGTTCCTATGATTTTTTTATTTTTTAATTTATTCTCTGTCTATCCTAGATATAACTTGTTAATCTAAATTTAAAGTGTTAAAGAATTTGAATATGATTGTATATATTTTTACTTTATTCTATTTAATTTGTAATTACTGTTTATATATTTTTAAAATTTTTTACTACAGATCTAGTGATTTTTATGATTAACTTTATTTATTTTAACAATAAAAGTAGAGTACATTGTATTGATACATAATATCTAAAGTTAGTTTGAAAATGCTTTAATTTATGTACTTCTGCATATGACTGTGTACATAAATCTGTTTTTGACAATCAATGTGTTAATATTTTGCTTCAATTCAATGTTCCAAAAATATTTACGATGTGTTTATAGAAATATTTTAATTATATTTTTATTTTTAATAAGTTTTTTATAAGTATTTTATATTATTAAAACAAACATATAAGTTGTATAAGAAGTTATCAGTTTCTGATTTATGAATATTATTTTTTACCATTATTTTATGTTAAACGTGTATTTTATGTTAAATGTCTAATAATTTATTTCATTTTTCAATGTCCTATCAACTAAATTTTGTATTATGTGGACAATAGATTTTAAATGGATTTTAATCCTTTGCACTATAATTATATTTCTAGTTCGTTCTGGTTCAACTTTTATTTTATTTATTTTGGTTTTCATATTCTATATTAGGTATGAAGAAATTGTCTGCATTTATTTGAAGTTTAATTTTTTATTAAAAATATACTATATTGCATTGTATTTCATGTACAGTGACAAAATACAAATAAATGATTTACTCTTATTTATATTTTAATACAGTTTAGGAATAATAGTAATTGTTTTTACAAATTTTGCTTATGAAGTCTGAAACCCATTAAATTGACGGATCCTTTAAACCTAGTGTTAATAGAATGAAATATAACACCATAGATAATTAAAAGGTTCTAAGAAAAAATAATATTGCCTTGTTAGAGGTAATTTCATGTTGTAAAGGGTTAAATGCAATAACATTTAAAAAATTGTATATTTTGCATTATATAGTTACGTGTAAGGAGAATTATTTTTTGATTCATTTAACTATTACATATTTGATGTGTATTAAATTGTAACACAGAAAGCATAAAATGATTAAATTGTTTATTTTATGTAAAAAACAAGGCTTAATTCAGAAAACATGGAACAGAAAAATACATTAATAATGTGATGCTTCAAAGATTGTTGTTGACATTATATAAAATTAATATACTTAAAGTTGATACTCTATTCTTATGTTTATAAAATGTAGTATATTGAAAGATTAAAGTATTACAAAGTGTTACAAAGTTTGAAATATTATGAGTTAATATTATACGTGTATATTTATATTAATATTGCAATAAATATTATAAATATAACTATTTGATAAAGATGATCGTAAAACATGTTTCTAACACTTTTCTACTTGTAATGAAAAGAATGATCTACATGTGATTTATAAATCACCACGCGAGGTTTACGTCATAAGATTGCATAATAGCTTGTGTTGGCGTTAGCGGTCATTTCAGTTGTTGAACTCTATTGATTAAATGACAATAATTGAACTTAACGACATTGTCTTTGCGTAATTATCATGTTATAAATGCGATTTGTAATATGCGCAATAGCATGATAATATTATCATACTACGTAATCAATCTCATTATTTTAAGTCCAATCTAATAGCATTGATAACATTTAATCACATGTAGTTTTATGCCTTTGGTGGCAATTATCTGAGAAATGATTGAGTAACAATTTTTTTTACGTACGTAATAATGAATTATTTAAATAAATTTTCCTTAGATAAGTTTAAATAATTTAATTCAATGATTCTTTGTCTTTTTTAGAACATTATGTTATTCAAACTTTAAATTATTGTAAATTATTTATAGTTTTTCAGTCAACAATTTGTTAAATTCTATATAGAGAATTAATTTTCTATTAAATTTTTAAATACAATACGCCAAGTATCATTGTGTAAATATCAAAGTAATTATAGTCAATCATTCGATAATACTCGATAAAGTTTATATATCTTGAGAATAATTTTTACAATATCGATTTAGAAATTCCTCTTGTCTTATCGTATACAAGTGTATTTATAAAATTATAACAAAGATATAAGACATATAAGAGTTAATGATGAACTTATTCTTAGTAAATCATTAATATTTTAATATTACTTCTCAGTATAGGGCGTGTTTTTAATACATGCACATTTCTTAATAATTTCTTTAAATATTTTCCTATTATTTAATTTGAAAAAGTATTAATTATATAAATTAGAAATAATTGTGATATAAATAACTATAAGAATTAATTTGATTTTAATAGATACTTTAAATGAACTTTTTCTACAGTTACAGAAATATTATTTAGAAACATAAAATTAAATTAAATTTTTGTTATAAAAGATTGATGTGTAGTAATTATCTTAGAAGTTGAGGTCCCGGGGTCTGATATTGACTTTTTGATCAGATTTCTTTCAACGATAGATATTAAGCTGAATCGAATGGCATCCAGTTTTATGCGTAGATGACCTATGATTTCTGATATTTAACGTTACAGTTGTTACAGATGTTTACCTCCAGGAACATAACTATGTGCATGAATAATAACCGCGGTATAGCTGGTAAGGTTTTTGCTTGCAAATAAAATATTCCTTTTGTCACAGGTTCGAATCTTGTGAGAACAATATCTGTTTTCACTTCTTTAATCAGTTTTTAATCGTATGCTAAATATAATATTCTATTTTTTACTTGTAATTATACTTTTTACATCGAATTTCAATATACCTATTTTTATTACAGATATGCTTGGTATGCCTCGCGATTATTCGAAAATCGGTCATATTTTAAGAACGTAAATGAAGCAAAATTTTATAATTTATGCAGAGATAGAGCTTTTATTAGATTTATACAGTGCTTGCAATTTTTATATTTTAGCTGTTTTTACGAAAAAAGTACCATCCACGTCATATACTTCATCCATTGAAAATAATAATTAAATTCAATTTAAAAAATACATATATATTCGAAGGTCATTCAAAAATAGAATATCATATTTAACATCAGATTAAAAATGATTAAAGAAGTATGTATAAAAGAATTTTGCTCTAACAGGATTCGAACCAGCAACAACAAAAGGAACATTCTGTTTGCAAGCAACACTATATCAATCGCATTATCTTCATTAGTAACAAATTTAGTTATAGTTCTGTAGATAAATATTAATATAACTTTAATGTTAAATATTTCAAAAACTGTAACCGGTATATGCCCAAAACCGGGTACCATTCAATTCAATAGCTTAATATCTATCACTGAGCGAATTCTAATCAAAAAATAAGCATCAGGCTTTGGGATCTCTTCTTGTTAGTGAAATCATAGAATGTAACTAAAATAAGTGTTTAAAATTTGGTAGCAAATTTTGTTGTTAAAAATAAATAAGTAAAAGAGGTTATACAGGAACGCTCTGTACAATCGGCACAAATTGTATTTTTAAAACAACTAGAAATGGAAAAAAAGTATTATAAGACAAAATTAAACGAGTATTAATTATTTTAATTCATTTTTATGCACTAATGCATTTGCAAAGTGCAATTACATCTTTTTTTTCTAATGAAACACTATATGTTTTTGATTGTACTATTGTACTTAAAAGTTTATTGAATTTAATTATTATTTTCAATGGATGAAGTATATGACGACGTGGTACTTTTTCGTAAAAACAGCTAAAATATAAAAATTGCAAGCACTGTACTTAAAAGTTTATTACATTATTTTAATATATTAGTGTATGTTATTAAATATTTATATCTTCTTTGTTGCTTACTAAATACATTTTTACTGGTTTATTCACATTATTTAATACATGAATTATACACATATGTATGTTTCAGTAATTATGTTTCTAACAAAACATTAGGTTGCAATACCTTTATTACAAAGGAGATAAGGTGTTCGAGATCAGTTGCACACAAAATTGTTGATAAACTGTTATAATCAAAAATATATATTTTCATCCTACAGTATTTTTCTGTTTTTATTAGGATACCATTATTATTTATTCAGAATCATTCAAAAATATGGTCATGTTTGATATTTTATAGAAATAGTATAAGAAATGTAATTGAAAATAATTGGATAATTATAAAATATAATATATAAACCTTTATTATTCTTATTTCGATAACTCATTAGCAGCAAAGTTATTATTGATTTTAGATATAAAATCGATATCTAATTGATATAGAGTGTATAACGTTGACACTTTTATTGTCGAACCCATTTCAAGCAATGATAAAGATAACTTTGCAACGCTTAAATGGATAAAAAATTCTTAAGCGTGCATTATTACACATCTTTCATTTTATGAAATTTTTTATGTTGTTCACATATCAATACCAATATGTAAAAGTATCTTAACTTTTTTTCGATCGAAATATGTATCTTTTTGCAGCCCTACAGCATTAGATTTATTCTTGTTGTTTTCAAAGTATACGATAACATATTCATTTTTACATTATTTATAAATTCCATAGTTTATAACACTGTATGAAACTTTACTGATAACCGATATGTTACATTGATTGTATTAGCCATACATTCGTGTTTACAAATATTGTAAATGCGTAATACAGTAGTACATAACAGTATGACAGGGAAAGTGAGCGAATAAGCAGAAATGTAAATGCATCTTAAAGACAAAATAATCGTTAAGTCAATAAAACGTATTTCATTTTGTACCATTTAGTTGGGCCTTATAACATTAATTTTCATCTCTAGCTCTTTGAAAGATACAGCTTACTCTAGTGGTATAGGACACCCTGTATAAATTTAGGCCCAAAAAATATTTCAAATAACACTTTTTGTTCACAGCAAAATTTTATATACATAAATAGCTATCACACGTCACAATTAAAAGTATTGTCATTATCTTTCTTCTCTTTTGTTATTAAAAAATAAATAATATTGTGAGCCACGTTATGCTTACATTAAAACCAGCATGATATTTTTATTAAACACCCTGTGTTTTGAAACAATTCAAATAATTTATATTATAACAATTATTTTTCTATTATAAAAGAGAAAGATAAAATACAAAACATAATTATTTTTATTACAATTTTCATGACATCCGGTTAACAAATAATTTTGTAAAACATATAGTTTGGCAGAACTCTTGCACAATAATAATCTAAATATCTGTTTTCATTGAAGATGTAGTCATGATTATGCAAAAGTTTTATTTAATAATCATGGTATGTATGGTATCTGGTAGAAATGATATCGAAATAAAAAAATATACATACATGTGTAATATGTCATTAAACATGTATTGTTTCTTGTATTGAAATACGTAATTGTTGAAAAATTACATGATTTATTTAATTGAATTAAACTAATTAATTGTTGAAATATTTAATAGGCGATGGTGGCACAATCTGTGCAGACGAATGATATTACTATACATCTTGTAAAAATCGACATTTTCATTAGGTTGTCCACATCCTGTTTTTTATCAGTATTCAATATCTCAAAGATTTAATTACTCCATTACTAATTTATTACTCAATTAATTATATATTTTATTTTACATTTTAACTGACTACACATTGATAAGATGTAAGCAAATCACAAGTGAAATGTACACGTTTCTATAGTCATCACTTATTAGGTTAATAATGCTTATGTAGCAACTGAACATTGCGCGAATCATATTGAATCTGATATACATACATTACACTATATACATCTATAGATTATAAATATATGATGAAATTTAACGACAGATTTCTTTTTTTTTCTTCCCCCCTCTGTTTGTGTCGCATCGACAACGTGGTCATTAGCGACAGAATTAGTTGTTTTTTAGATTCTGTGATGTATTTTGATATCTTTTACATATCTCTTTATAGTATTTTTAACGTGTTTCTGTGATGTCAGGGTCGTAGATGGAAATAGTTTAAATTTGCGTCTTTGTGTTTCATGTCTTCTACGTTTCAGTTATTTTAAACATCATATAAATTTTTTAAGGTAGTAACAAAAAGATTTTATTAACCCCTTGACATACAATGACGTCTAGGAAACGTCAAAATGTTTTGAAATGTTTCATACTTTACAAAACTACTAATTTATTATTTTGTAATCTTTGTTATTGTTCATTAACGTTATATATCAACCTGATTAAATGTTATACAGGGTGTTCGGACGAAGCTGGGAGAAAATTGAAGGGGTAACTCTATGCGACGTTCTAAGACGAAAGTCAGGAATAACAATATTGCGTTTGACGCGTTGTTTATTAGTTATAATCAATTGAAAGAACGGGCTATTTACGCCTGAAAGCAGGCAAATAGGGCAACACGGTAGGTAACGTCAATGACTACGCAGTGATGCTTGGTCGTAACTACGTGCGGAATACGGCTTACTTCTGAAAAGCTACAGAAATGCACGTTCACGAATCAAAAACTCATACACGATCCCGTGACACATTTTAACCCTTTGCACTCGAGAGGTGACCGTTAGTCGTTTAATGATACTAACTTCAAAAATGTTCAAATTAGAAATATTTACTGTGATCCACGTATACTAAACTTCATTCAGTTCAGTTAAGTCGTATATTAAAATTTACATATATGACTATTTAACGCCCGGGTCTGAACTAAAGTCTAAAAATTTGCAAAACTATCATATGCTAGGATTACGATGTCCCATGAGAGGGGACAGCCGAGTGCAAAGGGTTAAAGCGAAATCGTAGAATCATCATTAAACCTAGCTACTCGACAAGAATCCACAAGGACATTGTTCCGTCCCACGGAACAACAGCGGGAAGTTTTCCTTGGCATATTTACGACATGAGCGTGCCGGTAATGCTATTTTTGAGGACGAAGAAACCGTCGCGTATGTCTGCTTAATTTCAAACCCTCTTAACGTCCACAGAGGGACAACAGTCTTAATTTCGAGTCAACCGTGTCTCCTCAATAGCCAAGCCCGTGTCGTAAATAAGGGACTTTCAATAGGTTTGGCGCCCAGCCGATACCCGCGCTCGAGAGGGTACATGGGCCCAGCAGAATTTCCCCTTCGTCGCCTAAACTCGGGAAATCTTCCCGTTCCGAGTGACTTACCCCACCCTCGTTCTCGAAACGCGTGCTAAGGGCACAAGAACGGGGGTGGGCGGTATTCAGGGCGTACGTTGATTGGAGTCTTAATTTTTTGACTCCAACCAATCGGCGTATCGTCCTGAGATATGGAGGAGTGAACATTCGAACTCCTCCATATAAAAATCGAGTCACTTCGGCACCGCGAAGAAATCGTTACAAACCACGTAAGAAATCACTAAAAATCATAAACATCGTCAGAAGTCAGCAAGCAACTTTAAGACATTCAAATCACGTTTACACCACGCGTCTCAATCGAGAGACATCTCAACCAGATTAAAGTAATTAATTTTACTTTAATCAACGTCCACGGTCAACGTCGCGACCGAGCGTACATGGGCTTTACAACCCCATCAAATTCACCAAGAATTGCGGTGACTTGGACGTAACAGACATATCTAAACAATCCCTGTGAGATTTTCGAGAAGAGAGGATTAATGTTTCTTCCAGTGCACAAATTCGTACTAACAAATAATCTATTCATGCAGACGCTGTAAATATCCGTTGAAAGTTTCCACATTCAGTGTAAATAACATCGGAAAAGTTCGCATAAATAAAGCATCAAACGCAATATTGTTACTCTTGATTTTCGTCTTAGAATGTCGCACAGAGTTACCCCTTCAATTTTCTTCCAGCTTCGTCCGAACACCCTGTTTGGCAATGCAAATTTCAAAATAAAATTTTCTGTTTCTAAGCTTGCACATAATTGAAAAGTTGAGTCAAATTAAATGATATTTTTCGGACGTATCAAATTCCGTTTTATTTTTATGTCAAGGGATTAACCCTTTGAGTGTTGAATACTGCCGGTCGAAGTGCTCTGCGTGGACGGCGTACTGTTAGATCTTTACACGGCGATTCGTGAATCGCGATTCACGTATGATGGGTACCGACGAGACCGTACATGTAATTGAATGGGAGCGTTCAGATGGCGGTTCTCACAACATACAAAATTGCGGTACGAATTTTGTTTATTCGCGATCGATCGATCGATCGATCGCCAGCAACCTTTTTCGAATTGATGCTCTACTCACGAATCATAGAAACAAATGACGGTATTCACAGGGAAGCTACGGAAACGTCGATTCGCAGCATCGATATAAACGTAAAACTGTTCAATACAGAGATTATCTGCAAAATTAATCGGACTTAGTTACTGTATTATTGCATCGTGTTGCACGTGAATCGGGATACACGAAGTGCTGTGCGAAAAAATGGTCAACGCGTTTCGCATACGTGTATTGCGATTCATGAATCACAGTGTGAAGATTTTAGCGGTTGCGAATGGTTTGAGACAGAGTATTGTCGCTTATACAGTGGTAATTGTTTAGCTTTAACACTTTACCGACCGCTAGTGGTTTAACCCTCTATGGGCCCGTGTAACTTTCAGGTCACATGCTAATTTATTGACATTTTAACAAATAATTTTAGTTTTTTTTTCATGAGATGGCGTATACATATTAACATATTGTGTAGGACGCTCTGCTCGCCAAAAAACTGAACAAAGTGCATGCAAACATTTTTTTTCAATTTACATTTATGAATTCTTGAATGTTAGTATATGTTTATTATAGATCGGTTTATTGTGGAACAAACGTGGCAAGTGTAACAAACATAACAAACAGATGAAATTATTTCGAGTAGTGGATACGCGTATACAAGAAAGTATTAAAACGAGATATCTCGTGACCCGTACACAATGTGTTAATTATATAATATTCTATAATGTAAAATTGTATAAACTGGAAAATCATTTTTCATCTGCATATATGTATAGGGTTATAATTGTTGATTTTCCGTTTCATCAATTTTTTTATATCTAAAACAAAAATTCGGCCCATAGAGGGTTAACATACGTACCTCTCGATTAGCTCATTTTAGCGCGGATGAATCGCTAATGATTTTATTATTAAACGATATTTTCTTTGAGTAATTAATAGTTAAATATTTCTTTACAGTATATATATAATATCGTTCAGAAACGTATGTTACCTTCCTTATAAAGGAATATTATAAAATTTACAAACGAAGCATGCAAGAAGCCGATTAATAAACTCCCGGTTAGTAAAGTGTTAACGCGTTCGTCGCCCAGCGTGATTCGATTGAATTTCTCGCCGGTCCTAAATTCGATTGCATAAAAAACTGGGGTAAAAAATATAAAAATAGCAAAAATTTCGACTTTTTATATATATTAGATTTTTATCTTTATTTTATGTATTTTATATTTATGTATACTTCGGTACTTATTCCATTAAATTCTTTTTAAAATTTCAATTTAAAATTCTATTTAACTTTAAAAAAAAGAATGTCGCTCATATTTGGATAACGAGACGACGAACGTGTTAAGTGGAAGATCGAAAACATTAATAAACGCATATACGCGTAAATAGCACTCAAAGGGTTAAATATTCCTTGCGGAGATATAAAAACGATATGATACAAAGTAAAATGAACATACCTTAATTTGAGAACTTTTATTAATTTTATGTGAGTTGTATTTATTTTTTCAACTTTTTTATATCCTTTTTAAAATGTTTATTTAGAAAAAGTAGCTTCATATATTTTGATTAATACAATTTAAATTTAATCTTCAAAAAATGAAGTACACATGTGCAATATAAAGTTACATGAAGAAAAATGTTTATCTTTTGTATGTAGTTCACAAAAATTAAGTAGAATTGAAAATTTTAATACACTTCATTTATTAATAAAAGTGTTTGCATATCTTATTTTTCAAAAGTTGTTTAGTTTTTATTACTGATTAATTAACTAAGAACAGAAAGAGCGGTAATTATTTGTATTAGGGCAAATTTCACCAATTTTATTGATTTTTAAATGTTATAGAAATCAGCATTTTGAACAACTTTTTCTTATACATGTAACCGCCCCTCGGCCTTACTTTTCAAGATTTTTCCCAAAAAATAACTACTACATTGAATTTTGTGTATATGTACACTTCTGAGATTTTGTGTATGTCATTCACGATATCGTCTATAGCGGTTAGCAACGAATAATGTAAATATATATTAGGTGTGCAAATTAATTTGATGCCTTTGCATTTAACGCTTTATAGCTTCCATTCAAATTAAAATACCTTTCCCGTCCTGTGTTGATTTGAAAGTAGCAACATTATACCCTAAGAAATATTAACCCTCGATGGGCCCGTGTAACTTTCAGGTCACATGCTAATTTATTGACATATTAATATACATATTAATTATATAATTTATAATCAATTAAAATTGTTTAACCTAGAAAATTTCTTTTTATCCGCATATATAAGATTATAATTGTTGATTTTCCGTTCCATCAATCTTTTTATATTTAAAACAAAATTTCGGCCCATAGAGAGTTAAGACAATTAACAACTCGGCATAATTTCACCTAATAGCTGTAAATAATATGGCGTTCGACAAGCAGCATTTCAGGCACTACATTCTTTTTGCTTTTGAATCGAAGAAAAATGCTTCTGAAGCTAAAGAAATAGTTTCTTCCGCTTCGGGTGATGACACTATGACGTATAAAACATGAAAAGAGTAGTTTCCAAAGGTCTCGAAACGTAGATTTTAATCTATTGGAGAAGTCGCGTTCAGAACAAGCAAGAAAGTTTAAAAAACTTTTGAAAACCGTTTGAAAAAACTAAAGAAGGGTTTGCGTTGCAACCGGGTGCTACCCGCCAATGCTTATCGTAATGTTTATTTCAGTTAGAAAAAATTCAGAAATTAGGAAGATGGGTTCTGTACGAAAAAGGCACCAAATTAATTTGTACATCTAATAGATATTTATTAATTTCAGCCCTCAGGCCCAGAAATGAACTTGATTTACATATGTAATTTCTATATGCTCACATCCTTCATCACATCCTTTCACCCTTCATCATATTTTCGGCTCTAGCTCTCTCTCACACACACACACACTCACTCACTCACTCACTCACTTACTCTCTGTCACTTTCTCTCACTCACTCTCTGTCTCTGTCTTTCTCTTTCTCACTCTCCCCCTCTCTCATTTACTCTCTCTCTCTCTCTCTCTCTCACACACACTCTCTCTCATTCACTCTCTCTCACTCTCTCTCTCTCTCTCTGTCTGTCTGTCCATCTGTCTATCTCTCCCTTTCTCTCCTCCTTATGATGAATAATGTACAAGGTGTTAATCTACCTCTGGGCCGAAATGAAATGGGGGGTTCTAGACGTTAAAATAAGACGAAAATCAAGAGTGACGAAATTTCATTAAACGCTTCGTTAATTAGTTATTAGCAGTTAAAGATTGCCCAAACTAGCCAATCAGGGCTGCAGTGCCGGCCGTTGGGCTCGCCGCGCACAGGCGAACCCAGGATCGTATCGACATGTATTATAATGCTTACCTCGTGGGGCGCAGGAAAACTTGTTTATCACGGGTAATTCAAAATCAAAACTTCAGTCACTTTCCAAAATGTTGAATGACATTAAACCTGCTTACTCGCAAAATCCACAAAAGCATGTCAAAACTCGCCCATTGGGATTTTCGAGTAAAGAGGGTCAATGATCTCTTAAAGCAGATAGTACACTGCTCAAAAGTAAAGTACTCACACGCATTTAAATCGCGATTGTCCCATTCGCGAATATTTATTGAATAATACACTCGCACCGCGATTGTCCCGTGCGCAGGGTCCACAAAAAGGTACACAACACACGTGCACGAATCAGTCATAATTTACACCGCCACTAAAATGTATTCTTTTCTCTCTTCTTTTGCACTCTCACGACAACATTACATACGTGTGACACAAACACACTCACAACTATATTTCATTTCATCAAACTACAGCTTAGCCTGGGAATTGCTCAATCAAAATTATGGAAGCAAACGTTTCATCGTATGGCGTCACGGTGAATTATTACTAGATACCACTCCCATTGAAGAGGGCTCCACTTCCTCAATATGTCGGTTCGTAAATAATGTCTGGCAACACCTGAAGGCTCTGCAAACACTGAATCAACCAGTCGATCAATGGCTCTCATATTTATAATGCTCCTTCCGAAACTGAATCGCGTCACAAGGATGGGGTTCGAGAAAAAATTAAAGTCACCGAATACCATTCCTACATTGGACATCCTCCTACACTTTCTGTTGGATAAGGCAAGATATCTTGAAGTCCGGGAAAAAAACATAAGGCCAGCACCCAACATAAAAAATAGGCCAGAACTAAGAAAGTGTCATCCAAACGAATTTAACAATAGCTACCTGCCCACTTTGTAACAACTCTCATCGAATATATGAATACGAACAACTCAATTCCTGAACGTCAGGAGTACATCCAGGAGTGCCGTCTGTGCTACAACGCTTTACGCAAAGGACACACAGCCTCACAGTGTAAACCAATTTCGTGCTGTATTTGTAATGGAAGACATCACACATTATTACACTCTGATCAAACCCAACCTACCCAGGGAGAACAATAACCATCAACCAACTGAACGACATCGCCTCCTTCAGCATCCTTCAATGCCTGTACCGAAGAACAAATGACCACGGCAAGCATCAAGGTATACGCAATAGATAGATCGCATACACAGTGCAGAGATTTTCTGAACACTGGATCCACTGCCAATTTTATCACTGATGGATTAGCCAACAAACTACGATTGCAGAGAGGGTACTGCCCAGTTCCGGTTAAAGCATTAAACTCCTTATACACAACATGCAACTACTAAACAACCACAAAAATTCATGCGCTTTGCCAAAATGGGACTACGCTTTGCGCGTGTCCTTACAATACACACGCAAGAGAAACGAACGTAAGATGACGTTGTGTGCATTCCGACAGAGTCATCTGTTTCTAAACGAGTCGGATGTATACATACGAGAGTAGTTAATTTATTTTAAATAAGAGCTTATTTTATTTAGCTTTAAATAAAATATAGTTATGAGTGTGTTTGTCCCACACGTATGTAATGTTGTCGTGAGAGTGCAAAAGAAAAGGGAAAAGAATACATTTTAGTGGCGCTGTAAATTATGACTAATTCGTGCACGTGTGTTGTGTACCTTTTTGTGTACCTTGCGGACGGGACAATCGCGGTGCGAGTGTATTATTCAATAAATATTCGCGGACGGAACAATCGCGATTTAAATACGTGTGGGTGCTTCACTTTTGGGTAGTGTACTATCTACTTTAAGAGATCATTGACCCTTTTTACCCGAAAATCCCAATAGACGAGTTTTGACATGCTCTTGTGGATTTTGTGAGTAAGTAGGTTTAATGTCATTCAACATTCATTTCATACTTTTTGGAAAGTGACTGAAGTTTTGATTTTGCATTACCCGTGACAAACAAGTTTTCCTGTGCCCCACGAGGTAAGCGTTATAACACGTGTCGATACGGTCCTGGGTTCGCCTGTGCGCGGCGAGTCCAACGGCCGGCACTGCAGCCCTGATTGGCTAGTTTGGGCAATCTTTAACTGCTAATAACTAATTAACGAAGCGTTTAACGAAATTTCGTCACTCTTGATTTTCGTCTTATTTTAACGTCTAGAACCTCCCATTTCATTTCGGTAGATTAACACCCTGTATAATGTGTCAAAAATAGAAGATGAATGCGTCGTTAGCTCCCTCACGGTAGTCGAAATAACGGAACTGAACCAAATATAATTCGAACCTAATCCATTAAATTAGTTACTAGATAGAATAGTTAGGTTTGAGTAAGGTTCGGATTAGACTTTTTACTCCGGTCTCCGTGGGGTGTTCGACTATTTAACCCTAAATTCATAAACATGCATAGGAGATACACTATTCATAAACATTCGTTTCTCAGACGAGCATATTATATTGATGATTTTTGTTTTATAGAATACAAAGAGCAATTAAACACAATTTAAATCTGAAAAGTTGTTTATTAACACTTTACCGACCGGTAGCCTATTAATCAGCTTTTACACGCTTAGTTTGTAAATTTTATGATGTTTCCATACACAAAGGTGATTGTTTTGAGCGATATCGTACATGTGTTGTAAAGAAACGTTGAACTATTAATTACGCGAAGAAAATCATCGTAATCGATTCATTAACGATGTCTCCGCGCCAAAATGAATCGGTCGGGAGTAGGTATGCAATAAGTTGAGCCACGAGTAATCGGCAAAGTGTTAATCATTAATTTTCTGAAATGAAAATGAACACAATAGTTATTCTGAGCAGTTGAAATTCATCTTTCTATCTCTTTTACTTTAAAAGTTACAAATGTTTACGTGTTTTGCGCGGTCTGTGAGACAAATGTTTATGAATCTAGGGTTAAATTGAATTTTTAAGTACACCCGTTACACGCCTCATTGTTGGCCTCCTCAATAGGCTTATAAAAATCGTAGACAATGGGCGGTCCAACGCTTATGCATACGTTGCCACGGATGCGTATTTATAGGCGACATCAACTGTAATGGTAGCAACAGTTTTTTGTGAAAATCTTGGAAATTAATGTCGAGTGGCGGTTATATGTATAGAAAAAAGTCGATCAGAACATTGATTTCTACAACATATCTAAAAATCAACAAAATCGATGAGGTTTGCCTAAATGTAAATAATTACCAAAATATTAAATAAATATTTAGAAAAATTTTGCATTGGATTATCATGTATTTTAAAATAAATTCAACTGTCTACCATGTAACATTTTTCTATAAATAATGTTTATTTATAGTGTCGTTCACTTAATTTACAATAATGACGAATTAAAAATTTTACTTTTATTCATATCGGTCCATTAAGTTAAATTAATTTAGGGGATTGCCAGTTCTATTCGCAAAATGACATAACTAAGATAACGTGTAAAGTATAATTTTGTTGAATATAATGATTCAAATTAGAATGCCGTCACGTGAATTTTGGTACACCTGCCGTATGCATTGGCACCACCATCGTCCAACACATTCGACGAATGTTTTCAATTTCCCTCTCTACTTCCGTTTGTCGCGAAACTTCCGTTGCTTGTCCGACAAGCAGCTTACACCGTATACATCAGCGTATGCAGTCAGACGTAGCCGCGGTATCATTGATGCCGTATTGTCACTAATTCCAGTGTCCTCTTTATTTGCGCAGCCTGCCAAAATGGTCTGGGTTACCGTCGACGATAAGGTATTACCACATTTGAATAATCAATCAGTGAACAAGCTGTTTTGCAGTGACTTTATTTTGCGTGCTGTTACATGCTTTTCCTTTTTGTTTTAATTGGAATTTTATATCGCACATATACAGAATGTATTAAAAGTAACCATCTGTTTTGAGAAATAGAAATGTTTAAAAAAACTGTTATTAAAGCACCAGTGGATAATACACTGTTGGATAAAAGTTTAGGACTAATATGCATTTCAATTAATATACTGTTGTTACGTTGCTATCGCAATATGAATTGCGAGTTGATAAGACAACTAAGGTTTCGATACGTGTACAGATCAGGAAATGGTCCAAAAACTTTTGACCCGACAGTGGTAGCTACTAAAACAAAGATATTTGTTTTGTTTACGTTTAAATTCCTTAAAACACATTTTCATAATCCAAGTTGCGTTGACTGTCAAAATATCAATATGTATATTCTGACTATACAATCATCTGATATTTTTAGACATCTAAACATCATAATTTTAATTATGACGCGTCATTAAATTCACAATCAGAAAAAGTATTAACTATCTTACTAATATATGAAATATGTACTGCATGTAATAATAGATGCGTCGTGGTGTTATGTTTGGAGCTAAGAATTAACGACATTTGTGAATGACAATCAACGTATGACTTCATGTCACTTTGGCAAGAAGTAGTTTTGAAAATTATACTTGGAGTGCTCGAGAGTGCGAAACCATTACATAATCACTTCACATTCTGTGAAGACACTGATGATTAAGCTTATACGTTGTTTTTTTTTTCTAAATACGTGCATTATATTTTTTAATTCATGAAATTCTCACTTCCTAAAATAGATAGTTACTTTTGAGGCATTCCATATCTATTATTTTCCATTACATTAGTCTAATAAGTTACGTAAAATGTTTGCGAATAACATAACACGATAAAAAATTATAAATAAATTTTGAAGGTGATACGTCACTACAAAGTGCAAACTAAATTAACTCGTTAACGCGTGCAATGAGACATCGATAGATTTACCAAAGAGAAACCGCGAGTTGTCGAAAAGATGTTAACCGGAGGTATTAACCAGTTAAGCGCGAAATTTAATTTTAAAAATTCCCCATAGGGTGTGGAATTAAAATCAAGCGATGGCGTGTATACATACGTATCAATTTTACGAAAAACGAGGAAGGATTACATTTTTATTTAATAAAAAATTAACAATTCATTTCTGGAAAGGTTACTGTTATTGGAAACTTGTTAAAAAATTCTTAAAAAATAATAAAATATACAAGATACAATATAAGAACAATACAAAGAATAATAAAATACATAAACAAGAAAAACTTGGTAATATAAAAGAAATATACCATCACATAATATTCTCGTTGTATTTTATTGAAATTTTGAGTTTTGATAATCATTGGCAATTTTTTATTTTATTCGACGAGTATACACGTCGTACGTACCGCAGTAGAGATTTGGTTCGACGTGTATACACGTCAAATGCGTTTAACTGGTTAAGTTCAAACCACTTCGAACAATATCGACACTTTATGAAGTAACACGCGTAGAACAAAACTTAAGCTGTGTCTAGACCAGGGATGGCGAACCTTTTTGAGACGTGGGTCAAATTTTGTTCATATTTTTTTTAGTACTAGTTCTTTGGTCACTAATGCCCATTTGCACAAGAATTAAGTTTAAAAATTTTTAATTGAGTATTTTAAAAACTAAACACCTTTAAAATTCAGTTGGCTTAACGAGTAAAAATGGGCTTGGTTTGACGATTTAAAAATTTTTAGTGGGTTAAAAATTCTTAAGTTTTTGGTGCAAATCGTCATTTGCATAATTTTAGAACTATAATGATCAAACTAAAGATTATAGACAGTATTTAAATTGCTTTTGTGTCAATGTGGTGCTTGAAAAAAATACAGATAGAATATAAATTATCCACACAAATTAGAAAATCTAAATCAACCCGCGTAATCAAACAAATGGTTGCCTAGCAATTGTGGGTCAATGAAAAAGCTTGCGTGGGTCAGTGTCTGACCCACGGGTCATAGATTTGCCTTCACTGCTCTAGACTGATGAAGAACATGAATATGAACCTGCTATAATATGGATCAACGATAATGTACGCTCGTTAATAACGTTTAAGTATATTTGACAGTGTTTCAGAGTATTTTAACACGTTGAATGCCATGGGGGTCACCGGTGACCGGCACTCAACTTGGCAGTGGCGCCATCTGGGTCACCGGTGACTGGCGCGCTCAGATTGGTAGAAAAACATAATTTGAACAAATGTTAATAATTATCGATTTTTTATTATTATCAAAGTTAATGTGATGGTGTGAAGAAATTAATGAAGTATGAAACATCGAAAGACAGTTATACACTATAACTTATTTATTGTAGGTAATAGTATATGCATCGTATAATAGAAAATTCATCGTGGCGCCACGGGCAAACCCTGTAAAACTGACGTGGCATTCAACGTGTTAATATCTCCAGTTTCACTTGTTGAAAGATCACTTTTGTACTAAACTCCGATCACACAACAACCAGCAGAATTTGCTCGATCGTTGACTTCTGATTTACCGGAAAACGATCGAATACGGACAAACGTGTTCGTAGAGAAACATTATTTTAATTTACAATAATAATAATAATTTAAAGTAAATTTTATTATATGCATTAAAAGAATTATTAAGTAACATAAAAACTGAAGTTGCATATAGGTACACTTAACTGTTGCATATCTTGAAAAAAATATGATAGTGTATTATTCGCAAACATTTTCTGTAATTTCCCCTGAAAGTTGGAATTTAACTCACTGTACTAATTTAATGCTCGAGTTTGTCTTCTATTTAATGCAGTTTTGTTGAGATTTATATCGTAAATCGAGTAAGTATGGTGTTATTACGTAGGTATAATTTACTACTATAATTATGGGCTATAATTGTATTGTAGAGAAACATTTTTATTTATCTTTCTAATAACTTATCTGTAAAATCTTTTGTAATATAAATAAGTGAAACTTTATTCTGTTTTAAGTTTCTCACAATTACATACGAAGAACGTTAATAAAGACTTTTTATTTTATTAACCCTTTGCACTCGAGAGACGACTGTCGGTCGCCAAACGATAGTTTCGCAAACTTTCAGACTTTAGTCGGTTTGTTTATTAATCAGACAGGAGGTTAAGCAGTTACACATGCAAATTTTATTATATGACTTAACTAAACTAAATGAAGTTTAATATAAGTGAATCTTAGTAAATATTTCGCGCTTAAAAATCTGTGAAGTTAATATTATTAGACGACTAACTGTCACCTCTTGAGTGTAAAGGGTTAATACAATAAAGGTAATGGTATGAATAATATTCGCTTAATTAAAAAAAAATAATCTTTTGTTTTCGTAAACAACAATTTCAGTTAACCATATTTTATGCGTGTTGCATTAAATTGATAAATTCATTAATTTAAAATGTTTTTAGATATAGATATTGATCTCTTTGTGTTGGATAATTTTTATGGGTTTAATCTTTTTTTTTTATCTCGTAAAAAATGAGTAAATTTTGGTGTATTGAAACGAAATTTTCGATTCGAACAATCGATTTAATTTTATATCAATTGAATATCAACATTTTCTGAAACGTATGATTTAATGGATAATTTATCGTTTTACTTTATCTCAAACAGTATAAATGCATGATCGATGAGTGCGGTGCATTAACTTTCATATCGGTATCATTTTAATACAACGATTTGGAAACCGATTTTTGATTAGATGTGTTTGCTATCAGCGAAAATATCAAATCAAATCGACCTAATTATTTATATTCTTTATATCGCCATTCCTTATTAATCTTTCAAGTGTAAATATCTCTACTATCTTAACTCCTTATCGGACGTTAGCATTTTGAAAGCAATGTTGCCATCTCACTTCAGAGGTGATATACGACCGATAAGGATTAATACAACTTAATTTTATTATTATTATTATTATTATTATATATATATTAACAATTGTTTTTGCAATGATGGTAGATTATTACTAGATTATATTAGATGAATTATTTTTCTGTGTATATGGATTTAAAATACTGAATTTTATGTTTATTATTAAAAGATTTCTGTAGCACACTTGAGATCATTTTTTAGATACGGATTGCATACTTAATGCTTGATCTCACCTTAAAATTAACTGAGGTTCCCTTCTACAAAATTAAGCATGACTGTGTGTATTAATGCTAAGTTATTTATAGTCCCTAAGGTAGCATAGATACAGAAATATTTCTTATTAAGCCAATATAAAAACAGATACATTACAACATTTGAAGCTTATACAGTAGTCCCCGCTTTAGTGTCTGCAATCGGGCCCGAATTCGGATGTTTATGTGGGCAGGTGAATTCTTAGAATTCTACACTAGATTTACGGACAATTTTTGTGCATCTATTTCTAATGTACATGTACTAAGAAATAGATATAAATCATACAGAATTTGAAACTTTCCAGAACTGGAAAGGGAAATAGATTAGGGTATATTCGTATCAATTCATCGATACAAGTCAACAAAAATTATCGGGAATGATAGTAATTGTTTTTGCAAAGTTTGCTCATGAAGTCCGAAACCCGACAAATTGATGGGTCCCGTAAACCTAGTGCTAACTAACCATTTGAGTCGTAGGGGGTTTTGAAAATACACTATTGAAGAATCCCAAACAGTGCAACCGCGCTTTCTCTAAATGACTAGGAAAAGACCGAAGCAGCGCGATAGTGCTTGTTTTATTTTATGTCGAGAAATACCAAGCGGCGCAATAGCGCTTGTATTTAAATTTTTATTTTGTAACTTATTATTGCATTATTATAGCATTATTTTATCTACTGTAAAATGTACTATTTACATTAACCCTTTTAGTGCCAGCGGGTCGATCTATCGGCCCGCGGTCCTTATGCAAAAACTGCCACGGGCCGATAGATCGGCCGATTCGCAGAAACCGAAAATTTATATCCAAACTGCTTACTGAAAAATTTGCTGTAGGTGTAACGAAGTATTTTCGATGGAGCCCTATCCTCACTGTTGATTACAGGGGAAAAAAGTTCCAACGTTCGGAATTTTGTTCCTTATAAAGCTATTCATATAAGCGCGCATATCAAATCGGCCCGTGGCATTCTTCGCATGTACTCCGTAAAATGCCTGGCACTAAAAGGATTAACACTTAATCGACCGAATGGGGAGATCTCCCATTTTTTCCTTGACAAAGCAGTGCCATTGATTCTATTTACTTTTGTTATTAGTTAGTCCTAAGCTGATGTTGAATTTATTAAAAATTGTATTTTGGAAAATTTATGAACAGTACTAGTTCAATAGTAACTAATAACAAAAGCAAATAAAATCAGTTGTAGCGCTCTGTTGAGGACAGAATGGGAGATCTTCCCATTAGGTTGGTTAAGTGTTAATCCTTAACGAACGAGCGCATTTTTCTAAAACTATGACCAGTAGGTCGACGGATTTTTAGGAAATTAAGTGCTTCATTTCCAGAGCGGGAAAAGGTGCATAATTAATATCGCTTTATTGAATTTTATGAAAACTTACAGTAATAATAGGTAGTATATGAACAGATATGTCCATACAAAAGAATACTGAAGTGAAAATTTCAGAAAAATAATAGGAATTAAAATAAACAAATAGGTGCGTGTATGTAATGCATAGATTTGTATACATTTATAAATTTATTTTTTATAGATTAATGATATATTTATACAAAATTACTTATATTTTTTTTGGGTGTGGTACTTTTCTTTGCCATATTTTATAAGGCTTAAGTTATGGATAGAAAAAATATAAATTGCACGCATGTACGCGCGGCTTCGTTTCTCTTTCTTGTAACAAATAGTGCTCCGAAAATAACGATAATAAACTTTATTGACCGTATATAAAACGATGTATTTTTGCTCAATCCTCGGAGAGGAATGAGAGGAATGAGAGGAATGCGCTCCAGAGCGCGACAAAAACAATTGCCGATCGCATTTAATTGTTGCATGTATAATTAAAGCCAAACCTAACAGATTTCCAAGAATATCACGTCATGTCGCGTGTATGGCGGCATTCGATTTTTTTAGAATATTTATAATGTCGCGAGTATGGCGGCATTCGTTCGTTAACCCCTTGCACTATTTTGACGAATCTGGCTCGTGATGAAAATTTTAGGCCAAACATGGATGTCGCGAATCGGACTCGTTCAGTTCCAGACCAAACATGAATATCACGAGCTTGACTCGTACTCGACATTTCAGGCCGAACATGAATATCATGAGTCTGACTCGTGGTCTTAATTTCGGGCAAAATTGATATTTAATTGTTTATTTATATTGTGTCTTTCAGTTTTAGGTTTAATATTAGTGAGATAATCAGAAAACTTATTTGAGTTCAAATACTACTACCGCGGATTTGCTTTTACATATTTTTATTTCGTTATTAATTAATTATATTATTATTACTTATTCAGAATTTGTTTTAATCTTATATGATAATTAAAGTATTTATAAAAGTTTTTGATTCAAATTCATTTGAATTTCACAAGAGTTCCATCGCGTGGATAAGATGGGTCTCAAGTTTCGGCAGGCGAGCTTCACCGCTCGTCCTTCACCGCGACAATTGAGGCAGCCGTGTTTGGCCTGACTTATTCCGAGGTTCCGAATAGTGCAAGGGGTTAAGGGTTAAAAGGAGCTGCGTGATGTATTTGCTTCAGTAAATCTGAGCGCGCTTCGACAATCGGTAACGCACCGTCAGTTGTCTACAGTGTTCGAAATGTGCTGGGTTTTCTCGACATAAAATCTCAACAACGCAATCGCGTTGCTTGGGACTCAAATGGTTAAAGAAAGAAGAAGGAATAGGTGTGAATGAGACGTTAATACTCACACGCGTGCGAAAATGGTCCCGATCGTATTCTTTCTTTTACATTGCATGATCTGACGTTTGACTTTCCCCCCGAGGGCTAATTTTCAAATATGGGATTAGCAATGGACGCTGAAATGGGAATTACTGTAATTGGTTAATTTTTTGCAATTTTCATGTGTTGTTACTATAAACATACAGGGTAAGTTGTAAAATTTGCATGATATAAGGTACGATATATGGTATAGTAATCAATTTTTTGCTACTTTGTTTTGTTATCGAAGTTTAATTACCATTTTGAATATTTAAGCGGGATGTATAACTAAAATCAATAATTACTGAAATATTCCATAACAAATTGCCACGACCTTCTTTTCTTTTTCAGGAGAAGAATATAAAATATTGATGTAACTGATGAATATTCATATAACTTATTGTCGGTACAAAGGTTTTGTTATTTGAAGAATATTTCAATAATTATTTATTTGTAAATCCACATACTATAAACAGAACTGAATTACAGCATGAATCGTTATACATATCATTTAAAAAATTTAAACTATAATTTTTTTAATTATTTTGGTAATTATTTAGGATACGGGCTATCTCACATAAACAACTGAATTACAGCATGAATCGTTATATATTTCATTTAAAAAATTTAAACATTAATTTTTTTAATTATTTTGACAATTATTTGGGATACAGGCTATCTCATCGATTTCGATGATTTTTAAACGTATATGTAGCTAGAATTTAATGTAGTAATGCCAACAGTTCTTGGCAAATATCTTAGAAACTAAGGTCGACCTATGGTTATATGTATGTTCATACGTATAGGCAAAAAATGTTCAAAATGACGATTTTTATAACGTATCCAAAAATCATCGAAATCGGCGAGATAGCACTTTTTCTATATCATTACTATTATTTTAACCCCTTGACATACAATGACGTCTCAGAAACGTCATCTATTTCATGTACCATTGTAGACTTTAACGTATCTGAGACGTTAAGAATATTTTGTAATGTTTCATATTTTACAGAACTACCAATTTATTATTTTATGTTATTTAACATATCAACCTGATTAAATATTATACAACAATGCAAATTTCCAAATAAAATGTTCTATTTTTAAGCTTGCACATAACTGTTCAGTTGAGCCAAATTAAATAGTATTTTTCGGACGTATTAAATTCCGATTTATTTGTATGTCAAGGGGTTAATAATATTTATTCATAAACACTAAACATTCATTTTAACACATTTAGCGTGGAATTTAATATAAACGCAAAATCATTGCAAAAGTTTCGTCCGATTTGTGTATTAATAGACCAAGTGGCAACACTCAAGGCCGAGTTGTACCGAGCTACATTTGATGTCTCGTACAAAGCGGTTCAAAAGTGATTATATTCTACGACCTTGAAGTTCATCCATTTAACGAAGGCTCGAATAGTTTTGTTTCCTAATTTCGAGTCTATAGTTTCGCGACAACTTGGCCTTTATGATAACATATGGTATTATCCGTACTGAAGGTGTTAACACATCAAATTAACTATAATAAAGAAATTCGTAAGAAATTTAGGAAAAATATCGATTTTTGAATAATTTTTTCAAGCCTTCACTTGATATTTTATATACATTGCATCAGAAAAAATATATCTTAAAAAATTGTTTGCATTATGAATGTATAGATTTTTTATATTACAGTTAATAAAACATTAATTTTTTTTTTACTACATGTTTATAGCAAACATTTTCATTTAATTCAATTGTTATACGTAATTGTAATTTTCTGATTAATTGTATTGTTAATTTCAGTGACTGTGTATTAATTTTTTAGCTTTCACTGATATTTAATACATATGTACATGAGAGTTAACCGAGGTAAAAGTATAACGTCAAAGTGAAATTTATATTTTCCTTTGACTAAATATTTTAACCCTTTGCACTCGTATGTCTCAGCATATGCGACATCACAAGTTTTACCGTGGAATTTTCATTTTTTTAAATTATACTTATGAAATGTTACAGCTAAGTATGCTAATAACGTATTGGAAAAGTTTTGTTTTGATTGAATAAAAAAATAAATTCTGAGTTAGCGGTAATTCATGGTCATATTAAATTCGAGTGCAAAGGGTTAACACAATTCTGTTAGCTAAGTTTAAAATACATATTTGGTTTTCCTTTTCCTCCAAGACCTTTTGTTTTCTTTTTTATTTTTCGTAATCGAGCACTCATTCGTTTTTGTACGTGCTCTACATACTTTTCGTAATGGAGACATGGTCACTTACGGACGTGATTCAACGATAGCTTTGTATATTTTATTATCACAAGATAGGAAATGTATATACAGTAGCTGACAAAAGTTTAAAACCAAAGGGTCGAAGAAAACAAACAAATTAATTAATAAGAAATAGCATAATAAATAAATTTCGTATTCTATGCTAATCAATAAATAGTGTTCTACAATAATGACGATAGAAATAAGTATATAAACAATATTTGCGTACCTCAAAACTATATTTTACATTGTCCTGTCGGATTAAACTTTTGTCCGATACTGTACGACACGTAGGTAAGCAAAAAGAAGCTACAGGCTTCTTACTTTTAAAAATAATTTGTTTCAAAGGCTGGAACCCTTTGCATTTTATTTTTAAGACTTCAAATTACTATTTCAAACAAAAACAATTTGATTTTTTCAAAATTTCAAAACAATCTAACCCCTTAAGCAGATTTCATGAATTATTTTCGTTATTTGCTTCTTTTCATTTCTTTGATCAAGTTCTTTATTAATAGACAAATAAGCCTTGCAACAAATTAAACTGTGTTTGTAGTTTTTATTTTTAATTATTCTTTTACAAATTTTAAGTATAAAATGGCATTTATATAAAATTCGTTAATACTGTAACATATTTATATTTACATTTATAAAGTTTTGTTTGCAATTTAAGTAGTATCTAGTGGTTTTTAAGAAGTTTTGCGTAGTAGCTGTTTTTAGTTAAATGTTATATAAATTAAATCTTGAGATTAATGAGTGCTTGAGCTGCTTCTAACAATGTTAAAGTAGTTCTCTTGTAGAGAATATTCATTTTAATCGTTACGTATTCTTTTCACAGATGCAGGGAAAGTCGAATACTCAAGCTTTGTACGCACAAAGCCAATTAGATCATATGTGTGCTTTGGATATCGATAGCAGTGCATCATTCGTTCGTCTTTCGGGAATTATTTGCACGATCGGACCGGCTTCGAGGTCCGTGGAAACCCTCGAGAAGATGATCGAAACGGGTATGAACATTGCTCGACTGAACTTCTCCCATGGATCCCATGAGTACCACGCCGAAACTATTGCTAATGTACGGCAAGCGCAGAAGAATCTTTCCAGCCGCAATGGCCTTAATGTTCCTGTAGCAATTGCTCTCGACACTAAAGGTCCTGAAATTCGTACTGGACTCTTGGAAGGCGTACGTAATTCTATCGTTTACCCGTCTACCTGTTACACATTAAATTATCTATTGTAATATACTAAGATACATTGACTCCAAAAAGTATTCGTACACTGTATTATAAGGAAATTCATCTACTTCTGAAATTCTAATTTCAATGAAACTTTATTTGTGTACAGAGCATGGTGTATCCTGCGTGGAGCAATTTTTTTGACGGCAAAATATCTTTTAAGGGGGCTGATAACGAATCTCAAAGTTTCAGCGATTTTTCACACTTTGAATTCAAACTTTTCTGTGTTCCTTTTTTATGACAGGGCGATAGAGTATTAAAAATTAAACATTTTCTATTTGAAAGGTTTTGTTTCATCAAGTACCATTACAAAGTTATCTTTAAAAAATGAGAGAAAATTCAGAAACTTCAACGCTGGTTTCACCCCTTTAAAATGGTATTTAGATGAAAAGAAGAGATTAATTCATACGTATACTATTACGATTTACATACCCACAAAGTTTTATCAAATATTTCTATCAGACTCAGAATTTCAGGGTTAAACGAATTTATTTGTGACACAGTGTACGAATACTTTTTGGAGCCACTGTATTTCTTTTAATCCGTCAGCTGTGTTTGACGTCTATATCCGTCATGCAGAATGATAGTATTTTTGCGTTATGACGACTATATCCGTCATGCGTAGAATTTAGTTACCATTTGCTATTTAAATTGTAAATCTAGCAAAAACTAAAAGATATTCGTAAATTTCAATTTGTTTAGAATCTTTAGAGGTCAATCTTAACCAAGAGCTAATATTTTACGCTTCAGTGAGAAACATTTCTCGGATTATATACCGTCAAATTTTGTAACAACAAATAATCCATCACGAAGGTGTACACTTTGCTATAAAAAAAAAGATTAGGAAGGAATCGTTGTATTGGTGTGCGACGTGCAAAGTGCCACTGTGTGTCGTTCGTTGCTTTCGTGAATACCATTCGAGAGAAGCAGTCTGAATCCTTAACTTTTGTAAACATTTGATTTGTTCTGAGTTTCCCCTTTATTATGTATATAGTAAATGTTTATATTAAGTAAATGAATAAATATTAGTAAGAAAATTGTTCGTTTTATAAAATAATATCGATTTTTTTTATCTATTAATTTAACAGCGAGACTTACTCTGTGTTTGACGATTATATCCGTCATCGCTTGATTTTTGCGACACATGTAGGTACCCGCTCCTAAAAGAGCGCTCCACAGCTGACTGGTTAATTCTTTATATATTATTATGTATTACATATATAATAAATGATGCATGTATAAGAAAAGTAACTATTTAAGTAAATACTGTAGATATCACTAATATTATATGATTATAAACAGGATGTCCGTTGGCATATAGGAAATACCACAAGTATAGGTTCTACCGATTTTGCGATAAAAACTTCAAAAAATGTAAACATACGTCTTATTTGACCTTGTTTTTAAGTTATAGCAAGTTTTACGTTGAAATAATTCCTTTGAGGGATAAATGTAGCTAAATTAATTGCATCTAACTATTTTCAAGCAGATTTCTATATTGAATGTTGGATCTTTTATTGTAATTTTGTAAGCCCATTCCCTTTTAGCACCTATCTTATGTATAAATCATATGATCACCAGATCTGAGCTATCAGATTATTTAATTACATATATCGTATGCGAAAACTGAAGGTTTCTGTAGTGTAGGAACAGTAGATATACCTAATGTAATAGTGTTAAAGCAACAGTGTTAACACTTAGCTGATCGAATGGGGAGATCTCTAATTTTTTCCTCAACAAAGCGCTACTATTGATTCTATTTGCTTTTGTTATGAGTTGGTGTTGAACTAGTATTGTTCAATTCATCAAATGCATTTTCTGCTTTTTGAAAGTACAATTTGTAATAAATTCAGCCCTAGTTTAAGATGAAATAATAACAACAGTAAATAGAATTAATGGCAGTGTTTCGTTGAGGAAAAAATGGTAGATCTCCCCATTCGGTTAGCCAAGTGTTAAGGTAAAATAGTTAATGGCAAAACATCCACAGATTTGCATTCAAATACAAGATCATTTTGAATGCATCTTGCGAAGATAAAACATATGTTACAGAAAAAACATACTATAACTCAAAATCAAGATTAAGTAAGACATGTGTTTACATGAACGTTTTTCCTTATTTTAGTGTGTAGAATCCATGCAGCATTTCTCACGTGCCAACAAACTCCCTGTATATATACATACATGATTTGATATGATTATTTACACACGTGTTATTAGAAACAGCCTGTTACAATACGTGAATAATTAAATTATAAATTACTTATAAGAAACTAATATGTACATACATCTGTTATCCTTAGGGTGGATCTGCCGAAGTCGAGTTACTTAAGGATCAAGTCTTTAAATTAACTACCGATAAATCATCCATGGATAAGGGCAATTCAAATGTAGTTTATGTGGATTACGACAACATTTCCAAAGTATTGAAGGTTGGAAGCCGCGTCTACATGGACGATGGCTTGATCTCTCTTATAGTCACTGCAGTTAGTACGTATCACTTGTACATATCCGTATCTTTTTAAAATGAACCGACTAAAGTTTTTCGATATGATTACATTTAATATTTGAAAAATTGTAATATTATTGGATATTAATTATTTTTCTAAGGAAAATTAATTTAGCATCTTTTATTATTATATTTATTGTAATCACGCACTTGTGAAGATATTATAGTATTTCTATCAATAATTAATAATATTTAATAAAGATCATTATGTATTTTTACACAATTAAAACAAAATCAAAGAATAGAAATAAATTTAGTAAGTTCAAAAATTACCATTGGATGTTATATATTTTTTGCTTGATATGTTTCAGATCCTGATGTGATTACGACCACTGTCGAAAATGGTGGAACGCTAGGTTCTCGTAAAGGTGTCAATCTACCTGGTGCTGCAGTAGATCTACCAGCAGTCTCTGAAAAGGATAAATCTGATTTAAAATTCGGCGTTGAACAAGAAGTTGATATGATCTTTGCTTCATTTATAAGAGATGGCGCAGCTTTATCAGAAATTCGAGCAGTCCTTGGTGAAAAAGGAAAGAACATTAAGATAATATCCAAAATTGAAAATCAACAAGGCATGACAAATCTTGACGAAATTATCGAAGCTTCTGATGGTATTATGGTAGCACGTGGTGATCTTGGTATTGAAATACCACCAGAAAAAGTATTTTTAGCGCAAAAATGTATGATTAGTAGATGTAATAAAGTTGGAAAGCCCGTAATCTGTGCTACACAAATGTTGGAGTCTATGGTAAAGAAACCACGTGCAACTAGAGCTGAAACGTCAGACGTAGCGAATGCTGTACTTGATGGTGCAGATTGCGTTATGTTATCAGGTATAAATTAATTACTATATTATAAGCTGCATAAATGTTTAATAGAAAAAAACATTTAAAAAGATATGAAACAGTCTGTGAGATTTTTTAAATATGAAGATTTAAATATAACGTGCATTTTTAAACATGATTTTCTCAAGAAGAAATACTATTCCAAATGAAAAAGATTTTAATTTATATTTCCGATTTAGTTTTTGATATAAAATCGTTTTCTTACTAGTTGTATTACTGGTTAAATGACACCTTATATAACACTTACTGACTTTCTTAATATATTAAGGTGAAACTGCCAAAGGAAGTTATCCATTGGAATGCGTACGCACAATGGCCAATATCTGTAAAGAAGCGGAAGCTGTTATTTGGCAGACACAAATTTTCCATGATCTCACAAGCAAAGCACTACCTCCAATTGATGCTGCACATGCTATTGGAATCGCTGCTGTAGAAGCGTCTGTAAAATGTTTAGCCAGTGCCATTATCGTAATTACGACCACTGGTCGCTCTGCACATTTAGTTGCAAAGTACAGACCACGTTGTCCTATTATTACAGTAACTAGATTCCATCAAGTTGCACGACAAGCGCATCTGTATCGTGGTATTTTACCACTTTATTACGAAGGTAATATAAAATTTATATTTAGTTACAACATGCATCTTATGCAAGCTTAAAATTTTATTTTGTATTTTATTTACTAAGCTCCAATGAAGAATTATACTTCAGTTCTTGCTGGTTAGGCTTCAATAATTTTTTGATATGATTACTTTTTCATTGTATTACCTAACTTGTAACATAGTGTATATCTTTAATAGATATGAAATATTTTTGGAAGACTAGTTTTATACATTCAAAATTGTTTCTCATCCTTGTTAATACTTATAATTTTTAATATGTTTAATTATTTTACGCATATTTTAGTATTTTATTTGTTAGAAATTTAATAAAGAAAATTATAATAGAAAAAATGTGATGAATAATGAAATTTATGAAAAAAATAAAAATTTGTAATATATTTATTTATAAAAATTAAGTTATATTTTAAAGTATTTCTGTATATGATAAAACCATAATTTCTGTATTTCTTATGTTCAGATGCGCCAGTAGCTGATTGGGTAAAGGATGTTGATCTACGCGTTCAGTTTGGATTGAAGTTCGGCAAAAGTCGTGGTTTCGTTAAAACTGGTGATTCAGTTGTAGTAGTAACGGGATGGAAACAAGGATCAGGATTTACGAATACACTTCGTATCGTGTACGTAGATATAGAGATTTCTCAAGATGATGATGCATGCACTATACGCAGTGAAACAGATAGCTATGAATATATTATGTAGTTTTTAATTATTATTATATTGCGTGTATTTATTACGCATTATTGTTTACATATGTTTTATAATAACAGAAGTTAATTTTTGTGTCAGTTCTAACTAAGCTTTTCTAATTGCAATTAATTTAATATTTATAGATAAATAAAGCTGTTAATGGTTGCAATCGTTTATTTTGCTATTTATTGCAAAAGCAAAAATTGTATTTCTTAAAATAGTGCTATACTTTTAATTAGCATAAACACATCTATTTTGTTTCTAAAATAAGGAAATTTTAGTGTAATACTGTTTCATTGATATATTTTTAATGTTATTATAATTCAGAATTATATTGAATAATATAAGGGTTAGTAATGGGTAAGTAATTAAATTTTGTCTTCTCAAGCTTAACTTAAACTACTCTAAATAACTTCTAAATATGTATTTTGTAAAGAAATGTTTATTTATGAGACGTTAATATTGCTTTGAATTTTTTTGATTGAAGAGCTACTTTTTGTATACAAATTCTAAGGATCAGTGAATTTTTATATTTAAAATAGTATTAAGCTTTATTTATTACGTTTTATTTTTTATCAAATAGTGTTTCATCCTTCTAAATGTAATAGTAAAATGTTTATGGCAACATTTTTTATAGTTTTATTACTAAATTTTGAATACAAAGCTTGATTAGTAAGAAGTGACTTTTTACATAAAAAGTTTGATTTAATATCCGTGCATTCCTTTGTTTTAGAAACTTAAACAATATTTTTCTTTTGTACCAATATCTTCAAGTGCAATAAGGAATAAGTGTTCCTTAAAGTATTAGTTTAATATTTTTGAGTATATTTCATAAAACTGGACTGATGGAACATTGTTTTAAATATGAGAATTATAAGTTATATTATAAACTTAGGAAATACATTTTTGTTTCTTAAACTGTATTTTAAAAAATTTGTTGAATTATGAAATATTTATATACTGTCATAATAGTAATACCATTAATAATTAATCGTATTCTGATTGTACTCAAATGTGGCTTTATGTTCTGTTTACTTTTAACTGCAATAGTAAATTATATTTTATTTTATCTTTATAATCTTGATGAAGTATATAATATGCATTTTAATTTTTTTTTTTAGGATGGTTGAATAATGACACATTGACGGACTTGTAAACAGCAAGAGATACTAAATAACTTTAGATTTTGAAACTAATTTATGTAACTTATGTGATGATGTATGATAAATTTAGTAAAACCATTGAAGGGTAACAATTTAAAGATGCCAGTAGCTGCAGTATTATTACAATGTACCTACTTAAATACAATATATTGAGATGTATGTATGTATATATCTATTTGTGTATATATGCATATTATTGTATACACATACACATGCACATAAATATGATATTATTGGGAAATAACATAGCAAAATAGTTATTTAAAACAGTAAAGTATTGAAATTTAATTTGTTCTTAGTTTCTTAATTCTTTAGTTTTTGCAAGAAGGATGAATAAAAAAATTTATTTTATTTTAACGTGTACTTTACTATTCCCTTTTATTCATAATTTATTATTTTTCAATAAACAATTATAGTTTTAAAGTTAAAAGGTATCCTAAATTTTTAAAAAGCAAAAGACCGATTTCCTTTTAAATTGTAAAGTTGTAAATTTCGAAGGTGCATAAAAAACTGGGTCTGGTCGAGAAAAATCAATCCCGGTTCATAGAACTGGAAAGGATCCAATTTTTGCCGTATCTGAAAGGATAAATACAGTTTTGCTTAGAATATTTTTTGCAACAGCGTGATGAAGTATCAAGAGCTGAACACTTTTTATAAGAAAAGTTTCGTTTTATGTTATACCATTACAATGTTACAGAGAAAATGAAATCTGTTGCAATCCCTCTAATAGTACGCAATCAATTGAAATTAACCCTTACAGTGCCCTTCCCTCTTCAATTTTTTCTAAATATGACTTCGTAATAATGCAAGAGCAAAACTTTTCTTATAAAAATATTCATCTCTTAGTGCTCTATTACACTGTTCTAGAAAATGTTTCAAACAAAGCTGTATTTAACACGTTCGTCGCCCAGCGTGATTCGGCTGAATTTTTTGCTGGGACCAAATCCGATTGCATAGAAAAGTGGGGTAAAAAAATATAAAAATAGCAAAAATTTTAACTTTTTATCTTTATTTTATGTATTTTATATTTATATATATTATACTTCAATGCTTATTCCTCTAAAGAGCGTCACCCAAATATGGGTGATGTTGCGACGAACGTGTTAAAATATGAAAAACCGCTAGAACTTTTGGGGCCAAATTTCATCCTCTTAAAGAAATTTCTTGTCGGCAAAAAAATGGCTTTATATACGCTAAATTATGCTTTACATGCATATAAACATTTATGAAAAGTATAATTCTTTTTTTAGGCGAATTATCATGTAACATAGGATACGATTACTTTTATACCTCGTGGTACAGTAGCAGGCAAAAGTTTAAGACGACAGTACAATATACAACATAATTTTATGGTTTGCAAATATTGTTTATCTATTCATTTTTATTGTCATTATGGTAGAATGTTATTGATTGATTAGTATAGAACACAAATTTTATTTATACTGCTATTTCTTATTAATTAATTTAGTTATTTTCTTTGGCCTTTTGGTCTTAAACTTTTGTTCGGTACTGTACTTCGAGCACTTCATTGTTTATTTAACCAAATATCTAGTAATTTTTTTTCAAACAATTAATAAGCATGAGAAATTTTAGACTCTAATGAACTGTTTTATATCTCAACACTGCATCAGAATATGCAATGTTCAATGTACAACCGCAACATGTAACAAGAACCATAAATTAACCTTTATCAAACCAACATCAAAATGGATAAATAGTATACATTTTCAGCTCCTAACAACCAGATCTGTTTTTTCAAAACCGGAAACGTTTAATGCAGTAGCATATAAATATAAAATTCAGCTCCACAATGATATGCACCAATTATACCGCACCATCTACGAAACTAATAAGATCATGCCGTCGAATGCCATGGGTATTTTTTCACACTTTAATTAATTACATTTTTCATTATGCGTTCATGTTTACAAAGATTTATACAATTTTCTGTATTCATCATAGCATAAGAGATAATGTACTGAAGTATAAAGAGGTTATTTGACTAACTATGATTATGAGTACGTATTTTTTCGTACAAGTAGCAACAGTTAAAAATAACTACTCTATTTAGTGGTATTATATTTTATCATTAAACGATTTAGATTACTAGTTTCTAAGTTCCAATAATTTTTAAATTCGACCATGTAATCGAAGTTGTTGTGATTGTAGAACCTTAAGATCTATTTATTTTTTGAAATTACTATTCAGAGTAGCAGAGAAAAGTTTAAGACCAAAAGGGTTGAAGAAAATAAATATATTAATTAATAAGAAATAACAGTATAAATAAAATTTGTATTCTTTGCGAATTAATAAATAGTGTTCTACCGTAATGACGATAAAAATGAATAGATAAACAGTATTTGTGAACCACAAAATTATGTTTTACACATTGTCCTATCGTCTTAAACTTTTGTCCGTTACTGTATGTTATAAACTGTATGTTGTTTCAGAACATATAATTTTTTATGTTGTGTTATACGTTCAAGTATAGTTAGAGTGTTCTTTATTTTTATTATTTCATTTTACTCTGTTATATTGAATGAACGCTTAACGAAAAAAAAGAACTTAGGAAAACAACGTCAGTTTGAAAATCCTAACAATTTTTTACCAATACAAAAATTGTCACTGTCACGTTATGGCCTTTAGAGTATCGTGTAATTTTTATAAATAAAGTACTGTATATTCTTAAGAATAAAATATACCTGCTGACTTGTGTTTTAATGCATAGATAATAAATTTCGAAGATCAGTTTAGAACGGACGATCAATTAAAAGCAGCGTATCAGAATACACGTCTTGAACATAACATACAACTTGATATAAATTCTAGTCCTAAACCAGCACGGCTTACTCGAATTATGGTTACATTGGGTAAGCAATCAAACTTTAAATATAACATTCTTTAAAATTGAAGCACTGAATCCGTGCGTACTCAGGAGTCCTACTATACGTACATTGTTTGGTATAGGTCGAAAGAACTCTCATCCTGATGGCATCGTCGAGATGATGATGTGTGGAACAAACATGGTTCGTTTGAACATAGCCCATGAAAAGGAGAAATGGCATGCAATCACTGTACAGTCGATCAGAGAAGCAGCAAATAGAATGTACGAATTCACCAGCGAGATTTACCCTTTAGGGGTAGCGATGAATCTTCGAGGTCCTGAAATAAGGACAGGTGCATTCCACAGTGATGAATTCAGCATAGTACGATTATCAATTAGTATATCATAAATTAATAATAGTTTATGTGGTAAAAGTATTGTAGAAAAAGGTCTTAAGATTATTATTATTATTATTACTATTAACTGTTTGGCTGCGGCAGACTTTGAGACGTACCGTACATCGGTCGTACCATACGGTAGGAATTTAGTTTCGAGAACTTTGGGTGAAATTTTGGATAGGGATGTATTTTTGTGAAAACATATTTCAGTAATCGCGAAACTGAATTTCACTACATTAACCCTTTTAGTGCCAGGCATTTTACAGAGTACATGCGAAGAATGCCACGGGCCGGTTTGATATACGCGCTTATATGAATAGCTTTATAAGGAACAAAATTCCGAACGTTGGAACTTTTTTCCCCTGTAATCAACAGTGAGGATAGGGTTCCGTCGAAAATATTTCGTTACACCTACAGCAAATTTTTCAATAAGCAGTTTGGGTATAAATTTTCGGTTTCTGCGAATTGGCTGATCTATCGGCCCGTGGTAGTTCTCGCATAAGAACCGTGGGCCGATAGATCGGCCTGCTAGCACTAAAAGGGTTAAAATAATATTATTTATTTCTTTGTATTCTGAACCGAATTGCTAGTGTAAATATCAGGGCGCCTATAGGAGCCTTTCGTGTCAGAAAGCTAAACTGCGTCAAGCGCCTTTAGGCACCTTCAATCCCAAGCGACCGCAATGGGATAAGCGCTTATAGACGCTCTCAATGTCACAAATGCAAAACTTATAAGCGCCTATAGGCGCCTACAGTAACCTAGGAGTTAATATGATTCATAGCAAAAAGTACACAGTAATTTCTAATCCAACTCTGCCACGCAGCTCTATGTTTATCTCTCAACTCTTTATACAACTCCACAACTCGATTTTTTATTCAACACTAGTCCTTTCCTTCTTTGAGAAAACCCTTATAGACCTTTTCCTCTTCCACTACACAGCCACATTTTCCACAATGAGCTCACCCAGACATTGCCGACCCATCGGTGGATGTTTGTTTTTAACCGTCTTTCCCGATGGGCCTGGCTTTCGTCTAGTCACCCTTCACTTCTCCGGTCGTGGTCCTTAACACTAGAACTACCGACGATTATAGTGTATTTATTTATATGGAACCGATCAAATTGAAAATTACATGAAAAATATCGAATACACAGAAAACAAATCTTTATTTATACCTTCTGCAGAAAATTATAGTAAATTTTGGAAGCCTGGTAAAGTGAATTTATAAGGTTACTATGAATAATCATCAATCCGTTATTTTGACGGTTCTGGTAGTTCTAGTGTTAAAACTGAGATACTACAGTATATTTATCCTATTATTCAGGGGTAGAAATCTTGCTTGGGGTGGTGAGGAACGAGCGAGTCGAGCAGTAATTACCTTTCGAATTACCGATCCGAGTCGAGCCTCGAACAAGTTAAACAGTTCGAAAGAATTGAACAGCTGATTGTGAAAAAAATCGAACGATATAAAAAAAATGGAATGATAGTTCAAATATAACGTTTCAAACGACTTGGGACAACCAATGTCTCCTTAATGCTAAAATATAGCCCTTTTTTTAAATAAAATAAAAGGGTTAAGTCACTAAAGTAAACTTTTACCATTTTTTTAAACATTTAATTTCCCTAACTATTTTTTTCTTATTTATCTGTACAGTTTGAGCGAAACGCATGTTATACTCTTACATATGAATAAAAATAATAGTAATGAATAAGTGCATTAATAATATATGTTAATAACATATTTCTCGATTATTTTCACAACGAACCGTCCCATTTTTCTTTTTTTCGAGCCACTTGGCTGTTTCAAGTCTTGGATCAGATCGGAAAACGGACATTCGGCTCGGTTTGAAGTGCGAATTGCTCGAACATTCGTGTTTTCTGACAGCACTAGTGAGGGGTGGAATTTTTGAACCCCCGTTATACGATTTGAAATTTACTTACATTTTAATTTTTAATATAATAAGTTATGTTTTAACACTTACAGAGAAATCTCCCATTTTTTCCTCGACAAAGCGCTGCCGTTGAGTTTATTTACTGATTTAATTTAATTGATTAAAAATTGTACTTTTGAAAAGCAGAAAATGCATTTGATGAACTGCGAACAACACTACTTCAAGACTAACTAATAACAAAATGGAATAGAATCAATGGCAGCACTTTGTTGAGGAAAAAACGGGAGATCTCATTCGGCTGGCTAAGTGTTAATGCTTCTATTTGATATTGCAGTTTAAACAATTAATTTTCAAACAATTAATTAGGAAGCATGTCCTCTAAGCATGTAAATCGTGAACAGCTTTGAAAATATACATTGATAGCGTGTTAAAAGCTTATGTTAGAAATAGGTATTTTTGAAAAACGGACTGATCAATTAGAAAGATCTAGGATAAGTGCCATGGGGTCAATCACAGTCTTTTTTTTTTTATTTTTGATTAGGCGATTTGAATGCCGCTTCTGTTTGTGGGCCAAACTTATGTTCTCTACATTTCAATTTCGAAAGACTATAGACTTGGGTTTGTCAAACTGTCAGGTATAAAACTGTTTTGCTAGTCAGTTATTTTCATGTTAAGAAAGATGTAATCAGCTAAAGCTGGGTTGGATAATCGAGAATCTATTTTATCTATATTTTAAGGGTTACGCTACATTGGAAGCAGGTAATACAGTAAGGCTGGTGACAGACGATATTGCAAAACGTGCAGGAAGCGCTAAATGTTTCTGGGTGTCTTATCGGGAATTACCTCGAGTGTGTCGACCTGGTGACAGGATACTAATCGATCGAGGCACTGCTATGTTACAAGTTACCTGCATCCGTTAGTCAATTCTATTTCATACCAATAAATTACTTAATATACGAGATTAAAGCAGCGATGAGCAACCTTTTGTTTTGCAGTGTGCCAAAATAAAAAGTTTGATATTGTATATTAAAATGTATTAACACTAGAACTACCAGAGCAGTCGAAATGACCAATTGGTGATTATTCATAGCAGCCTTATAAGTTCACTGTGGTAAAGCTTTCAAAATTTACTACGATCTTCTGCAAAAAGTATAAATAAAGATTTGTTTTCTATGTATTCAATATCTTTTCATGTAATTTTCACTTTGATCCCTTCCATGGAAATAATTACACTATAATTGTCGGTAGTTCTAGTGTTAAGGAAAGAAGTTTAATTTATAAGGAGGAATTTGTTATTTTTTCCAACACCTTTTTTTAATTTGATTTTCTTTTTATTAGTAATACTTTCGATACATGTATGCACCGGTACATACGTACAGTAACGGACAAAAGTTTAAGACGGCAGGACAATATAAAACATAATTTTATGGTTCGCAGACATTGTTTAACTCTTCATTTTTATTGTCATTATGGTAGAAAACTATTTATTGATTAGCATAGAATACAAATTTTATTTATATTTCTTATTAATTAACCCATTAAGTACCAACCTTTGTCTATATTGTTAGACGGATCTTTTACAGAATATACACAATAAGAAACACATAAAAAGTAATTAAAAAAATATTTAACCAAATGAAACTGCAAATAATTCGCTTTTATATTTGTTTTCAAATGGGAACATTGGGACTGATAACGTAAAAATCTAATGTATTAAATACATTGGCATTTAATGGGTTAATTTATATCCTCTAGTCTTAAACTTTTGTTCGCTACTGTATATAGATATATTTAAACACATACATATATAAGTATACTTAAGTACATATATTCTTTTGATTAAAATAATTTAAATGTATAGTTGCACTTTAATGAATGAGATATTTGGCTCCATTTCTGGTCAATGAGCTTTACAATTATAGACAGTATGTTTAAAACTTTGATGCTAATACATTATTTTAGTAGGTCTCAGAAGTAATTACTTATTGTGCTTCATATTTACAACAAATTGTCCTTTTTGCTAAAATTTTCGCAGGTTGCTTATCGCTGAGTTAGAACCATTATAAAACCATACATATTTATCTTCCACTCCTAATGAATATTTTTTTATATTAGTAGATAAATATTACAACTATTTTAACAACTTTAGTAATTAATTTTAAAAAAACACATGCATCTCCTTGGTTTTATATTTTTCATTTTATATGATTATGATTTTCTAAAGAATGACCACAAATATTGTCTGTTTTGGGTCGAATTTTGTGTCAAATATTCCGTTATAGGTATGTACAATGTACGCATTGTCTATATCCCAGGAATTAAAAATGGCTACTTTGACCTTCTCTATTTCTGAAATTAAACGTATGCTCAATATAAAAGTTTTCTATTATTAACCCTAGATTCATAAACATTCATCTCTCAAACGAATATATCATATTGATGATTTTTGTTTTATAGAATTCAAGGAGTAATAAAACACTCTTTAAATCTGAAAAGTTGTTTATTAATAATTAATTTCTTGAAATGAAAATGAACAGAATAGTTATTTTAAATAATCGAAGTTCATTTTTCTATCTCTTTCACTTTAAAAATTATAGATCTTTACGTATTTTGCACAGTCTATGAAACGAATGTTTATGAACCTAGGGTTAATGTTTCATCATTACTTTTCATTTGGAATGAAATGCATGTGTTGAAAAATTTGGGGACCACAAGACGGGTGAAAAATGCATTTGTTTTGCAATAATTCTTTATGTCAGAAAGAAATTTAATTAATATCACGTCTCTTTGGTTATACAATAAATTCGTTAAATTTAAAATATAGTCGAAAACCATACAGAAATATCCAAAATAAAATGAAAATTAATACAATTTAAAATTGTTTTGAAACAGAGGAGAAAGGAATAAGCTGTAAAATAATTAAAGGAGGTAAAATAGGAGATAACAAAATTGTACAATTGCTGGACAGTATAGTTCCATTACCACAAATTTCGGAACAAGATTCTCAACATATTGAGTTGGCTTCGATGTTAGAATGTGATTTTCTTATAATGAATCATGTGCGCAACGACAAAATGATTTGCGGCGTGAAAAGTCGATTAAAACAAATGAGTATGTACAGATAGTGTATATTACTTGAATGATTTACGAGGTGACGATTAAGTTAATCGATTTTGTTCAAAGATATTAATAAACTGTGTGTCATGGCTAAAATTTCTACGCAACAAGGCTTAGAAAATTTCGACGAAATTTTAAATGCCGCTGATGCTATTCTTCTCGATAGAAAGAGCATTGGAGTGGACGTAGGTCACGAAAAGTTATTCCTTGTCGAAAAAATTGTTATCGCAAAATGTATCAAAGTAAGTATTTATCAAGTATTTATTTTATATCATTTTAGTATACACTATCGGCCGAAAGTTAGGAATTATCAGGAGTTTTAAAGAAAATAGGATATATTAAAGAAAAGTTAGACATTTTTATAGAAACTGAGGATATTTCATTTATCAAAACGTCTAATAAATAACACTTTTTACATTTTCTTTCGTTTTTTTTCATAAAGAAATAGATACTTCTTTTAAATTACCTTTTTATCGAAAAAGCCGCCTTTGCTTCTAATGACTGCCTGGCATATTCTAGGCATCCTGGTAACGAGTTTTCCAATTGTTTCTAATTTTATATTCTTCTACGCTGCTTGTAGTATTTGCCAAAGTTGTTCTTTCGATGTTGGGCAGTGGAATCGGATATTCCTATCGAGCTCATCGAAATCTCGAGAAAAATAGGTTTAAGGACGCAAAAGTTTAGGGTTCAACTATTAGAATGACTGCTTAAAGATTATTATACGATTATTTTTTACAAAGTTACAATAGTTTAAAGATTGTCAATGTTTCGATCAAGTATTCTAACAGTCATATACAGGGTGTTCAGACGAAGGTAGGAGAAAATTGAAGGGGTAACTCTATGCGACATTCTAAGACGAAAATCAAGAGTAACAATATTGCGTTTGACGCTTTGTTTCTTAGTTATAAGCAATTAAAGAAACAGGCTATTTGCGCCTGAAAGCAGGCAAATGGGGCAACACGGTAGGTAACGTCAATGACTACGCAGTAATGCTCAGTCGTAACTACAGTGGCTCCAAAAAGTATTCGTACACTGTGTCACAAATAAATTCGTTTAACCCTGAAATTCTGAGTCTGATAGAAGTATTTGATAAAACTTTGTGGGTATGTAGATCGAAATAGTATACGTATGAATTAATCTCTTCTTTTCATTAAAATGCCATTTTAAAGGGGTGAAACCACCGTTGAAGTTTCTGAGTTTTCTCTCATTTCTTAAAGATAACTTTGTAATGGTACTTGATGAAGCAAAACCTTTCAAATAGAAAATGTTTAATTTTTAATACCCTATCGCCCTGACATAAAAATAGAACAAAGAGAAGCTTGTATTCAAAGCGTGAAAAATCGCTGAAACTTTGAAATTCGTTATCAGCCCCCTTAAAAGATATTTTGCCGCCAAAAAAATTGCTCCACGTAGAACACATCATTCTCTGTACACACGTAAAGTTTCATTGAAATTGGAGTTTTAGAAGTAGATGAATTTCCTTATAATGTAGTGTACGAATACTTTTTGGAGCCACTGTACGTGCGGAATATGGTTTACCTTTGAACTGCTACAAAAATGCACTTTCACGAATCAAAAACCGATTCTACGATTTCGTTTCAATATGTTCCACGGAATTGTATGTGAGTTTTTGATTCGTGAACGCGCATTTCTGTAGCTGTTCAGAGGTAAGTTGTATTCTATATTAGTTACTGAGCATCACTATGCAGTTAGCGACGTTATCTACTGTGTTGTCTCGGTGCCTGCTCTCAGGCGTAAAATACCCCGCTTTTAAACTATTTATAACTAATAAACAAAGCGCCAAACGCAATATTGTTACTCTTGATTTTCGTCTTAGAATGTTGCATAGAGCTACATCTTCAATTTTTTTTCAGCTTCGCTCAAACACCCTGTATATGAACTTTTTAAGCGAATACATAATGTTCATTGCACACTGTTCGCTGTTTACGAAGTTTTCAAGTTTGTTCTATTCTAATTTTCTTTTAGGTGGGAAAGCCACTTGTATTAGGATTTGAAGTATGCAGTAATGGAGTGGTGAACATTGACTTGAATCTAATTGCAAATGCTGTTTTAAATGGAGTTGATGGAATTTTTCTTAAAACTGGCAATTTGAATACAAAAGAAACTTCTAAGCTATTAAAAGATGTTGATACAGTGTGCAGAGAAGCTGAAAGCGCACTATGGCAAAAAGAAATATTTGACGAATTAAGTTACAAGGTATTCGATAGAATTAAAATTGCATTACTGTAACAGAATTTTTTTAACATATGTTAATTAAGAAATCGTATAAATCGATTCTGTTTTGCTGAAACATATATAATAAAAATACTTTAATAAAATATTTTACTTGAAATATTACAAATATCAATGATGTATTGTGTGAATAATGTTTCATAGAAATTTAATTTCGGAACACTTGCATACGTATACATATTTCCTACATTTTATTTGTTATTTTTACTGGTTTTAATAACTTGAATTTTCTGGAATTTATTTTCAAAATCTCTTTTATTCTTACAATTAAGTTAATAATAGATAACCATGAAATGCATTTACCGTCAATTTAAAATTCTGATTCTATATATTTTTTTGTTAAGGGTAAAATTTTAATCGAAAAACATATTTTAGAAAAATTATATACTAAATACAATTTTAAAAAATTTCATCCTTTTAAAATGATTAAAAATCGGATCAAAAGAATTGTTAATACTTATATGTTTGTGTAAAAACAGGTTCCAATACCTTTAGATCCTTTACATTCGATTATTGTTGGAGCAGTTGAGACAGCCTTAAAATCAAATGCAGCTGCGATTATCGTTACTACAACAACTGGACGCAGTGCTGTGCTATTATCAATATATCGTCCAAGGTGTCCGATCCTTGCAATCACACGTAGTGGTGCAGTTGCAAGATGGTTACTATTATACCACGGCATTCATTCTCTTCATTACAAAGGTGAATATGTCTTCATATATATAATTTACAATGTGGTATTCTATAACGAACAACTGTACAACGAACGAATACTATAACGAACAGTTTCTTTGATTAAATCAAGACGCTTATAAGAAATGAATTTGGTACAACGGGTGCCAAGAAATACGATTGGTCGTTAATTCTTTAATAGTAAAAATACATTTTGCTGTTCTATTATATAATTCTATTTTTATATCTCTTATTTACATATTTCATATTAAAAATTTACGTATATATTATTTATACTGTATTATAAGGAAATTCATTTACTTCTGAAATTCTGATTTCAATGAAACTTTATGTGTGTACAGAGCATGGTGTGTCCTACACGGAGCAATTTTTTTGGCGGCAAAATATCTTTTAAAGGGGCTGATAACAAATCTCAAAGTTTCAGCGATTTTTCACGCTTCGAATACAAGCTTTCTGTGTTCTTTTTTATGACAGGGCGATAGAGTATTAAAAATTAAACATTTTCTATTTGAAAGGTTTTGCTTCATCAAGTACCATTACAAAGTTGTCTTTAAGAAATGAGAGAAAACTCGGAAACTTCAACGCTGGTTTCACCCCTTTAAAATGGCATTTTAATGAAAAGAAGAGATTAATTCATACGTATATTATTACGATCTACAGGGTTTTCGAATTTATTTGTGACCTAGTGTACGAATACTTTTTCGAGCCACTGTATATACATATTAGTATACCCTATAACGAACGAATGCTATAACTAATTTGGATTTAGCATGAATTTATTCGTTATAGGATACCCCACTGACTTTATAAAATAAAAGTGCTCTTTTATATTGATAACAATAAATTTAGGATCTCTATACAGAAAGATTGACGTCCCTTGAAATCTTTGTCAATGCTCTGTCTCAAGAAAAATTATTTTCACTACACAATACCATGCTTTATAATAAACAGTTTGTTCAATAGTACTTTTTATTCTTTTAGTTCCTTATAACATATCTTACTGTTCTTATTAAGACAGACCCAAAAAAGTGTGGGTAGAATGGAATGAATAACATTTCTTGTAAATTTACAGTCAACACAGAACGATATATTTAAGCAAAAAATATTTGATTTTTACCATTAGTAAAATTCAAAGTTTTTACTATTAGTTCTGTTTTACTCACTCACTCTCCTTTTTACGCTTGCTTTGACTCGCTCTTTTTAACACTATTTCTACCGACACTTCACGTATACTTATTCCTACTGCGACATTCACACGAAAGAGAGACTACAAATTTTTCTCAAGAAATAAACAACGAAAAGAGAAGTGAATATTGAAAAATGTATTATACGTATATGCGAGAAAAGTCTAAAGTTTAAAGGTGATTCAATTACGTTATATCTATGAAATTCTAATCAAAATTTCAAAAACGGTCATTTGACCGGTTGTGGTAGAAATAGTGTTAACTCAACTCAACTCAACTCAACACAACTGTCTTTTTTCGACTTAGATACTCGTTATAAACCCAATACAACATATACTAGATAAGACTCATACTTTTGGACATACTCTATTTTTCGGACTATAAGACGCACCTCAAATTTGCAGGATAGTTTAAAAAAAAAAATATTTTAATGTTACCTTCGGACTATAAGACGCACCGGACGATGAGACGTGTCTAAAATTTGCAGAATAATTAAAATAAAAAATATTTTCATGTTACCTTCGGAACATAAGATTTGAGAGCAAAATCTGAGAGCATTTTCCTTTGTAAAAAACCGCGTCTTATAGTCCGAAAAATACGGTACACACCATAAACTATTTAACTATACACTAGCCAAAGGAATGCTTACATTCAATTCACTCTTCCTCTCATACGCGTAAAATCAACACTCATAAAAAAAAATTAATTTACTGTTACATGAATATAATTGTCGATACAGCGGAACCTTTGACTAATTGGGGTGAAGACATGCAACTTCGAATGCAAACTGGCATCGATTCTTTTCGAAGAAAAAAATATGTTCAAGTTGGTGATCCGATCGTGATTGTTAATGGATGGCGTCAAGGAACAGGTTTCACAAACTGTATACGTATAGTTTACGCATCCGCTGGATATATGGAAAATCAACCACCAGATTTCGAATCGTGTTGGTAAACCATAAAACTTTCTTAAAGGTTTATGCTCAATTAGGAGTTAAAAAAAGGTATTTTTTTGGACACTTTTTTCTCAAAATGTCTATGACCTTCTTCAGCCAACGTTTCTTTATTTGAAAAAGTGGACTTTGTACTACTGTTTGTATTCTTTTACTTTAAAATATGCAAAATTGCTGAGTTAAGTGAACAGCCTCACTTAACTCTTGCTTTTTTCAATTTATGCATGAAAAATATTTCTTTAGCTGATAATATAAACCTCTACTTGAACGAAGGATTTTTCGAAATACTGATTGCTAGCCGACGTTTAAAGTGAAACTCTTAATTTTTAACGTACAAATTGATAATTTTTATATTATTTTATATCTATGAAAACTGTTAACCCTTTGCGCTCGAGAGGCGATTGTCAGTCGCCAAATGATACCTTCGCAAGTTTTCAGAATTTAATTAGTTTGTTTATTAATCAGACCCGGAGATTAAATAGTTATATACGTAAATTTTAATATGACTTAACTAAGCTAAAGAATAATTAATGTAGGCGAATCTTAGTAAATATTTTGACTTTGAAAATTTTTGAAGTTAGTATTATTAGACGACTAACAGTTACCTCTCGAGTGCAAAGGGTTAACACGTTCCGTGCCACGTGGGGTGCATACGCCCCACGCTGAACTTTCTCTTTAAGCCATTTAGTGGGTATTCTCATTGTGAAATGAAGAATTTTTAAAGAACTTTAATCTTGATTTTGTACTATTGAAAAATTGTAAGGCGTATGTAGGTCAAAAACATTGTTTAATTGTAAAAGTTGGGCTGAACCGAAAGTTTTCAAAAAACGGCGTGGCACGGAACGTGTTAATTGTTGATAACAATAGAAGAAAAGTTTTTTATATATGAAAAAACTGAAAGAATTTAATTTAAATCGATACAGTAGTTCTCAAGATACCCTGCTACTGATGTTGAAAATGCAATTTCCAGAAAAACGCGTTTAAACTTTCAACTTTTATCTACTATTACATGTTAATCTAAATACGTTTATACATACATATTTATATAAATTCCGTTTAAATAATTAAACAGTTATATCTTCGTCGAGTTTCGTACGATTGCAATGCAACTATTACAATGAAAATATTTTCGAAATATAATACTTTTAAAAACAATTAAAACTCAAAAATTAACCCTTTTTCAATTTCTAACTTATCATGGCTCCTTAATGTAAATGAAATATATAAGTAATCTTATAACATTTGTACAAATTAATAAACCATTTCCTACAGCTACTTTAATTCTGCTTTTTTCACGATCAGTTTCTACAGTCTGTCTATCAAGAGCGTGTACGGTAAAATTTTTTCTTGTGAATTGTTAGCTGGGAGATTCTCATTTGGGAATACATGCTATTGCGCAAGCTTGAATTGTCTGCCTTCGTTAGATTAAACCATTTCATCAAAATTTATCACATAAGATTGTAAAATCAAAAGAAATTTAAAGTTTATTAGAACATATATGACTGTTTAAATAAATAATCCAAATACGTGCACATGGAACAATGTGCGGGAAAGAATAAGAATTGGAAGGACAGAGAGGAAAAAAATGCGTGTTATAGGTTGAAACCATTGCGACCAATCAGAGAAGTGAATAATAACATGAGTGGGGAAAGCCTGCTAGTGCATCTAAACTATGATGCCAGGCTGAGGACGGGAGTTCTCGAGAACACCCCCTTCCAATACGCACACTACTGCAGGAGACGCGTGTACGTGAGCTCAGCATTTCGGACGACTTCGGGAAATCGGGAGAGAAAACAAATGAAAGACTTTCTCTCTCGCTCTTGAAGCACTGAAATCCAATGTGGTTGGATTCTCACCAGGACTCATTTTATCTGTAGTGACGTATATGTAGGTATGAGTTCCCATGCGGAGACAATGAGTAAGATCGATGAAGTGCATTGTATTCAACCAAACCCACACCTATTTATTTGTACATTATTTTACCGAATAAACGTGCATCACTCTTGCATCCTTAAATTAATGGCTTTTATCATTTATTTGTACTCTTCGATTTTTCGATATTATCTGTGGTTGAGTCAATGAAAAAAAAAGTGCAGAAAGCTGCCCTTTCCTTATATATATATATATATATAATTTCCTTATTTCTCTTTGTTCATCACAATTCCTTAAATTTCAATTCTTTATGTAATAATTTATTGCATTACCAATTAGCCTTCATTGTTTAGTTATTTTTTAATTAATAAATACAGTCAAGTTTTGGCGCAAAATAGAATTACTTTTAGTTTCATGGTATTTAATGCATTACAATTAAATTGTGTACAATTTTTAATAATTTTATACATTTAGGTAATATTTTCGATGGTTTAATATTTTATTAAAATTTTTATAACAAATCTGAATGATATTACGTAAAATGTGTTCTTTTGACGATTAATCAATTTTTCGGATGATAAATCGATGATGTCCTTTAAAAACAAATAATTTACTGAATTTTATAATTGTTTGTACAATAAATTTTTGCAGTTCCCATTGTCCGGTATTATTTAATTATTTTTAATTTTGTAAATGTAAACGATTTTTAACACTAAACAGAGGCACTTCTAAATTTCCTTGTATTCAATATATTGCAATTAAATTATTTGAAGTTTTGATAGTTTTTGAACTATCGAACCTATATACTACAGTTCATGTAATATCTTTAATATTTCGTTAGTAAATAAGAAAAATGTTCTGTAAAATTTTATTGATTAAAGGATATATACTTTTAATATTTAAATAATGATGGTTGGTTATTTGTTGGTTGCTCTCTGCTTCTATTATGATTATGATTTTAGTAAAATCGTGAGAAGCTTAAGATTGGAAAAATACATTTCTATTAATAAAATAATTCTAATGCTTACAATGAAGCTAAGTTGTCAATTCTAATCAGTAAAAGAAAATGTGTCTCAACTTTTACCATTTCTATTCATAATTTATAATTCCGCGCAAAGTAATGAACAATTTCGGTTCTACACAATCCTTCTGTATTAGAAATTCACGATTACCTTCATTTGTTATTTTAAATGTAAAAAGTTACTGAACCTGTAAAATTCGTTACGAAGTGAAAAGCAAATAGAATTATAAAACTAAATTTCGTAGGATTATTTATGAACACACTCTTCTAGATAGGAAAAATATAGATAATTTATAGGAAATGAATATAATATTCCATACGCGTTATCGTTCAATTAATTTTTATTAATCATTATTTTACACTAGCGATGATACCGTACCTTTACTTATTTCAAGTTCGCGCCGAGTCGTTCTGCGCAGCCGCGGCCGGCTGCTGGTCCGTGACGCCGACTGAGGTGACCCTTTCCGGCGTGGGACGCCATCGCGTACGGACGTTTGACAGGTCGAACGAAACGCGTCACGCATAATCGCCAACCATAAACGCGTTTTTGCGGGTTATGGCTTCGTGATTTCGCGTAATTTAACCCGTTCGCTACTATTAATGGTCGGGAGTGTTAGATTTTTATTTTTATTTGTTTTTATATCACCGATTCGATATAAATTCAGTTCGCCTACAGTATTTCGCGACCGGAAGTGTTAGACTTTTATCTTATTTTTTTTATTAACGAGTGGTGGTTCCTGGATATAGGACTGCATCCTGGATACTACTGATGCTACTGATGATCTACCCGGTGCAGACTATGGGGTCCATAGAAGACGCGTGATGCTAATCGCCATACGGTGAGTCACATATTTCATTGTTCCTCCGGTTTCCAATCATGTCGTAGGACGAATGGTCCGAAACGACACGGGAATTGGTTGTATTTTTTATTATTATTGCGAGCATAGTGACCACGAGTATTTTATTACTCGTGTACATTGATATATTATTTGTTAGGGCTTTCTTGTGTCTCGCGTTTGCATAAATTTATTACATCCATTTCTGTTTCATATGATTTTATAATTTTACACAACTTCATTATATTGAGTATTATTATTTGCATTAGAATTTCATATTGTCTCATACTAAAGCTTCGATCTGTTACGCACAAAAACTTTCGAAAGACGTTCGAGCTTGCTTACGTAATGAAAACAAGAAAGCATTTCGCGACGAGCTGGCAGGTGGTATCGAAGCGACAGCTGTTGAACACATGTTGATTGTCTTCGATTCTTAGAATTGTCTCCTCGATAATCCTACCACTCGAGGGTTTTTTTAACATGTTCATTCAGAGCTTGGAAATATATTTCATGTAGTGAATAGGAAACAGTTTACTTTGTATTAAAATAAATTTCCAAATTACCCAGCTCTGAATACCTACCTTTTCCCTTCCCATTCCTTCAACGTAATAAAATAAATAAAATATGTGAAATAAATAAAGCGAATAAAACAAACAAAACCCTTCCTTGTGTTTTATTATCCCTTTCTCTGAAAAAAGTGTTAGATCGTTAGCTATGTTATTAATTACATTTTTAGCTGGGATTCATAGCACACATGAAGACGCAAGGTTAGTCATATTTTTGTGTTCAATTATTATGTGTAGTATTGGCCGTTTTATCCATCCATTCTTATACATATCAATTTTTTAAACTCGGTATTTCAATTTCGTCGTTCGGCGTCGAATTGCAATATTTTCTTTGTGCATATTTGTTATTCCTCGGTGTCAAACTTCGGATGCTTGAACGGCGGCCGCTACATGTAATAGGCTAGAAAATTATTCATGATACAAACTCCACTTTAAATTCAACATATTGTTTTTTGTCAGCTCAGAATTAAATAAATGTTAGAATTTTCAATTTAAATAAATATCTTTTATACAAATTTACAAGTAAGCAATTCAGAAGATTTAATTAACTTCGAAAATTGTCATTCAGATATTATAGTCTTGAATTTAGGAATAATATCTATAAATTTAAAATTCATTAATTAGTTCTTCTTTTTATTTGATCTGTTGTTCTTTCGAAGTTGTTTAGTTCGGAAGCTTTTTTTTTAACGCACGTAGGGAACAGTCGAACATTCATAAAGAAATTGTGGATGTTTATGCAAATTAATATTTTTATTAGTACAATTAAAGGAATCGAGCTTAAATAAAAATTTATATCTTGCACATTGAGTGTATTTCGTGCTTCTACATTTATTTGAATTTCCCATTAATGCATAAACATCTATGGTTTAATATCGAGTTGCTGCAAATGTTTTGTTGAATTCATTCTCATCTGCTTGCCGAAGAAGAAGGAAATCTACAGCTGTATCTTCGAAGAGGCCCAACATGTTACGAAGAGGGCTGCAACGTAATGGTTGTCCATATTAGAGTAAACTTTGTGTTCTACGATGGACAACCATTTTTTATTTTACTTTGTCACTATGCTCGCTATGTGTTCTTTATCTATTTTACACTATTGTCCAAAATCGAGAAGTACTAACACAGATTTCGTTCCCAAATGAAATATAATATTATTCTGTGCAACAAGTTTTAAATATTCAATTTTCAATTAATTAAAACATTTCTGTGTACTACTTGATATTTGGGTCATTTATTGTTTAATAGGAACGGTAAGTCTTTTTTTATCATTTTCGCTTTCACTTTTGAGAACACATTAGATGTTTCACGTAATATTTAAATCATAATTACGAATATTCAACTTTTAACTAAAACTTAAAGCTTATTAAATTGGCGTTGCAAATTAATACAGCCTCTCAAGTTTTCTGATATGAATATTTTACTTTATCTGATATTTCAAATATATTAAATTAATGTCTTGCATCATTAGAGGCTCTCGGGTATGTTTCTGATTTTCTTTTTTGAAAATTGTCATTTTATTTTGGAAAAAATAATTGTTTTGACAAATGCTTAAACTATCTCTGTTAACATCCAAAGTATTATAATATTATTGGAACAAAATACATTAATTTCAGTTCCAACATTAAAATTCTTAATTTATAAGTAATAATCAATTTTTTTATTTCAACGTTTTAATTAAACAATTTTTTAAATCATTAATTAGTATAAGTACTCATTTGGGTACTTCGCAAGATCTGTTAGTCTTCTCAGAGTTGTTTAGTTTTTCGGAAGCTTTTTTGTAACGAACGTAGGAAATATTCAAACATTTCTAAGTGAACGTGTAGTTTAAGAAAATTTATAATTTGACGAACTATGTTGAAAAAATAGAATTCGAACAAAATAAAAAATATTTAACTGCTACGACCTATAAATTAGTTTTAATATTTCATATATTTTACGTATTGCATTTTCTATTTCGTATTCGTTTCGGTTTCCCATAGATGTTTCGCTCGATGAAGAGGTCAGGAAGGGGCCTGCCAGGACTTGGAAATTAGTACCGCGAATGAGCATAGTTTATAGGTTTTGCCCACGGTTTTTTCGCTTTTCAGAGAGTTTCGAAAATAGTCAGTATATAGGTTCTACCAATTTAGGAGTTATGGAAAGTAGGATCTCCGAGGGAAGGGTTTAGGGGTTTACAGATTAGAGAGTTTAGGATAGGGGGTTAAAGGGTAGGGAGTATCTAGATTCAAACCCTCCGTTTAGGCGGAGATTGGTTTAGTAAAGTAGTAGTTTGTTAGTACCTTTAAACTTGGTACCTTTTGTCCAGTAGTCAGCGTGGCCGTGGCGCGTATATACTCTCAGGGCCCTCCGTTCACGCGGAGCTTGTTTGTTGAAAGGTCACAGCCACGTTGCATTTGGGTGCTTTTATATTTGCTAGGCGATTCCGGGGGTGGGTCGTAGGGTTGGGGGTATACGGTGTATGGGGAGGGGGGTGGGAGCAAACCCTCCATTTATGCGGAGTTTGGTTTAGTAGTTTAATTCTGTACATTTTGGTACATTCAGTCCGGGGGCCAGTCTGTCTCTAGCGCGTATATACACTCAGGGCCCTCCGTTACCGCGGAGCTTGTTTCGTTGAAAGGTTATAACCAGGCTGGACTCGGACTTTTTTGGTTAGGTTAACGCGCGCGAGGGTTGTGGGAGTGGTGGGTTTAGGGAATTCGGTGAGCAGGCGCGCGTGGGATTCTATGGGTGTAGAGTCAAGGGGTATTAGTAGGGCAGGGTATACAGATAATCGGTGTAGGAATACGGGGCACCAACCAATCGGCGTGGGTTGTGGGAGTAGGACTCGGGGCGTTTTTCGCTAGGGGTGTGAGACGCGGGTGCATCGGGTTTAAGGGGTTTATGGGTTTAGAGTCGAAATGTGTAGAGGTTCGGATCACGTTTAAGGGTAATCGGTTTTGTGCGCGTTAGGTTCCGAGGATCAGGGGGTAATAGTATAAGGGAGGGGGCTTTATGGTTATTCGGGTCTTCGGTGGCGCGGAAAGCGGGGTGTGGGTTCAAACCCTCCGTTCACCCGGAGTGGGTTCAAACCATCCGTTCACACGGAGTTTGGTTTAGTAGAGTAGTCTTATAGTACTTTATAGTACTTTGTATTAGATAATCAATGTGGCCGTGATGCGACCCCACCGCCGGGGGCCGTCGTGCAGAGGCGTGATCCTTCCAGCATGTCAGGGTCCTCCGTTCACGCGGAGCTTGAGTGCGTTTTAGCGTTATAGCCACTTTGAATTGGGGTGCTTTTTTATTCGCTTTTTTATTTGCTAGCGGATTCCGGGGGTTGGTTAAGGGGCCGTAGGGTGGGGGGGGGTACGGTAGGGTAGGGGGGTGGGCGCAAACCCTCCGTTTATGCGGAGTTTGGTTTAGTTGTTCAATTCTGTACATTTTGGTACATTCAGTCCGGGGGCCAGTCTGTCTCTAGCGCGTATATACACTCAGGGCCCTCCGTTGACGCGGAGCTTGTTTCGTTGAAAGGTTATAGCCAGGCTGGACTCGGGCTTTTTTGGTTAGGGTAACGGGTGTGGGTCGTGGGAGTGGTGGGTTTAAGTAATTCGGTGAGCAGGCGCGCGTGGGGTTCTATGGGTGTAGAATGAAAGGTGTAGAGGTGTTAGAATCACGTTTAAGGGTAAGCGGTTTTGTGCGTGTTGGGTTCCGGGGTAATATTATAAGGGTGAGGGGTTTTGCGGGTGCGCGTTCCGGGGATCAAGGTAATAGTATAAGGGTGTGGGGTTTTTTGGGTATTCGGGTCTTGGGCGCTGGGGTAAAAGTACAGGGGGAAGGGGGTGCTGGGATGGGGGGCAGGGTGGGTGGGTCTCGAAGTGCAGTCACCTCCTCGTGGTGAGACCTGGAAATTGGTGCTGGTTTTCCGTTGAGTAATCAGTGGAATACCGTACCAAGCTAAGAACTGCGCAAGAAATTTATGGTTCAATCAATTTTGAATAAAACTTCTAATCTGCAATTTGTTTGACATTTAATAATTTTAAAATAAAGATAAAGTAAGTATAGCGCGGTTGTACAGTCCTATTATTCAACATATAGAGAACATTAAGTTGTATTATCGTGTTATGCAATAAACTGTTTGATTGAAATATGCACGCTTTTATATGTGTTGCATACCTTCACAGATCATTTTCTAATAACATAATTTTCAAATCGCAAAAGATACATTTCGGGAGTAATTTAGTATCTTAAAAGTTTGCGCCGTGACATTTTGCAACTCGTAGTAATAGTTGCAACTATTGATTTTCGATTTATAAATTTTATCACACATTTGAATGGTTAATATTGAATATAAAAATAAATATTGTTACAGAACTCGTGTGGACCTGGAAATGAACAACGGGACAACTCCCAGCATCGGAAATCTACTGAAGAAATTACACACATATTGCAAAATCAGATTATTTATTGCAAAATTGTTTTATACAATGTATTTTACAAAAATCATAATAAATTAGATTAATTTAACAGTATTACAATGCTTTACCATTTATTCCCTCTCCCATCTTATCTAAGATAATAATAAATAATGTACGGCAAAATTTAAAAATAAAATTCGAAAAAACTAGTACAAAACGCGAGAAAATAGAAAACGTAACGAAATCTGTTGAAAAATTCCGAGAAAAATATTCCCTGCTACCTCCTCGGTTGTTATGTTCTCCTAATACAAAATCGAGATTCTCAGAGCAAAGTTCGCTTCAGATTCGAAAGTTCCGCGCTCGAAAAATTCCGAGAAGTGACGTCACGTTCCGAGAAATCGAGAAATTCCGAGAAATGACGTCACGTTCCGAGAAATCGAGAAATTCCGAGAAATGACGTCACGTTCCGAGAAATCGAGAAATTCTGAGAAATGACGTCACGTTCCGAGAAATCGC